>JARPMR010000008.1:1573527-1886027 GCA_029955525.1 Oeneis ivallda
CATAGTAGGTATGGATGTAATACATCGTATGGACGTAATATTACAGTGTTTTCATAAGTAAGTTAATATTCTAATCATACTTACTAATATTATAAATGCGAAAGTGTGTTTGTTTGTTGGTTTGTCCTTCAATCACGCCGCAACAGAGCCACGGATCTACGTGATTTTTTGCATGGGTATAATTGACGACCTGGAGAGTGACATAGGCTACTTTTATCCCGGAAAATCAAAGTATTCCCGAGGGATTTTAAAAACTAAATCCACGCGGACGAAGTCGCGGGCATCAGCTAGTATTATTACAAAAATGTTGTTCCCATAGTTGGCGGAGAGAGCCGCAACCACCCACCACTACTGCGACGTGTTCACGGACGAGGTGCTAGCGCCGCTGGGCGAGCTGGCCTACGTGCGCCTCGACGACAGCGTGGCCGAGAAGGTAAGCTAGAGACGTTAATATGTCTTAGTGCGTAGGTACTTGGGAAAGTTGGTTCTTCACTCTCTAAACACTCTTTAAACATTTCTGTGGTGCACTTCCGGAAGTCCTCGGCGACCTGGGTGGCCTGCTCGGATTCTGGAGGGAGCTCGGCTGGATGGAGTGATCCGGCGGAGAGTCACACCAGTGGAAGTGGAACCACGCAAAACGGACGGGCTCGCCTACTTGCGTAGAAAAATCCCAGGAGAGAAGAAGAAGATTTCTGTGGTGGTGTCGTGTGATGCGGGTTGTTACGTTCCCTCAAATATGGTTGAGGGAGACAACGGCTGGGTCATGCGTCTTGCTCGTGAACGGGTGCCAACGAATGGGGTTACTTTATGTCTGCCCATCTTAAGATATATTGCATTGTTAGTAGGTATGCATTTTTGGAACTTCCATCATTGTGGAATCATTGCATACATAGCATAGTATTTATTGTATTTGTAAACTTGTTTTGAAAAGAGCAACCGCCGAGTTTCTTGCCAGTTCTTCTCGGCAGGAAGGGCATTCCGAACCAGTGGTAGAGTCAGACGATTCAAAAGCACTTGTGAAAAGTTTATTTGAATAAAAAATACTTATTTCTATTCTATTCTTCTCTGGCTGGTCTGCCTTGGCGATGTCTTCGAGTCCGTTGACTTGTCAGGTGGTGGTGGATGCCAAAGGTGACGTCATATCTGATGTGTCATAGGGTGGTGCCATTGGTTGGGTACGTAGGTAGATACGCGCGCTCGTGGGACAGAGCACGCCCGTCAGATCTCGCTTGAAGAATTCATAGCACTATGCCAAGGAAACCTGAACCGCGCTATTAAATTTCAGTATTGAACCAGTTGGATCCCTTAACTTTTTACATCAACTCGGAAGAAGAACTTCGTATTGGTATGGAGACTCTACCTACAATTCACAATTGCAAAGTGACGATAGCACAACTTTATCCGCTTGATTTACCTACCTACTTTCTTGATCAAAATACCAACGCTCAGGTTATCCATGAACCTGCAGCAATAATGCTGAGCCTGTACCTACCTTTTCGCTCATGCTACATATGGGTGCAGAAGGTAATCTCTCGGATTGTATTGTGAATTGTATTTTTTTTTGATTGTATAAATAATTACTTATATTATTATGTGTTTGTGTGGGCAAATAAAATTATTTCATCATCATCATTAGCAACCCATCAACGGCTCACTACTGAGCGCAGGACTCTCAGAGAAGATATAGGCCATAGTCCACCACGCTGGCCCAATGCGAATAGGCGCATTTCACACACCTTCAAGAACATTTAAAAAAAAATACAATAAATAACAAAATTATTTACTTTCGTTCTTTCAAAATCACCTCAAACAGAGGTGGTTTCGGTCCTCACACAGATGCAATTATTTTTAGACACCCCCACAGAAGCTTTAGACTGTAGTCGACATTCGACCAAGTACCTAAAGTTCGTGAAACGCTCATGCAGGTGTTCGTGAACCGCAGCAAGCGCATCCTGCTGGTGTCGAGCGACGGGCGGCTGGCGCAGTGGCGGTGCGCGCCCACCTTCGAGTCCGCCAACCGCTTCGTGGCCGGCGCGCCCGTCGTGGACGCGCGCGGCGCGCTCGTGTCCGTGGTCACGGCGCGCCGCGGCAACCACTACGCCGTCTCCGCGTTCGAGGTGAGCCTCGCTAGTTATAGCATCCCGCTGGTGTCGAGCGACGGGCGGCTGGCGCAGTGGCGGTGCGCGCCCACCTTCGAGTCCGCCAACCGCTTCGTGGCCGGCGCGCCCGTCGTGGACGCGCGCGGCGCGCTCGTGTCCGTGGTCACGGCGCGCCGCGGCAACCACTACGCTGTCTCCGCGTTCGAGGTGAGCCTCGCTAGTTATAGCATCCCGCTGGTGTCGAGCGACGGGCGGCTGGCGCAGTGGCGGTGCGCGCCCACCTTCGAGTCCGCCAACCGCTTCGTGGCCGGCGCGCCCGTCGTGGACGCGCGCGGCGCGCTCGTGTCCGTGGTCACGGCGCGCCGCGGCAACCACTACGCTGTCTCCGCGTTCGAGGTGAGCCTCGCTAGTTATAGCATCCCGCTGGTGTCGAGCGACGGGCGGCTGGCGCAGTGGCGGTGCGCGCCCACCTTCGAGTCCGCCAACCGCTTCGTGGCCGGCGCGCCCGTCGTGGACGCGCGCGGCGCGCTCGTGTCCGTGGTCACGGCGCGCCGCGGCAACCACTACGCTGTCTCCGCGTTCGAGGTGAGCCTCGCTAGTTATAGCATCCCGCTGGTGTCGAGCGACGGGCGGCTGGCGCAGTGGCGGTGCGCGCCCACCTTCGAGTCCGCCAACCGCTTCGTGGCCGGCGCGCCCGTCGTGGACGCGCGCGGCGCGCTCGTGTCCGTGGTCACGGCGCGCCGCGGCAACCACTACGCTGTCTCCGCGTTCGAGGTGAGCCTCGCTAGTTATAGCATCCCGCTGGTGTCGAGCGACGGGCGGCTGGCGCAGTGGCGGTGCGCGCCCACCTTCGAGTCCGCCAACCGCTTCGTGGCCGGCGCGCCCGTCGTGGACGCGCGCGGCGCGCTCGTGTCCGTGGTCACGGCGCGCCGCGGCAACCACTACGCCGTCTCCGCGTTCGAGGTGAGCCTCGCTAGTTATAGCATCCCGCTGGTGTCGAGCGACGGGCGGCTGGCGCAGTGGCGGTGCGCGCCCACCTTCGAGTCCGCCAACCGCTTCGTGGCCGGCGCGCCCGTCGTGGACGCGCGCGGCGCGCTCGTGTCCGTGGTCACGGCGCGCCGCGGCAACCACTACGCTGTCTCCGCGTTCGAGGTGAGCCTCGCTAGTTTAGTGTTTAGCATGTTCAACTGCGGACTGGTACCTACACTAGCGGCACGCTATGATGGCCGGTTTGACACATTACAATAGTGATGTGGAATGTCAATTTATTCTCGAACAAAAAACAATTAAGTTTTGTTTTTGTACCTGATTAAATAGGTTTAATAAAACAAAAATGTATATGTTTATTTAATTTATTTGAACGAACTGAATATTTGAATGAAAATGAATATACATACTTTATATGCACACAAGAAACATATGAATACAAAAGATACCAAAAAAGGTGCCACAAAAGGCCATAATTAATCAGATTCGTCCATACTACTATTTTCACTGTCGTCACTGCTATCATCACCTACATTAATAATTATATGTTCGTTTTCTATAATATTATCTATTTTCACATCTCTTTCATAATCTTCCCTTATTAATTTAACAGTTCTATTCACAACCTTTTCCCAGTCTCCTTTAGTCACATGTTCACAAGCTTCTTCTAATAATTTTAGCATTTTTTTTTGTGGTAAATGGGGGTTCTGTATTGTGTCTTGCAGCAAAACCAACCAAAACCAAGCAAAACAAACCAAATGCCGAGTTGTGGTATATATCATATAGAAATAAAAATTTTACCTTTTGTATGAAACAGCTGATATTTTTTTGCGATTTCAGAGGTTTGTCCACATAGTGAAAATTGTTCATATTCACAAGTACATTCACCCCTTAAATGGTGCAAACTGATTTTTCTACACTTGTATACATTTTAGAAATCAATTTAATAAATAAATTTTGAGTCCTAAACCTAAAACTACATTCGATAAAATTTATGAATCTCTGCACATCACTATCGTCAATAAAGTAATACAATTATTTCCTTCAAAGTCGTTATCAATTAATACGGAACTTCATGAGCGGACAAACGTCAAACCGGCCATCATAGCGTGCCGCTAGTGTATTTATTGCTTTCTACAATTGTCAGGCTTACAAACAATAAAATTGGTTTACAAAGGAAAACCTTTTAATATAATATCAAGCCTAACAGTTCAGCAAATGGCCGCAAACTCAGCATTATGCCACAGATTATGCTGAGCATTGGACCCAGCGCTGATTTTCGGTTTATGACGCCTCGCCCCTCAGACTGAGTTTATACGGCGCGGTTCGCGGCCTGCGCCCGCAGCGGTTGCGGGCCCGCGGCCTCCGTAGAATGCAGATTTGTATGGAAAATGAAGTAGCAATTTCCACGGCGCGGTTTGCGCCCGCGGCGGACGCAGTAATTTAGCGGGCCCGCAACCGCTGCGGGCGCGGGTGAAAACCGCTCCGTGGAAACGCAGTCTTAGGCATCCAAAAAAAAAAAAAAAGATACTCAGTCTTAGGCATCCAAAAAAATAAAAAACAAACAGGGATGTTTCTTTAATTAAAAAATTGGTTGCCTGTAAAGTCGGTATACGGGCGAAAGTTTTACGTGACAACCGAAATAGAAGCGCAAGACATGAACCGGTGTGTATGCCTATCTCTCTCACTCTCTCTCTCTCGCTCTGTCTCTCTCGCTCTTAGGCGGGCTAACTGTGCTCGAGTGGAAGGGACGCGTGCCTTTCACTTTTTATGTCTGTCTCTCTCGCTCTTAGGCGGGCTAACCATGCCTCTCACTCGCTCTCATTGTGAGCGCATAACGTGAGCGGAGCGTAACGCAGTTTCTTGAAGTGTCACCCGGCAAACCAATTTATAAGACGTTGTCACGTCAAAATAAATATTATATACCATCCAAAAGTAAAACAGCAACCAGGGCCGTCTTAACCGTACTGGACGCCGGGGTGCGAAAATGAGCCTGCGCCCTCATTGCAAAAAAAAATATTTGTTTTCCATTTTTGTATTTAATTTACTCTAAAATAAAGTTAGTCCTCAATTCAGTGCGCAATCGGCTCGATTTTTTTTATGTAGTTATGTACGCCAATTTCTTCGAGATTCCACTAACCTCTACATTATTGTGTAATTTCCTAGATTATTTTAAAAACCCAACGATTTTTTTAAGACTTGCTGATTCAGGTGGGCCGAAGCCCAGCGGCATCAGGACTGAAGAGTTGGTACCTTGAGCTCAATGATGTAGGCCAGTGGTTAACGGCGCTACTACGCAGCTATGTATTTCATACTTGATACATAGAGTATAACACCAACTCGCAACAGAAATTTTCGCGAGCGAAGCGAGCGCGAAAATTTTTACTACTGCACTACACTATTATGTATGTAGATTGCAGTCCATACTTGATAACTACAATACCAAGTAGGTACAACAATAGAAACTCGCGAGCGAAGCGAGCGCGAAAATTTTACGATTGCACTATTCCACTATCGGCAGGAACAGCATTCCGAACCAGTGGTAGACTCGTCGACGATTCAAAAGCACTTGTAAAAAAGTTTATTTGAATAAAAAACATTTCTTTTATATTCTATTTTATGTAGCCCATACTTGATACACACCTACAATAGCAATTAAGAACTGATTCAACGAAAATTTTCGCCGAAATTTTTTAGGAATGCACTACTCTACCATGTAGCCCATACTCATAATAATAATTGATAGCAATACATAAATCCACATTTTTGAGATCGGAGCGAGCTCGAAATTTTTTCGACTGGACTATTCCACTATGTAGTCCATACTTGGTACCTACATAATCACATTTCGTAAATACCTACCTACCCACAAATTAGGTGAGCAGTACCCAGCAGCATCAGGATTGAGGGCCCGTGACCGCTTTTATGGCTCCTTTACGCCATTATGTATTCGATATTTGGCAACTTTCATCCCCTATTGTTTATAATATATAATTTACAATTAGATAAGTTTTCATCCGTTTTAAGCAAAAAAAAAACAAACAATAAAAACATTATTGGTGGCCTATATTTTTTATTGGTACCTATAAATAATCAAGGTTTATGCAGCAGCTTAACTAGCAGATTACGCTTGGTATGCGTATAGGACGATCAGTTTGCGCCCCTAGGTTCCTGCGCCCGGGTGCCACGCACCCCTTGCACACCCGGGTAAAGACGGCCCTGACAGCAACGTCCGTTCCTCTTCTTCGTTCGGTTTAGTAATTCGTTCGCTCGGGTCTAAATACGAGCGGAAACAAGGAACCATAGACAATTATTATAGCACATCGTTCATTTAGTACTCGTTCTTTGTAGACCTATTTAGTCTGCGATTCTGTCGTTTGCCTCGGAACAATAGTGTATAGTTCTTGCAATCCACGAGGGCGACTGACTTATGGTTGTGTGTGTGTGTGTCGTATCTGTATAAGTGTGAGCGAGCGCAATGCTCGCGCCTCCCCGCTCCTACCTAGGCTTTGACAGGCACGCACACTTATGCAATGTGCATGTACACGAAGTAACCACAGGTAAAGCTCACTCGCCTTCGTGAATTGCAAAAGCTGTACTAGAAGTCCGAACTAGTAGTCTTTTGAATGTATTAGTACGTTCGCTCCTTTTAGTGACCGAGCGAGAACAAACCTACTGCGGATAACGTGGTCGGTCGGACCATCTTACAAGCCGGCCAAGTGCGAGTCGGATCCGAACACGATTGGTTCCGTACCATCGTACAAAATATATATACCTTACCTGCTTATTTGGTAAAAAAAAAATTAAAATTATTTATTTCACGTAGGCCAACCTGTTGCTCTAATGACACGTCATGACTCTACCACCGGTTCGGAAAAGCGGATTCTGCTGAGAAGAGCCGGCAAGAAACTCAGCAGCTCTTTGCTCTTTTCAAAATAATCAATATAGACCAGGGTAGAAGCCTTAAAAAATAATAAAAAGTGAAAAAAAAATAATAGTAGGATGAAACTCCTTGGAAAAGGATTTCATAGAGAAGTGGGGAAGGGGCTAGGAGGGTCTGGGCCTTAGTATCTGTTATTTCGTGTTTCGTTTCTGCATTTTCTGAGAGTATTTACCATAGTAATGTATTTTTTTTTTACACCATCAGAAAGTAGAGATTTCAACGAACAAAAAGCTCACCGACTTTTTCAAAAAAGCAGATATTTTGACGGGAGAATTTTCGATTGAAAATTAGGTGCTTTTTCAATATTAAGTCAAAAAAAAAGGTGAAAAAATAAATATTTTAAATCAGAAAAATTACAGTGTGTTTGGGACATAAAAAGGAAAGTTTTCACCAAATTTCGTGAAAAAATATTTTTTTTTGATAAAATTAAAAACCAAAAACTTGGTTATTTGAATTTTTCACATACATTTTGAGGTTATGTGAAAAAAGTCTAAATACAAAAGTTGTAGATCTTTTTATTACCTACTACTTTGCCATTAAACTTTTTTCCATAGGACTTGTAGTTTTGCCGGAAATCGAGATAAACCGTTTTTACCCTTAAACCCCCCTCCCCCCCACTTCCCGACCTCAGATCGCCCGTATAATAATTTATTTTTCTTTTCATTTTTGTTGCATTCTCTTCCTTTACCAATGGGTTTCATCCTACTATAATTTTTTTTGTTTTCAAAAATTATATCTACCCTGGACTAATATTAACTATAGTGGTTCGCCCCGAACTGAGACCTCGCGGTATCTCATAATTCCCATAAGGTAGTTTTAACTATATTGTAATTAAAACGCGCCGAATCTGATGACGTCAATCGTGATCTGCTTTCGTGGATGGGATGCGTATTTACAATATTAAAGACAGCGCCATCTATTAACAGTATAGTGAAGTTTTGTTAAAAACATTGATGCCCATTAAAACTTAAATAATTTCGTTTCTTTATAATATTTATCTAATCTTAGTATTTGTTGTTCAAGTACAGAATATAACTCAAATTATGTGTAAGTTTCAATTTTTAAAATAAAGTGGTTTTAGAGATCTAGCCTCGAATAAAATCTCCACTTTGAAAGCCCCCCATTTCGTCAATTTTAGGAAAAAAAATAAAAAAAAATACTTTTGTACTCTGTTCCCAAATTATCTTTAAAATGAGGTACTGCAACCCAATGAAATGCAAAAAATTTTATTTTACTTCGCATTCGCTTCTATGAGAGCCTCCCTGAAATAAAGATTTTTATAACTTTTTAAGCCATTTTCGGCTGGAGGCCATCGGTTTACATATCATATCTAAAATTGAAGTAATTACGTTCAGTAATTCAGAAGTTATAAGGCTCTGACAGACGGACGGACGGACAGACGGACGGACAAGTGCAAATCGCTCTAGTAAACTCAGAGACCTTCGCTTCGCTCGGTCGATAAGTAGCTATATTACATTGTAATAAGTTTTTATACTATCTTATGGGCAGCTGGATGCCAAGCCGATTTAACCCATGCATCTTTGTTAGAATAGAATATAATGTTTCCACAATGAGGGGAAGTTCCAAGAAAAAAACGTACTACAATTCAATTCATGTTAAGACGGGCAGACAGAAAGCAGCCCCGTTCCCGACGGCGGTACCCGTTCACGAGGTAAAGGAGTTAGTACGCTATTTTCCTTTCTAATTTCAGGGCGACGGAGGTTATTTCGCCACCACTAAGTCCTGGGAAGTACTCGACCGGGAGGAAGGCAAACTTTTCTACGGTGACAGAATGTTCTCCACTCGCGAGGAGCTGGTTGAATACATCAAGAACCTTCCACCAGTCGAAGTCACCCCCGAGGCTCCTCCAAAACCTGTTCTGCTGAATGGCAAGTCTCCGAGGATCGCTCTGGTGGCAGAGAACGGAAATCAGCTGTCACATCAGTACCTATTTGGGGTTATGACTGACGATGTTGAATATTTGTAGACTAAGCTAGGAATCAAGAGCGTCGCCAGCCGATGGCCATGGGGGGGGGGGGGGGCAAGTTGACAGGGTTCCCACTGAATTTTTAAAAACCTTACGCCATGCGGACGAAGTCGGGGGCAAAAGCTAGTTAAGTATAAGTTTTTCAGTTTCACAGTTGAAGATTTGGCAGCGGTATCTGGATTTCAATGATGAAGTATCTACTAGTACTATATTTTTCAAATGTCTGGGGGGGAGCAGCTAGCCCTACCCCCCCCCCCCCCCCCCCCCCTCCTGGCGACGTCCATGCTATGAACTAAGAGAAATTTAGTTTTAGTTGTAACTACTTACCTTTATAGTATGTATGAATTATTAGTATAGACATGTTTTATGTCTTAATAATGAAATGATTTACACAAAAAGTGTCTAATTCTGTTAAAACATCTAATAGGGTAAATAATACTTTTGATCATAGGTATAATGATACTTTTGATAATACAACAAAGTTTAACTTAAGGTGGATTATACGGGTCTGCCCGCGAAATTCAAATTTAATTTGGTTTTTCGCAATTTGTTAACTAATACGACAAAGTAGGCTTATGGCATTCTAATTGCGACAATGGCAGTATCATCTTCACAGGTTTAATAAACAATCTTTACTTAAAAGTGTCCAGGTTAAGAAATTAGACAGAATATCGACTACTTTGTGAGTAACTCACGTCCAACTCGATATTCTAACTAATTTCTTAAACTGGGACACTTTCAAGATTTTTATATAACCTGTGAAGATGATACTGCCACCGTCGCAATTAGAATGCCATAAGCCTACATCGTCGTATTAGTTTATAAATTGCGAAAACCAAATTAAATTTGAATTTCGCGGGCGGACCCGTACAATCAACCTTAAATAACTAGTAACTTAGTCCTTAATTAGTTGTATAACCTGTACATACGGCGTTTTTGCAAAAAATTACAGGAAATGATAATACTGATTTTTTTACAGCACGAAAATTTTGACAGTAGGTATTAAAAACTTGTTCGTATTTCTTTTAGTCTAGATTTGAAGCAGAGTTTAGGTTTTAAAATTAGGTTAATTTTAAAACTTGAATTCTGAATCCAAAATTGGTCACTGGAGGTTTTAATTTTGCTTTTTATCGATATACTTTTGTTAAATAAGTTGCTTTAAAAAGTAAAATAATTATCTCTTTTCCTGTAAGTTTCAGCAAAAAACGTTGTATGTACGATTTGTACAACTAATACTTAATCAGTGGACCAAATTCTGTTGTAATGCACAATTACTGAACTATTTTAGATAAAATTGTTTACAGCTGAATTAACATCATTTTGTGGATTTTCTAATGGAATTAAGAATTTTTTTACCCTAAATATATAATATACTATTAAATAAAACACCTTTGAAAAGTACATAAACGTTTTATTTATCTTATTTACACACAACCCTCTAAAAACATTGCCACAGCCCGTTTTTTATTATAGTTATTATTTATTAAATAATTAATCGGATGAAGTACATAAATAACTTTATTTCATCTATATTTACAAGGAATAAAAAACTTGCCCCCGATTGTATAAAAGTTGCCGAAGTTAGCGTCAAAGTAAAATAATTACATTGAATTGGAGCTCAATTTCGTTTATTCATTCTCATACGTTTAGGTATGTACGATACCCTAAACGGTTGAGAATGGATACACGAAATTGAGCTCTAATTCAATGCTGTTATGGTTTATTTTACTTTGACGCACCAGCTTTGACGATTTGATCGGGAATTCTTATTATGCTATGTTCCGCCAAACTATAAAAATAGTATGTACCTACCTATGTTACAAAGAGTACCGCGCTATGGCTCACCTGCCCTCACTGGATTGGCAGTCCCTCCCCATACAAACAACAGCTTCATTATGTATCAATTTGAAGCGCCACATTTGATATACGAGTGTCTCTGGAACTAATATTGCAAATGGCGCACTGAGTTCTCTTTAATAACATATGAAATGATAGATAAATTATAGAGGTCTATAATAATAAATCTATAAGAACATAATTAAAGAGGTTGGTGCGCCATTTGCAATATTATTAGTTCCGGAGACACTCGTATCTGCTTACAGCGCCAAAATGGCGTAAATCCAAAAAAATATGACAGCAGCCTATTCAGCGTTAATCTTCTTCTTCTTTTTTGAACGTTAATCATAGACTAATTATAGAGCCACTAGCAACCAAGCAAGGAACACACACAACTAATAGGCATGGTGACAAACCAAGAACTAATTAAGTTATGAATTTATCTAATGAAATAGGGATTCACGGATTATAAAAACCATATTTAATTTTCTATTCTGATCGAGATTTATATTTGTTTTGATAAAATAAAGGTATAAAATACAGCAATTCACCATGTCAATTCAACACCAATCAGAGTGATACGTCACATCTATCTTTGACAAAATACTATGAAAAAAAAACAGAGGTGACGTCATAAACGACGCCATGACACCGTCGAGCGTTGTTGCGTGAATTTAAAACTTAAAAGGGCATTCTTATCTACAAAACCCCTGTTTTTTTCTGAAATAAGAAATTATTTCGAAATAGTATATACTTTCGAACATCATCGAACTCTTTTTCAAAATCGGTCATCATGCCTATTTAATTTTTTTATTTTATTTTTTGACTTGACGTGACTGTCCAGTCCAGTAGTCTCTCCGCCCACGTCAGACTTTTTGTAGGTTCGATAATCGGGCCGATAATTTCGCCGACTTTTGCAAGACGTGTGCGTTTCTATATTGCACTATGTATGTTTCTGTGGAAATCGGTCACCGATTGTCGTTAGTGGGCGCTTCGTCGTTGGTAGTAGTAGGTAGCAGCGAAGTGAGCCGCATGCAGTGCTACGCGTCCAGGTAGAGTCGCACCAGAGACCGCTCGCTGGCCGGCAGCCGCGTGACCGGACACGCGTTAGAGGCGCGCAGGTGCCGCGATATACACGCGTAGCAAAACACGTAGCTACACCAACACACACACATTAGAAACGTCTTAACGTGTTTAATTATAATTAGGTATGCTTTTGTGGAACTTACCCTCATTGTGGAAACACTGCATACATAGCATAGTATCTATTGAATTGTAGACTTGTTATGAAAAGAGCAACCGCCGAGTTTCTTGCTGGTTCTTCTTGGCAGGAAGGGCATTCCGAACCAGTGGTAGACTCATCGACGATTCAAAAGAGCAACCGCCGAGTTTCTTGCTGGTTCTTCTTGGCAGGAAGGGCATTCCGAACCAGTGGTAGACTCAGCGACGATTCAAAAGCACTTGTAAAAAAGTTTATTTGATTAAAAAACATTTCTATTCTATTCTAAAACTTGAAGTTCGGCCGACGACGGCTATAGTATTTTATTAAAGTTGCCGATCAAAATCGTATTAGCGTCGTCGTCGTAATCGTATTATAAGTAAAATAAACCATAATAACATTGAATTAGAGCTCAATTTCGTGTATGTATGTATTCTTATACGTTCACTGCGATACACTCCAAATTAAAATCGGTTGTACTGAATTTTCAAAATTCAAAAATTCAAAATTTATTTCACGTAGGCCAACCTGTGGGCTCTTATGACACGTCATGACACTACCACCGATTCGGAAATCGGATTCTGCTGAGAAGAGCCGGCAAGAAACTCAGCAATTGCTCTTTTCAAAATAATCATTTTATAATATTATTATGTAGTTATTTACATTTTAGTAAGTTTTTTATACTATTCTGTGGGCAGCTGGATGCCAAGCAGATTTAACCCATGCAACTTTATAGAATAGAATAGAATATTTCCACAATGAGGGGAAGTTCCAAAAATGTGCACTACAATTAAATACATGTTAAGACGGGAAGACAGAAAGTAGCCCCATTCCCGGCAGTGGCACCCGTTCACAAGCATAACGCAGGCTTTCTGTTCAGGCAGGTAGACAAAATTGAAACTTCTTCTTCTTTACCAACCGATAGACGTCAACTGTAATAGCATTGAATTAGTACGCATTCTTTTACGTTCACATAAGCGATACACTCCAAATTAAAATTGGTTGTACCGAATTTGTGACTTTAATAAATACAATTAAGGTTCATTTTACTTTGACGTTAGTGTCATCGAATTCTTATAAATGATCAATCGATTTAAAACTTAGCTGAACGGACGTGTATTTCACTTATTTTCTGAAGACTATTTTAGGCCGATTCCATCAGCGTCGAGTGACGTTTTACCGAGGAATAAATTGAGCGTTTTGGACAATTTGTGCATTGAAAATACTGTCAAAATATCAAATTTACGCTGGGATGAGACTTATTTAACGTTGGTGAAATCGGCCCTCAGTAATTATTAAAAAAATAATTTATTTTTAAAATCCCTATGGGAAAGTTCGGGCCCTCATATCGAGACCATAGCGTTTAGAACTAGACGGAAGTCAAGTTTAAGGATACACACCCAGACACAGGCAGCACTGTGGGCACTCTCCACCGCCCGAAACATACGGGACACACGTTACGCCACCGGGTGTCGCGCTCGTCCTTCTGGAAGTGCATAAATATTATTAAAAATCTACAATAATTCAATGCCTAGACTAAAGCACTAAATAAAGTCTTTGATCTGTGCGTCCTACCGGCTAGATCTTCGACCATTTAAAGTAGGACTTGCCTTAAAGCAGATTTAGTACTAAATAAATTCTGCCACTTTCCGCGGGAGGTGAGGTAAATACGTACAGCACACATTTACTAACTCACTACGTCTCCATGAGCGCACACTAACTCGAAAGCTGTCACACTTGCAGAAAATGAGCACACAAGCAAATTATTACACGTACGACGTACATGTACTTCGGCAGAGGGGAATGCGTGCGCTTGGCATGTCCTTTTCTCTCTCGTCCAAGGGCTAGATGGAGCGGTGACATCCAGAAAGTGACACGCATCGAATTAATGCGACAGGTCGAGGATAATGCTACCCACTGACTCTATAATTATTATTAATTCATAATTGACACTGGATTGGCTGTCCCTAAATTAATTAAAAAGGTTGGTGCGCCATTTGCAATATTATTAGTTTCAGAGACACTCGTTTAACTGCTTACAGCGCCAAAATGACGTCAATTAAGTCCAAAATTACGTCGATCAAGATGGTCAAATAAAAGTATTACAGCAGCCTCTGCAGTGTTAATCATGGATTAATTATACAAGCTGAAAAATTAGTAGTTTTAAAGCCATCGCGAGTTGAATCGCCTTAAGCATTATTATTGAGTCCACTTGTTTTTTGTTTTTTTTGAACTAGGTATTTTTTTGAATTTGAAAAAAAAAATCGAAATAAACACGAAACTGTGAGAAACAGTAGTAGCGGTTTGTTTACTACGCGGCGCCGCACGCAGTACTGCCGCTTTTAAAACTTTCATCGAAACTCTTCTACCTAATGTACAGCAGCTGATAGCCGTGCAAAGAATAGAATAGAATAGAATAGCATAGAATAGAATAGAAATATTTTTTATTCAAATAAACTTTTTACAACTGAAACCCGACTTTACAGACAACCAATTTTTTTTTATATTTAATTTTAATACAAGGGTCAGTATAAATTGTCGAAATGGATTATACTGTTAATTTCGAATCACTTCCCTGCGGCCTTAAAGCCACTAAATTTTCACCGTATAGAGCTCAGATGTATTCACTGCTTCACCTTGGGCGGCGGCGGCGGCGGCAAGGCGGCCAGCGCCAGCGGCGCCCTGGCGTCCCACCAGCGCAGCAGCTGCACCGCGAACGCGCCGTACTCCACCGCGCCGCTGGCCGCGCGCCACGCCATCGGGAACGTCACCGCTGCACTGCTGTTGACGTGTTTATTAATGTGCAATAGCAAATAGGTAATCAAGCGCGCGTCAGAAGTCAGAACCAAAGGTAGACCCTTGGTTCCGACATGCAGTGGCAACCTTGCACCGGAATGCGTTGAATAGAATAGAATAGAAATGTTTTCTATTCAAATGAACTTTTTTACAAGTGCTTTTGAACCGTCGATGAGTCTACCATTGGTTTGGAATGCCCTTCCTGCCGAGAAAAAACAACAAGAAACTCGGCAGTTGCTCTTTTCAAAACAAGTTTACAATATAATAGATACTATGCTATGTATGCAGTGTTTCCACAATAAGGGGAAGTTCCACAAAAGCATAACTAATTATAATTCAACACATGTTAAGATGTGGCACCGGTTGTGTTTTGCATTGGTGCCACTGAACACAGACAGCACAAGACAGAGGCATGTGGAAGACTATCCAAGAAGAAGACTGTTAATTATCTAGACGTACCCTAAAAAAATTTTTTAGCAGCATAAAATTCAGAACCATGTGATTGACTCAAGATCCAGATGACGAGCTTTAACTAATAAGCAGACATAGTGGGTTAGAACCCTCAATCATACTAAGACAAAGAAGAAAAAATCAGAAAGGTAAAGCTCACCCAAACTGTCCACTAAACACACTTCTGAAGAAGTCCCCCCAAGTGTTCTCATCTGGTTCCTCTGGAGGCGCATCTCTCAACGTGAGGCCCAGCAGATGTAGCGATAGGGAGGGGGCTTCGCCCTTCCCAGTTAGGTACCGCGCTAGAACTAACAGCCGCGTTGATTCTGTCACGAAGTGTGCTATGGAGTATAGCTTTACTGCTGCTTTGCGGGCTTGGTCTGATTTGGTCTGTAACAGTAAAAAGTGTGATTTGCATGAGTAATGGAGTAATAGAACTTCATAATCATAGTATTTTGCATTGGTATAGTTAAGGAACTGGAGAGTGACATAGGCTACTTTTTATACCGGAAAATCAAAGTTCCCGCGGGATTTTAAAAACTAAATCCACGCGGACGAAGTCGCTGGCATCAACTAGTCACTCATAATAAAACAACGAACAAATACGAAATTTTGGCAAAATGATTTTTAGTAAAATAACAACCTAAAAGAACAAGCTTCACAATCTACGTCAAACAAAACACCTCTTTCCACTAAGCAATAAGATATTAAATATTAGGTTCGATTCTACAGCACCTTACAAAAATATTATGTCCTATCTATAGTAAATATAGTTTTTCGTTTATTTCCAAAAGATACAATTTTGGATTGTGTCATTTTTTATTAAGAGTATATGTAGCATAAAACATGTGCAAAATTTTAGTCAAAAACAAGGGGTTCTAATAATAAAGGATTTTAATAATTCCTAACTTCAACTGGAAAAGCCACATGGAAAACCTAATAAATAGTGAACTAAAAAACCATAGCTCAGCGAGTCACGAAACTGAAGGGCAGGGCACATAGTTCGAAGAGCTGATGGTTGTTGGGATCCCAAGGTGTTGGAGTGGCGACCCCTCACCAGAAGGCGCAGTGTCGGCTGACCCCCGCTAGGTGGACCAACAACATCAAACGAGTCGCAGGGAGCTGATGGATTCAGGCGGCGCAAGAACGAAGCCTGTGGAAGTCCATGGAGGAGAACTTTTTCCAGCAGTGGACACCTATAGCTTGATTAAGAAGAAGAACAAAAAAAACCTTTGTTTTATGATAGAATGTGTGTAACACACTAAGGCCCGCTGTCAGAAATGCAGAGTTACCCTAAAAGGATAACCAGAGTTAGCTGTTGTTTTGATAGATTTTGTACATAGCTTCTGTCAAAATTACAAATTCATTCCTGGGTTAAGCCTAACCCTGTGTCTCTGCAATCGGGCCTGAATGTATTAACACAATGCATATATAATACAAAAGAAAATTAACTCTCACCTTACCTAATCTCCCATCCTCTAAATCTTCCCTCCAGCTACTGACCAGCTGTTCCACCTTATCCCTCAGATAAGGCATGAGCACCAGCAGAGCAAGCGATCCTTGCTCCAGGGCTGGAGGCAGACGTGGCCCAGAGTTGAACTCGGTGCTGGGTGACACTGGTACTCTGTGCAGACCATAGAAGCACTCAGAGAATGAGGCGGCTGGAAGAAAGGTGGCAAGATCAGGCTAGGTGCACTCAGCATTTAAAGCTATAAGTACCAAACGTTGTTCTGTTAGGATGGGCCAACTCAACAGGCTAACATAGTGCGAAGGGATAAAAGTTACGCGATAGAAAGGGAGGCAAAACGGAGGGCAAAAGGGAGGGAGGCTTTTCAAAACAAATTTACAATACAGTAAATACTATGCTATATATGCAGTGTTTCCACAATGAGGGAAATTCCAAAAATGCATACCGACTAACTTCTATCTTAAGATTCTATCTTATCTTATCATAGATGAGTATACAATAAAGAAGCTCTTACCATAGTGTTTCAAGTAATGGTACTGCAGGCATAGATCAAACAACAGGTATAACTCGTGGTACCATCGCTCGCACCACCCACATTTATTTGGGTATACTGCTGCTAGGTACTGCAAATAGTACAGATAATATAAAATACTAGCTTTTGCTAGCAACTATGTTCATGTGGAGTTAAGTTTAAAAATCCTGTGAGAACTCAGTGTATTACTAGGTTAAAGGTAAGCCATTTCACTCTCCATGTCCTAAACTATACCCATGCAAAAATCACATCAATCCGTAGATCTGTTGCTGCATGATTGAAGGACAAAGCAATGAACAAACACACATTGTAATATAATATGAATTTTGAAAATGAAATGAAATTTATGAATAAGAAAAAAATCAATATGCCTTTGCAATAATTCTGCCAATTTGCAATTGTGCAGTGTGGAGTCAACAGCTCCTGATGATGCTCCGGTATTGGAGTGAAACATATTATGTCGAGGGTTAAAAGACTTATAGCAAAGGTATATTATTTTTTTCTTTAAATATCATGGAATTTTGCGGTCACGCCTGATTCTATCCAATATGTATTAGTAAGGATTACACACTCATTGCTGAGTTGAGCTTAGTTTTCTTGGGATGATAATGCACTGGGTTCCCACATCCTTCTGCATAATATAACAAACACATTTGTTTTTATAATTGGTATATAAGGGATTCTTCACTGACGGTGACATAGTGCAAAACTAGCCAGTCGATAAAGTAATATAAGCTTAGATTTTTTTTTTTTTAAATTACTCATAGATCGAAAGTTTCTAACAAAGTTCCGCTGCAAACGTAGGAGACATGCAATGAATGTGTGAGTGCCATGTATTTATTTTCTGTACTGGTACTATTACGTTTTTGATGGTAATTGTGATGAACTATGACACCCTTTCACAGCACATGGTACGTTATTTTTAATAACACTAGCAACACCAAAAAAATCACCGGTATCCCGAATGGTAATTCGTATTAAGCATACTTAGTAAAATACAGAAAACGAATTTATATTTAGACTAGTAGGGCGCGTGGGTGCGCGGCCCGCAAGCGGACCGCGGTTTTTCTACTCGGCAAGTAGACTTTTAGGTCTTGATCATTTTCTATCAAAAAACCACTCTTCCATCTTTTATACTCTCCGAGATAGACACCGTTGAAGTTTGTATGGCCGCCATCTTGAATCCGCCATTTTGGATTTTTTTCAGCCTGCCAATTGGAAGAGGTTTCGAGTGACTTTTGTTCGAGCACCCCCACCTATCTTCATTACCATGGCCGTGCTCCTCACCCACCTTCCAAACCCTCGATCATCATATGTCATCATTTGTCATAATGAAAATTCTTCAATAAAAACAAATCTTGAAAAGGAACCGTATCAAAGTTTTGCATGATTCCCGGCTTCTAGTCTCTTCAATATTCGCCATATATTTTGTATGAAGAAAAAAAAATTCCGCCATCTTGGATTTTTTTTCTGTTCATCAAATAGACCTTTGGGTCCTGATCATCTTTTGCCAAGAAACCACTCTTCCATCTTTTACACTCCCCGAGATAGACACCGACGAAATTTGTATGGCGGCCATCTTTTTTCCGCCATTTTGAATTTATTTTCAGCTCACTGCGACTTGGATGAGGTTTCGAGTGACATTTGTTCGAGCACACCCCACCTATCTTCAATGAGTGAGTCAGTCAGTGGTAATCGAGCTATATATATTACTAGTGGTTCGCCCCGAACTGAGACCTCGCGGTAACGGTATCCCATGATTATTCATTCAATCGATACATGATAACCAAAACTGACATTATTATTATGCCTGTTTTCACCAAACATACCTAAATCATCCCCTAAGTAGGAGTCTCTTAACGTAGGTAGCTCCTAAATACAATCCTAAGTCCTAACATCCGTCCCAATATCCTTTTAGGTGTCCCGTACAGGATCGTGATAAATAAGTTGACAGAAAACATCAATCACCTAACTTATAGGTAGCCCGTAAAGGTTAGGGAACGTTAGTGAAAACATTGAATTATTATGTAGGTACTAACGAGTGAAACCGGGTTACGGGCATCTGTACAAATCGTCATCTATCGACGCGAATAGAAAATATACAATATTTAACTAAAATTTAACTAAAAAATAATTTTAATTGAATAATATGGTACAAAAAAAATTACAATACAATTATTGTATTATAGTAAGTAACTAAATAATAATGGTCGACGCAAAACTGTTTTTGGGATAGGTCGTTAGTCGTAACTCGTAGTTCCATGGGAATAGTTACTGACTGCGCCATCTATTAGCATTATTGTGAAGCTATGTTGATGCTATATGAATTACTGATGTACATTAAAAATTAAATAATCTCGTTTCTTTATAATATTCATATAATTTTAGTATTTGTTGTTCAAGTACAGGATATAAGTGACCTAAAAACATAAAATCAGTTTGAAAATCCATAGCGGATTTTCTTAGGGAGCGTCTTCAAGCGAGCGTATAAAATCGCCACTTTGAAAGCCCCCCATTTCGTCAATTTTAAGGGAAAAATTAAAAAAAAAATATTTTTGTACTCAGTTCAAAATTATCTTTAAAATGATACGTAACAATTTTATGTAACGCGATATTTTTTTTTTTACTTCGCATTCGCTTCTATGAGAGCCCCCCTGAAATAAAGATTTTTATAACTTTTTAAGCCATTTTCGGCTGGAGGCCATCGGTTTACATATTATATCTAAATTTGAAGTAATTACGTTCAGTAATTCAAAAGTTATAAGGCTCTGACAGACGGACGGACGGACGGACGGACGGACGGACAAGTGCAAATCGCTCTAGTTAACTCAAAGACCTTCGCTTCGCTCGGTCGATAACTAGCGTTTGCTCGGTGCGCGAGCTGCTAAAGCAGCTCGCGGGAAGTGTTATTACTACAAGTAGGGCGCGTGGGTGCGCGGCCCGCTAAAGCGGACCGCGATTTTTTTACTCATCAAGTAGACCTTCGGATTCTGGTCATCTTTTGCCAAAAAATTTGTTCGAGCACACCCCACCTATCTGCAATAACCTGGCCGTGCTCCTCATTCACAAAAGAAAAAGAAAAAAAAAGAAAAAAAAAATGAAAAAAAAACAAAAAAAACAAATGTAAAATGAAAAAAAAGAAAAAGAAAAAGAGCCCTATGAACCTATCAAAATCAATGTCTTGCATAGTTCCCAACTTCTAGTCCCTTCAATATTCCCCATATACATTTTGTATGGAAAAAAAAAAATCCGCCATCTTGAATTTTTTTCCTACTCACCAGGTAGACCTCCGGGTTTTGATCATCTTTTGTCGAGAAACCGCTCCTCCATCTCTTATAGTCTCCGAGCGAGAGACGGACAAAATTTGCCGCCATTTTTTTTCCGCCATTTTGGAATTTTTTTTCAACTCACTGGCAACTGCTCGAGGTTCCGAATGACATTTGGTCGAGCACCCTTCACCTATCTTCTATACCCTGGCCGTGCCCCTCGCCCGTCTCCGAACTCCTCACTCATCAGCTCTCTCCACCTTTCTCCGAGTCACATTCTTTGAGCTCTATACGACACCATGGGTGAAAAAAATTTTTTTCATACAAAATTTTACAGGAGAGGGGTCGGAAATTTGAGACGTCACAGCTCGGCCGCCATCTTGTTTTTTTAATTTTTTTCACTTTTTCTGTTAATCGTTTACTAATTTCTACAATAATCCAAAATTTCAAAGAAATCGGTTGGAAAACAAAAGAGTTGCAAGATTCACGTCGGCCGCCATCTTGTTTTTCCGAAATGTCATAATTTTTCCCTACTCGAATCCCCCACCCGGACATATCTCCCCTACATCATTGTATCGTTTTCTGTCTCTTTCTAGGAGAACAATCGTGTCAATCAGTGAGTGAGTGAGTGAGTGGTAATCGAGCTATATATATTATAACTAGCATTTGCTCGGTGCGCGAGCTGCTAAAGCAGCTCGCGGGAAGTGTTTTACTAAAAGTAAGGCGCGTGGGTGCGCGGCCCGCTAAAGCGGACCGCGATTGTTCGGCTTTATTTATTTCGCTCGGTGCGCGAGCTGCTAAAGCAGCTCGCGGGAAGTGTTGTTACTACAAGTAGGGCGCGTGGGTGCGCGGCCCGCTAAAGCGGACCGCGATTTTTTTACTCATCAAGTAGGCCTTCGGATTCTGGTCATCTTCTGCCAAAAAATTTGTTCGAGCACACCCCACCTATCTGCAATAACCTGGCCGTGCTCCTCATTTACAAAAGAAAAAGAAAGAAAAAGAAAAAAAAAAGAAAAAAAAGAAAAAAAGCAAATATAAAATGAAAAAAAAGAAAAAGAAAAAAAGCCCTATGAACCTATCAAAATCAATGTCTTGCATAGTTCCCAACTTCTAGTCCCTCCAATATTCCCCATACATTTTGTATGGGGGGAAAAAAAATCCGCCATCTTGAATTTTTTTCCTACTCACCAGGTAGACCTCCGGGTTGTGATCATCTTTTGTCGAGAAACCGCTCCTCCATCTTTTATAGTCTCCGAGAGAGAGACGGACAAAATTTGCCGCCATTTTTTTTCCGCCATTTTGGATTTTTTTTTCAACTCACTGGCAACTGCTCGAGGTTTCGAATGACATTTGGTCGAGCACCCTCCACCTATCTTCTATACCCTGGCCGTGCCCCTCGCCCGTCTCCGAACTCCTCACTCATCAGCTCTCTCCACCTTTCTCCGAGTCACATTCTTTGAGCTCTATACGACACCATGAGTGAAAAAAATTTTTTTCATACAAAATTTTACAGGAGAGGGGTGGAAATTTGAGACGTCACAGCTCGGCCGCCATCTTGTTTTTTTAATTTTTTTCACTTTTTCTGTTAATCGTTTGCTAATTTCTAAAATAATCCAAAATTTCAAAGAAATCGGTTGGAAAACAAAAGAGTTGCAAGAATCACGTCGGCCGCCATCTTGTTTTTCCGAAATGTCATAATTTTTCCCCACTCGAATCCCCCACCCGGACATATCTCCCCTACATCATTGTATCGTTTTCTGTCTCTTTCTAGGAGAACAATCGTGTCAATCAGTGAGTGAGTGAGTGAGTCAGTGGTAATCGAGCTATATATATTATAACTAGTATTACGCTCGGTGCGCGAGCTGCTAAAGCAGCTCGCGGGAAGTGTTATTACTACAAGTAGGGCGCGTGGGTGCGCGGCCCGCTAAAGCGGACCGCGATTTTTTTACTCATCAAGTAGAACTTCGGATTCTGGTCATCTTTTGCCAAAAAATTTGTTCGAGCACACCCCACCTATCTGCAATAACCTGGCCGTGCTCCTCATTCACAAAAGAAAAAGAAAAAAGTAAAGAAAAAAGAAAATGAAAAATGAAAAAAAAAAATATATATTAAAAAAAAGGAAAAAAGAAAGAAAAAAGAAAAAAGCAAATAAATGAAAAATGAAAAAAAAGAAAAAAAAAAGAAAAAAAAGAAAAAAAAGAAAATGAAAAATGAAAAAAATAAAAAAAGGAAAAAAGAAAAAAAAAAGAAAAAAAATGAAAAATGAAAAAAAGGAAAAGAAAAGAAAAATGTAAAAGCGAAAGAAAAAGAAAAAAAGAAGAGAAAAAAAAGAAAAATGAAGAAAAAGAAAAAAAGAAAAAAAGAAAAAAAAAGAAGAAAAAAAAGAAAAATCAATATTTCGCATATATTTCGCATGGAAAAAAATCGGCCATCTTGTTTTTTTCCTGATCATCAAGTAGACCTTTGGGTCTTGATCATCTGTTGCCAAGAAACTACTCTTCCATCTTTTATACTCTCCAAAATAGACACCAGAGAAAGTTTCTATGGCCGCCATCTTGAATCCGCCATTTTGGAGTTTTTTTTTCAACTCCCTGCTAATTGGATGTGGTTTCGAGTAATTTTTGTTGGAGCACACCCCACCTTGTTGGTCGCGTGGATAGTTGGCAAAAAAACCACTCTTTCACCTTTTTTAACCCATTTCCAAAAAGGAGGAGGTTCTCAATTCGGCCAGTATATTTTTCTTTTTTAATTCTCCGAGATCTAAGACACCTATGAACCTATCAAAATCAATGTCTTGCATAGTTCCCAACTTCTAGTCCCTTCAATATTCCCCATACATTTTGTATGGAAAAAAAATAATCCGCCATCTTAAATTTTTTTCCTACTCACCAGGTAGACCTCCGGGTTGTGATCATCTTTTGTCGAGAAACCGCTCCTCCATCTTTTATGGTCTCCGAGTGAGAGACGGACAAAATTTGCCGCCATTTTTTTTCCGCCATTTTGGAATTTTTTTTTTACTCACTGGCAACTGCTCGAGGTTTCGAATGACATTTGGTCGAGCACCCTCCACCTATCTTCTATACCCTGGCCGTGCCCCTCGCCCGTCTCCGAACTCCTCACTCATCAGCTCTCTCCACCTTTCTCCGAGTCACATTCTTTGAGCTCTATACGACACCATGGGTGAAAAAAATTTTTTTCATACAAAATTTTACAGGAGAAGGGTGGAAATTTGAGACGTCACAGCTCGGCCGCCATCTTGTTTTTTTAATTTTTTTCACTTTTTCTGTTAATCGTTTACTAATTTCTACAATAATCCAAAATTTCAAAGAAATCGGTTGGAAAACAAAAGAGTTGCAAGATTCACGTCAGCCGCCATCTTGTTTTTCCGAAATGTCATAATTTTTCCCCACTCGAATCCCCCACCCGAACATATCTCCCGAACATCATTATATCGATTTCCGTCTCCTTCTAGGAGAACAATTATGTCAATGAGTCAGTGAGTGAATCAGTGAATCAGTGAGTGGTAATCGAGCTATATATATTATAACTAGCGTTTGCTCGGTGCGCGAGCTGCTAAAGCAGCTCGCGGGAAGTGTTTTACTAAAAGCAAGGCGCGTGGGTGCGCGGCCCGCTAAAGCGGACCGCGATTGTTCGGCTTTATTTATTTCGCTCGGTGCGCGAGCTGCTAAAGCAGCTCGCGGGAAGTGTTTTACTAAAAGTAAAGCGCGTGGGTGCGCGGCCCGCTAAAGCGGACCGCGATTGTTCGGCTTTATTTATTTCGCTCGGTGCGCGAGCTGCTAAAGCAGCTCGCGGGAAGTGTTGTTGCCACAAGTAGGGCGCGTGGGTGCGCGGCCCGCTAAAGCGGACCGCGATTTATTTACTCATCAAGTAGATCTTCGGATTCTGGTCATCTTTTGCCAAAAAATTTGTTCGAGCACACCCCACCTATCTGCAATAACCTGGCCGTGCTCCTCATTCACAAAAGAAAAAGAAAAAAAAAGAAAAAAAAAAGAAAAAAAAGAAAAAAAAAGAAAAAAAGCAAATGTAAAATGAAAAAAAAGAAAAAGAAAAAAAGCCCTATGAACCTATCAAAATCAATGTCTTGCATAGTTCCCAACTTCTAGTCCCTTCAATATTCCCCATACATTTTGTATGGGGGGAAAAAAAAATCCGCCATCTTGAATTTTTTTCCTACTCACCAGATAGACCTCCGGGTTGTGATCATCTTTTGTCGAGAAACCGCTCCTCCATCTTTTATAGTCTCCGAGGGAGAGACGGACAAAATTTGCCGCCATTTTTTTTCCGCCATTTTGGAATTTTTTTTCAACTCACTGGCAACTGCTCGAGGTTTCGAATGACATTTGGTCGAGCACCCTCCACCTATCTTCTATACCCTGGCCGTGCCCCTCGCCCGTCTCCGAACTCCTCACTCATCAGCTCTCTCCACCTTTCTCCGAGTCACATTCTTTGAGCTCTATACGACACCATGGGTGAAAAAAAATTTTTTCATACAAAATTTTACAGGAGAGGGTCGGAAATTTGAGACGTCACAGCTCGGCCGCCATCTTGATTTTTAAATTTTTTTCACTTTTTCTGTTAATCGTTTACTAATTTCTACAATAATCCGAAAATTTCAAAGAAATCGGTTGGAAAACAAAAGAGTTGCAAGAATCACGTCGGCCGCCATCTTGTTTTTCCGAAATGTCATAATTTTTCCCCACTCGAATCCCCCACCCGGACATATCTCCCGTACATCATTATATCGTTTTTTGTCTCTTTCTAGGAGAACAATTATGTCAATCAGTGAGTGTGTCAGTCAGTCAGTGGTAATCGAGCTATATATATTATAATAATCGAGCTATATATATTATAATATAACTAGCGTTTGCTCGGTGCGCGAGCTGCTAAAGCAGCTCGCGGGAAGTGTTGTTACTACAAGTAGGGCGCGTGGGTGCGCGGCCCGCTAAAGCGGACCGCGATTGTTCGGCTTTATTTATTTCGCTCGGTGCGCGAGCTGCTACAGCAGCTCGCGGCAAGTGTTATTACTACAAGTAGGGCGCGTGGGTGCGCGGCCCGCAAGCGGACCGCGGTTTTTCTATCGTCAAGTGGACTTTCAGGTCCTGATCATTTTCTATCAAATAACCACTCTTCCATCTTTTATACTCTCCGAGATAGACCATGACGAAATTTGTATGGCCGTCATCTTGAATCCGCAATTTTGGAGTTTTTTTTTCAGCTCACTCCCAATTGAATGAGGTTTCGAGTGACTTTTGTTTGAGCACACCCAACCTATCTTCAATACCCTGGCCATGCTCCTCACCCACCTTCCAAACCCTCAATCATCTTCTCTCATCATTTGTCACAATGAAAATTCTTCTTTATAAACAAATTTCGAAATGAAACCGTATCAAAGTCTTGCATAGTTCCCAACTTCTAGTCTCTTCAATATTCGCCATATATTTTGTATGGGGAAAAATAAATTCCGCCATCTTGAATATTTTTTCTGTTCGTCAAGTAGACCTTTGGGTCCTGATCATCTTTTGCCAAGAAACCACTCTTCCATCTATTATCTTCTCCGAGATAGACACCGACGAAGTTTGTATGGCCGCCATCTTTTTGCCGCCATTTTGGATTATTTTTCAGCTCACTGCCAATTGGATGAGGTTTCGAATGACATTTGTTCGAGCACCCCCACCTATCTACAATACCCTGGCCGTGCTCCTCACCCGTCTCCGAAATCCTCAATCATCAGCTCTCTCCATAATTTTTCTCCTAATGAATTTTTGTCTTCTATACGATACCATTAGTGAAAAAAAAAATTTTCATACAAAATTTTACAGGAGAGGTGATCAATCAGTGAGTGAGTGAATCAGTGAATCAGCACGAACAGCTATATATAATTACTAGTATTTCGCTCGGTGCGCGAGCTGCTAAAGCAGCTCGCGGGAAGTGTTTTACTAAAAGTAAGGTGCGTGGGTGCGCGGCCCGCTAAAGCGGACCGCGATTGTTCGGCTTTATTTATTTCGCTCGGTGCGCGAGCTGCTAAAGCAGCTCGCGGGAAGTGTTATTACTACAAGTAGGGCGCGTGGGTGCGCGGCCCGCTAAAGCGGACCGCGATTTTTTTACTCATCAAGTAGGCCTTCGGATTCTGGTCATCTTCTGCCAAAAAATTTGTTCGAGCACACCCCACCTATCTGCAATAACCTGGCCGTGCTCCTCATTCACAAAAGAAAAAGAAAGAAAAAGAAAAAAAAAAAAAGAAAAAAAGCAAATATAAAATGAAAAAAAAGAAAAAGAAAAAAAGCCCTATGAACCTATCAAAATCAATGTCTTGCATAGTTCCCAACTTCTAGTCCCTCCAATATTCCCCATACATTTTGTATGGGGGGAAAAAAAATCCGCCATCTTGAATTTTTTTCCTACTCACCAGGTAGACCTCCGGGTTGTGATCATCTTTTGTCGAGAAACCGCTCCTCCATCTTTTATAGTCTCCGAGAGAGAGACGGACAAAATTTGCCGCCATTTTTTTTCCGCCATTTTGGATTTTTTTTTCAACTCACTGGCAACTGCTTGAGGTTTCGAATGACATTTGGTCGAGCACCCTCCACCTATCTTCTATACCCTGGCCGTGCCCCTCGCCCGTCTCCGAACTCCTCACTCATCAGCTCTCTCCACCTTTCTCCGAGTCACATTCTTTGAGTTCTATACGACACCATGGGTGAAAAAAATTTTTTTCATACAAAATTTTACAGGAGAGGGGTGGAAATTTGAGACGTCACAGCTCGGCCGCCATCTTGTTTTTTTAATTTTTTTCACTTTTTCTGTTAATCGTTTACTAATTTCTACAATAATCCAATATTTCAAAGAAATCGGTTGGAAAACAAAAGAGTTGCAAGATTCACGTCGGCCGCCATCTTGTTTTTCCGAAATGTCATAATTTTTCCCCACTCGAATCCTCTACCCGAACATATCTCCCGTACATCATTTTATCGTTTTTTGTCTCTTTCTAGGAGAACAATTATGTCAATCAGTGAGTCAGTGAGTGGTAATCGAGCTATATATATTATAATAACTAGTATTTCGCTCGGTGCGCGAGCTGCTAAAGCAGCTCGCGGGAAGTGTTTTACTAAAAGTAAGGCGCGTGGGTGCGCGGCCCGCTAAAGCGGACCGCGATTGTTCGGCTTTATTTATTTCGCTCGGTGCGCGAGCTGCTTTAGCAGCTCGCGCACCGAGCTATTTTCTACAATAATCCAAAATTTCAAAGAAATCGGTTGGAAAACAAAAGAGTTGCAAGATTCACGTCGGCCGCCATCTTGTTTTTCCGAAATCTCATAATTTTTCCCCACTCGAATCCCCCACCCGAACATATCTCCCATACATCATTGTATCGTTTTTTGTCTCTTTCTAGGAGAACAATTATGTCAATCAGTGAGTGAGTCAGTGGTAATCGAGCTATATATATTACTAGTAGGGCGCGTGGGTGCGCGGCCCGCAAGCGGACCGCGGTTTTTCTATCGTCAAGTGGACTTTCAGGTCCTGATCATTTTCTATCAAATAAACACTCTTCCATCTTTTATACTCTCCGAGATAGATGCCGATGAAATTGGTATGGCCGCTATCTTGAATCGGCCATTTTGGTTTTTTTTTCAGCTCACTGTCAATTGGATGAGGTTTCGAGTGACTTTTGTTCGAGCACCCCCACCTATCTTCATTACCATGGCCGTGCTCCTCACCCACCTTCCAAACCCTCAATCATCATATATCATCATTTGTCATAATGAAAATTCTTCAATAAAAACAAATCTTGAAAAGGAACCGTATCAAAGTCTTGCATGATTCCCGGCTTATAGTCTCTTCAATATTAGCCATATATTTTGTATGAAGAAAAAAAAACCGCCATCTTGGATTTTTTTTCTATTCATCAAATACACCTTTAGGCCCTGATCATCTTTTGCCAAGAAACCGTTCTTCCATCTTTTATACTCCCCGAGATAGACACCGAAGAATATTGTATGGCGGCCATCTTTTTTCCGCCATTTTGAATTTTTTTTCAGCTCGCTGCGAATTGGATGAGGTTTCGAGTGATATTTGTTCGAGCACCACCCACCTATCTTCGATACCCTGGCCGTGCTCTTCACCCGTCTCCGAAATCCTCAATCATCAGCTCTCTCCATAATTTTCCTCCGAATGAATTTTTGTCTTCTGTACGAAACAATCAGTGAAAAAAAATTTTTTCATACTAAATTTTACAGGAGAGGTGATCAATCAGTCAGTGAATCAGTGAATCAGCACGAGCAGCTATATATATATTAACTAGTAGGGCGCGTGGGTGCGCGGCCCGCAAGCGGACCGCGGTTTTTCTATCGTCAAGTGGACTTTCAGGTCTTGATCATTTTCTATCAAAAAACCACTCTTCTATCTTTTATACTCTCCGAGATAGACACCGTTGAAGTTTGTATGGCCGCCATTTTGAATCCGCCATTTAGGATTTTTTTCAGCTCACTGCCAATTGGATGAGGTTTCGAGTGACTTTTGTTCGAGCACCCCCACCTATCGTCATTACCATGGCCGTGCTCCTCACCCACCTTCCAAACCCTCGATCATCATATCTCATCATTTGTCAGAATGAGAATTCTTTTATAAAAACAAATTTTGAAAAGAAACCGTATCAAAGTCTTGCATAGTTCTCAGCTTCAAGTCTATTCAATATTCGCCATATATTTTGTATGGAGAAAAAAAAATTCCGCCATGTTGGATTTTTTTCTATTCATCAAATAGATCTTTGGGTCCTGATCATCTTTTGCCAAGAAACCACTCTTCCATCTTTTATACTCGCCGAGATAGATACTGACGAAATTTGTATGGCGGCCATCTTTTTTCCGCCATTTTGAATTTTTTTTCAGCTCATTGCGAATTGGATGAGGTTTCGAGTGACATTTGTTCGAGCACCCTCCACCTATCTTCGATACCCTGACCGTGCTCTTCACCCGTCTCCGAAATCCTCAATCATCAGCTCTCTCCATAATTTTCCTCCGAATGAATTTTTGTCTTCTATACGAAACCATAAGTGAAAAAAAAATTTTTCATACAAAATTTTACAGGAGAGGTGATCAATCAGTCAGTGAATCAGTGAATCAGCACGAACAGCTATATATATATTAATATCAAATCCCAAAAAATAGATAAAGGGAATCTTACTTTGTTTACTTTCCTCATAGTAGTAGTCATGAAAATATATCTTATCTGGGTACAAAAGTCATCAAAAAACTTAGATTACTTATAAATCTACAAAATGATATGTGTTAGTGCTAATTCTCCTAGCTTATTTTGCTATGTTTTTGGTGAATTCACTTCTAAAAGTGAAAAAAAGCCCATTTCTCCCTTGTTTAAGACGTGTTATGAAGCTTATTTTAAGATTGTAATTAAAAATCAAGACAAATCGTGGGTGCCTAAAGTGTGTTGTTTAAAATACTATATGTATTTGACATGTTGGCACAAAGGTACTATAAAACAAATGCCTTTTGGTGTACCCATGCAGTGGCGTGAACCTTAAAATCTTGTTGAATGACGACTGTTACTTCTGTTTAACACCTTTGAAAGGTTTTTCAAATAAATCAAAACACTCGACTAAGTATTATATATCTAGCCCATAACCCATGGAAAAAAATGGATGGTGGGCTTTTGTCAATGTCACAAAAAAAATTCTCCGTTATCACAAATCACCCGATTTCCATGAAAAAATAAAAAAATGCTGGATGCTTATCACAAGCTAGGATGCAATATGTCGCTAAAAATCCATTTCCTACACTCCCATTTAAGTTTCTCTCCAGATAACATGGGTTTAGTGTGATGAACACAGAGAAAGATTTCGTCAAGAAAGAGCATGAGAAGCGTTATCAAGGTAGATGGGAACCAGCCATGCTTGCAGACTACTGTTGGAGCAGTCGCAGTATCCCTCTGGATACTGCGACTACGGACTACAAGAGGAAAACGAATTGTTCCAAAAAAAAGATTTCTAATGTACAATAAAAAAATTTGTCACTCCTTCATACAAATTTGAAGAAAATCAATAAATGCCTTTCACTACTAAATCTGAGGTGATGTAACAATTTTATTTATATACTTCAAATAGTTTTAAAGTGATGAGCCATAATTACATACTGTAAGTCCAGTAAAAAAAAAGTTTCAAATTTGTTGCATAGTGTAATTTTCTGCGAGCTCGTACTAACGCGAGTCGCAACGATACTGCGTAGGAATATGCTTTCGGCTTCCTAAAAATAGCTTATCACCGCGTCGACTATTGCGTTTTTAGGAGTATTTATTCTAAGATCATAAAGCTTATTTGTAGTTGTTCTAGTTGAAGAATAATAAGCTGTTTTGAACGAATTACCTCCACAAGTTTCCTCAAGGCTGGTTTCACTGTGGACCCTAGGGCTTCTTGCGCGGTTACTTGGAATACCGAAGGAGTGCCTTGCAAGGTGCGCGTCAAGTGTGCCGCGTACACTGCCATGTTTTTATAACGTAAAGCACGATTGTCGCCTTTATCAAGTTACATAAACACCTTCCATTTCACTTTTAGTACCTCAAAATTAGTATTATCATCAATTTTCCTCAAAATGTTTACAATCATTTCAAGTTTTGACTTTTGACTGGTTTTGCTTTTGGCCCCCCCCCCCGATAGTTTTGACACTTCACACCAAACACTATTAATTGCTTCACACTGTCAAATTGACAGTGACATTTGCATTTCGATGTCATGACGTTGATTCTGTGAATGCAAGTTGCAAGGGCAGAAAAAAATCCTCGGATGCCCGATGTAGGTGACTTAAGAATCGTATTAAACATTGTAAGTGATTGTAATGTATGAGTATGTAATAATTTTTTTTCTTTATTTATTTAGCTATGGTTCAGCTTAGATCTATTGTTTAGGGGCTTTTGGACCTGGGTACACGTCAGCATGGGCGTTGCCAAGGGGGGGGGGGGGGGGGGGAGTAGGTAGGGACAGCGTGTGTCATCATGTCGTTAGACACAAAAATTATGGTGGTAGCGGCAACACTAGCAGCAACATTACAGCCACCACGTAAAAGGCGAAAAAAAAGAAGAGTATGGGCGAAATTATATTTCTCTCATGTTTTCTATTTTTTCTTTATATCCTCTATGGTGGTGTCCTTATCAAATTTTGAGTAACAGTCTTTTAAAATGCTTTATCTACTCCAGCATCGAAAAGTTCCAATTTCGAGTTTGACAGCTGAATCGAAATGAACCCTCTTTCGATTTTGCTTCTCATTTCGATGCAGCTCGTTGTATGGGAGCTGAATCGAAATGGTTATCTTCTTAAAATAGGATACTTAAAGCTAAGGCTCTGAGTTCTGGCATTTTTGTACCGTTCATATGACAGAGGCGCCACAGGCGGCTGGTGGCGGCTTACGGAGTTACTTTTTGTTTACAGAGGCGCCACAGGCGGCTGGTGGCGGCTTACGGAGTTACTTTTTGTTACTTTATTGAGCCTACGGCGTATTTTGTTAATGATTTTACTTCCTTGTCGTAGATAAAATCTTGTATGCAACTGAACGTAATTAGTCATTTTAATTCTCGTACTATCCTATTTTGATACTCGGCAAGCCTCGTATCAAAAAACAGCACTCGAATTAAAATGACCCTCATTACGATGCAGTTGCATAAATAGCTAATATGCTTGCTTTCGAGCATCCCGGTTACAATAAAGTTCATGGGATGTATCCCACAAACACGGAAAGTCCTACAATTGTATAATTTCTATTAGCACATCGCGTTCGGTTACCACTTCCTCCATGATTATCACAAAATGAGCGCACGAGTGGTCAAAGAGGCGTTCCGAACACGACTAGTCATAGTTTGTCCGGCCCGACCGTCCACACGGTCGGATTTGGTACGGAGCAGACCAAATCCGCTGTGCAAACCAGCGGACCGCGGCGGACTCAATTAATAATAATTATGTCCGCCGGACTACTCTACAGACGGTCAGATATGGTTCGGAAGCGAACCAAATCCGTGGTCCGCTCGAACCAAATCCGAGCGTGTTTAGTACTTTTCTATTTGGACGTTTTTTAACCCACGTTAAAAAGGTTCTCGTGCGAATTAGACCTAACAGGCAAGATACAGCTCGCTCACATACATATTTCTGGGGAAGAGTAGCTAAGCGAGACAAATTATTTATTAATGATAATATCCGAATTCCCACTGAATTTTAAAAAACTAAATCTACTCGGACGAATTCGTGGGTTTCATGTTGTAAGTAAATGAAGAAAAAACATTTATTAAAATATTTCTATTATAATTATTATCATTTATTTTTACAATATTATACAAAAAACATACCTATTTCCATTAATTTCAATATTAAGGCCACACTTAAATCACTATTCAGACCAAATTACATTAAGAAGCCAAGAAATAAAGCAAGAAATAAGTAGACTACGCGCCTTCGATCACAGAAAAAAAGGCTTAGGCACATTGTGTTTCTAGACTATGTAACATGTAGCTATATAACAATAAGTAATATTGAAATATTATGTTATATTGTGACAGATAATTATATTTGGCTTTTAAAAGTTTTATAGTTTAGTACACAGGCAATATCTATAAAGTCCAGTCAGCATATTCAGAAGCAAAAGCGTGTTCCCGACCACTCCGGAAGGAGAGTAATGTTTTTTGGGTATTTTTATTAAATAAATAATTCACAACAATTTGGTCCTCGCAACATATCTGCAATTAAAATGTGATCGTTAATTATAAAAAAAATTAAGCATACATTAAATACGGTTAAAACTTTGGGTGTTAAATTAATATTTTAAATCTGAACTGTATGTGGCGTATAAAACATCTATATAGACTTTTAAGTTAGTAAGTTTTCATGTCAATAATGTTTAAGTAATATTGTTAAGGAAAATTTTCCCGTCATAAAAAAATTATAAAACTATGTACCTAACAAAACGTTTTATGATTAGTTAGTGGATGGTCAGTTATTGTTTATTGCAAGGAAACTAAAAATATTAACTAATCATGAACCTTAAACTTAAATAGTTTTATAGTGATGTCAAAATATTAAACTAAAATTGTGTCTTTTTTAACTAAATGACTTTTTATTATGGCTTATATTTACAAAAACATATTTTAGGAACATTTGACTACACATTTTGTCAATATGGTTCAAATATGTTTATTCAATATAACATAAAAGTTTGTGCCATCTTTAAATTATTAACATTAAAAAATTGGTTGCCTGTAAAGTCGGTATACGGGCGAAAGTTTTACGTGACAACCGAAATAGAAGCGCAAGACATGAACCGGTGTGTATGCCTATCTCTCTCACTCTCTCTCTCTCGCTCTGTCTCTCTCGCTCTTAGGCGGGCTAACTGTGCTCGAGTGGAAGGGACGCGTGCCTTTCACTTTTTATGTCTGTCTCTCTCGCTCTTAGGCGGGCTAACCATGCCTCTCACTCGCTCTCATTGTGAGCGCATAACGTGAGCGGAGCGTAACGCAGTTTCTTGAAGTGTCACCCGGCAAACCAATTTATAAGACGTTGTCACGTCAAAATCTAACATTCAGTACAATCAAGAATATACCGCCATTTTGTGATTCTATGATTGCGTGTAAGTTACAGTGCGATAAGTATAACTTGGCGCGGCTGTGCGCCACTGTGCTCCACATTACTATTGCCATTGTATAGAACATGAGACTTTTGGGAAAAAATCATTTTTAATTTACACATTAAACAACTTGACCGTTATTCTAAGCCTAATAATATTATGAGATATGCCATCGCTTCCGTTTCCTTTTTCTGTCCCTTTTCTTTGCTGTATACCTGTCTCTTTCTATTTCCGTCCCCACCACCAGCAGTGAGCGCCATGATTGTGGGCGCACAATTTCTCGTCATTGACGTCGTCGTTGCCGTTCCGTCAACACGTGCACTCAGCTGCATAGTTAATTTTCTGTCTAAGTGATTTTATTCTTAATACCTGCAATTCGTACAATTATTGTGGTTCGTGACATTATAACTGCTGATTATAACGGATATATTTAAAATGAGTGATTTTCCTGAAAGTGTTCCGGGACCGAGTAAAGCTACTGGAACTGATGAGTGTCATAAAAATAAACGTAAAAGAACAAGGGAGAACAGTGTGAGTTCTGACTCGTCTTCTTCCGGTTCAGATAGCTCGACTTCTTGTAGCTCAGATTCGGATCAGCCTCGTAAACGTTCTAAGCGTTCTTCGAAATCAAAGCGGTCTCGTCGTAGTAAAGATAAAAAGTTTAGTAAATTATTTGCTGAAATCTCTCAGATTAAAAAACAGCTTGCAGAAAACAATACACCTAGTGGAACTAACCTAGCCCAGGAGATCGAGGGAGACTGGGTTGATGATAATGTCAGTGGTCACCTGTAAGATAGTGATCATATTGAAGACGAGTCGGAACCACAATTTTCATTAGCTATCGGGACTAAAGTCAAAGATCCAGATGTTTTAAAAACACCCGCGTTGTTTTTGGACATTTTGAAAAATATTCAACGTTTGGGCGATTCGGACTGGCGAAATGTGAGATATTCAGACGTGCAGAAAAGTTATCTTCATACTCCCGGATTTGCGGATTTAGAAGCGAATGACGAAGTTAAACGGTTTGATAGCTCTCGAAACATCATAAATACCGAAAAAGCGTTCGCTTCTATATGCTTTGCTCTGGTTAAACAGCGCGATCAACTGGAAAAAGAATTACGAAGTTTTTTGTTATGGGCTAAGGATTCTCCTACCCTTACTTTTAGTGATGTAAATGAGAAGATCCAGGATATATTTGTTACGGGTGATTTTTCAAAAATATCAAATGATGCCCTGCAGTTGGTTTGCGGCCATAGGGCGGAAGTTATTCAGCAACGACGCGAGACTATTCTTGCATCCGTGAAGGATCCGCTTCACAAAAGCACGTTGCGCAAAATTCCGCCAACGTGTCAAAACTTATTTGAAGCCGAAAAGTTTACGGCTGCCCTTGAAAAGGCAGGTGGAGTACGAAAGGTGTTCTGGCCTCGACAAAAAGATCGCGCACCTGCACCGCAGTCCGATCAAGGTAATTCTGTGCCAGATCGTAGGAATCCACTACCAACTACAAAGACGATGAACAAAGGTCAGCCTTACAATAATAAGTTCAACAACTCTGGAGCGCATTACAACAACTCCAAGTCCTTTCGTGGTAGAGGAGGTAAAGCAGCCACAAGTCACACAGATAAGGAGACCTACGACCATACACGCAGAAGCTCTCCCTCATCCCACCGGGATAGGAGAGGCAGAACTCGAAGATACTGACTCACCGAGTCACTTCGTAGCCGGTCAGCTGGTATACTACTATCGGAGGTGGAAGGTAATCGGAGCTCCAGGTTATATCCTCAAGGTTATTTCCGGATACCGTATACCATTTTTGGAAAAACCTCCACTACACGTACCCATTCTCGCCCAGAGTCAGCTGGAAACTCCAGTTTCAAACGAAATGACGCTTGCAATAGAAAAGATGTCAACGGAAGGCGTGTTGACAACAGTTCCAATATCTCCAAGTTTCGTTTCATCAATGTTTCTGGTCCCGAAGACAGACGGAACTATGAGACCTATTTTCAACCTCAAGGCGCTCAATTATTATGTCCATTCACCTCCGTTCAGGTTGATAAACAATCACAAAATTCCCGATTTCTTACAACCACAGGATTATCTAACAAAAATAGATTTGTCTCAAGCATATTTCCATGTGCCGATATCCCACTCACACAGACGCTTTTTACGCCTGTTATACAAAGGAGACCTGCTCCAAATGAACTGTCTGCCCTTCGGGCTAAGTTCAGCGCCCAAAGCTTTCGCGTCAGTAAGCAACTGGATTGCACAGTTACTTCGAAAACAGGGTATGAGGATCTTAGTTTACCTCGACGACTTTCTATTGGCCAATCAAAATGCCGACAACTTGGAAATTCAGACACAAACCGCACTGAATCTATTGAAGTTTCTAGGGTGGAAGGTGAACTACGAGAAATCAACCCTTGCCCCATGTCAAACCGTAGAATATCTCTGCATATTATGGGACCCCTGGTTGAATCGCAAGTCGCTACCAGCGAAGAAATGCGCGAAATTAAGAATGTTAGTCACAAAAATTTTAATAACAAAAGCAGCAGCCGTAAAACAACTACAGAGCTTAATCGGCTTTCTGAATTTTGCGAGTTTCGTTATACCACGGGGCAGACTGAATTATCGTCATCTCCAAAGATTGTGTTTAAACAATTTGAAACAGGATCCTTATCAAGCCCTGTCGCTGCCCGAGTCTGTAATAGACGAACTGAAATGGTGGCAGACTCACCACACAGATTGGTCAATGATACATGCACCATACCCGACACACTATATTGTAACGGACGCATCAAATCAAGCTTGGGGAGCACGTATAAACAATACGGTCTTATCCGGAGTATGGTCAAGTATAGAGAGGAAGTTGCACTGCAACCACAAAGAGCTTCTTGCTATCCTCAGAGCCTTAGAAGAACAAAGTCCGAACCTACAATATGCAACGATACACCTTCAGTGCGACAACAAGACTGCCGTATCATATCTTCGGAACGAGGGTGGTACCAAATCTCAAGCTCTTCTGGACCTGACATACAAGATCATGAGTTTAGTCGACCTTCTCCATGTCAATTTAACTGTGCATCATATTCCGGGCAATTACAATGTGGAAGCAGATCGACTGTCGAGGCTTCGAGTTGCCCCAGAATGGCACCTACTACCGCAAGCCACGATTCCAATATTTTCCAAGTGAGGAGTTCCTGTCATAGATCTGTTTGCTTCAAAAATAGCGCGCGTAGTCCCCAAATATTGTTCACTGGATTGCCAAGATACTCAAGCAGACTTTCACGACGCTCTGTCTCGTGTATGGAATTATCCCTTGGCGTGGGTATTTCCTCCCCCCTTTTTGATGCCGAAAATTCTGCAACATCTGAACCAATGTCGTGGAACGTATTTGATAGTGGCACCAAGATGGGAACAAGTGTTTTGGCGACCGGATCTAAAGAACCGAGCGACAGCACCGCCCTGGACAATCCACAATCTTCCACGGGTATTGATAGACATATCAACCGGTCTAGCTCCCCACAAGATATCGGAAATGACACTCGAAGTGTGGAAATGTGGGGGAGGAATGAAGTACTAAATAACTGGACAGATCAACAAAGGAACCTACTTATGTCCAGTTGGCGACCTTCCACCGTTAGATCTTATAAGCCTGCTTGGTCGCGTTGGCTTTCATGGGCGTGTTTGAATAATATCCCTGAAAATAAACCTAGTGGTTCTGATTTGGCGAGGTTTTTAGCAGACTTACATATCAAAGAAGGCTTGTCTTATAATACTATACTATGTTATAAATCTGTAGTGTCTACTCTAAGTAATTTAGAAGCTACGGAGCCACTTAGTAACCATCCTCTCGTCAAGCGAATTTTAAAAGCTATTGCTGCAGCAAGACCTAAAATTTTGAAACCACCAATATGGGACGTTGATTTAGTCATAAATTGCTTAGCTCGAGCGATTCCAGATACTAGTAATTTGTATGAAATATCTAAATATACAGCATCAATTCTTCTGTTATGCTCTGGTCGGAGAGTACATGATTTGACACTTTTGCGTACAAACTCATGTAATTGTATTGTAGCCGATGATTGTATAGTCTTAATACCTGCCTTCGGTTCAAAAACTGACTCAATTGATTACCGCCAGTCAGGATGGAAATTGAAAAAATAATCCATGTAATAAAAGTCTAAGCCCAGTACATTGGATCAAGCGATTGATTGAAGTAGGCCAACAAAGACGCCAAGATGCAAAGTGCGAAAATTCGTTTGTTTCTACATGTGGTCAGCCAAAACCGGCTTCAAAATGTGTAATTGCTAGCTGGGTTAAAAATATGTTGAAAGAATCTGGAGTCGAAGCATCGGCTGGTAGTTTTAGAGCCGCGGTTGCCTCGAAAAGTTGGGTAGAAAATGCGCCTCTTGACGAAATTCTCACAAGAGGCAATTGGAGGTCTGAAAAAACCTTTAGACGTTTCTATTGCCGCCAAGTTTTAGGTTCCAACAAGAACACTAGCAAAGTCACACAACTATTTAGTGCAGTTGATTAACTTTTTATTTGTGTTTTGCTATTCATGATAATTTTTCATTCATTCATTTTTCATGATAATGATAATTTTGAGGATTATTGTACTTCATACTTGTTTGTTAATAAATTTCATACTCGATTGCATCTTTGTTTTAAATATAAATTTTACAAACACAATCTGATGTTTATCGTGTCGATGTGTCCCTAACAGTTTCTTAGTCACATTGACGCCGTTCACCACCACCAGGCGATAACAAACACGTCTCATAATAATATTAGGCTTCGAATAACGGTCAAGTTGTTTAATGAAGACGTTTTACCTGAAAATAAAACGTGTATTAAACATACTTACCTTATTCGAAGCCTAATAAATTTTAATTCTGCCTGGTGTTATTCGACTTAATGACGAGAAATTGTGCGCCCACAATCATGGCGCTCACTGCTGGTGGTGGGGACGGAAATAGAAAGAGACAGGTATACAGCAAAGAAAAGGGACAGAAAAAGGAAACGGAAGCGATGGCATATCTCATAATATTATTAGGCTTCGAATAAGGTAAGTATGTTTAATACACGTTTTATTTTCAGGTAAAACGTCTTCAATAAACGCAACAGCACACAACGAGATCAAATCGTGAATTTTCAAGATGGCCATGGAGTATAAAAATTGGGTGACCGAATTAGTTCCTCAACACGCCACCGCCAACTTATGCTTGTGGCACTGTAGTGAGCAAGACTTAAATAGAAAATGGCGGATTAACAAACTGTGCACTTTTGTCATTTTTATAAATTTTAATCAATGGTGCTAATTCTGTTGTACACAATCCGTCAACTAAAATAAATTGAGTTCTAAATATAATGCTATCCTTTTCCAGGGAAATTCTGAATTACATAATGATATTAAATACTATTTTTAGACCTGTCAATTCAGTTTAGAGACTGTGTACAAACTAATCAGTATATATTATAATTATTATGATTAAGTATCCACTTTAATTTAAATATTTTTATTATCATTGATTTTATTTGCAAAAGTTTCGTAGATTACTTGTATCTCTTCCACGAAAGTTGAAAAATCCGTGAGCCAATACTTAGAATACACTTTACAGCGCTCTGTGCACTGCAACTCGGATGATATTTTGGCATCACTGACCTCTGTAATTTATCAATGATTAACACTGGAGAGACTGCCGTCATATTTCTTTGGAACTTGGACGCCATTTTGGACTTGATTGTCGCCATTTTGGCTCTGTAAGTAGATACGAGTGTCTCTGGAACAAATAAAATTGTAAATGCCGCTCTATAATTAATTTATGATTTCATCCTCGTGCTCGTGAACGGGTTCCACCGGCGGAAATGGGGCTATTTTTATTATTTAATGGGGCTGCCAGTCCTAACATGTGTTGAATTATAATTAGGTATGCTTTTGTGGAACTTCCCCTCTTTCTTTCTTGCTGGTTCTGTTCGGCAGGAAGGGCATTCTGAACCAGTGGTAGACTCATCGTCGATTTAAAAGCACTTGTAAAAAAGTTTATTTGAATAAAAAACATTTCTATTCTATTCTATTCTATTCTATATGTTGCAGAGACACTCGTATATCAAATGTGGCGCTTCAAATTGAATTCACCTTTATTGTAACAACAGCTTTGGATTTCTGTCAGCATAATTTGAGTTCTGCAAGAAATTGCGCAAGTGGACACTCCGCAATATGTTGGTGTATTCACACCAGTAATTCTATCTTGTTTAAACAAACTCTAAACTAAATTGACAACTCTAATTTCGATGCTATCCTCTGCCGCAAGCATTGACCTCTGTAATTAATCTATGATTAACACTGGACTGGCTTTTTGACACTTTTGACACTTTTGACGACCTCCCTGGCTCAGTGGTGAGCGCTCTTGTCTTATAACTGGGAGGTCTCGCGTTCGATTCCCGGCGGGGTCAATTTGGGAATTTATAATTTCTGAATTGTCTCTGGTCTGGTCTGGTGGGAGGCTTTGGCCGTGGCTAGTTACCATCCTACCGTCAAAAACGTGCCGCCAAGCGATTTAGCGTTCCGGCATGATGGCGTGTAGAAACCAATTAGGGTTATGGGTTGAATGTTCACTGCCATACCCCTTCCAAGTTAGTCCGCTACCATCTTAGACGGCATCGTGACTTACCATCAGGTGAGATCGCAGTCAAGGACTAGCTTGTCATTGAATAAAAAAAACATCAAGTATCATTTTTGGGGTTCCGTACCCAAAGGGTGCCAACGGGACCCTATCACTAAGCCTCCGCTGTCCGTCTGTCTGTCAGCGGCCTGTATCTCGTAAACCGTAATAGACAGTTGAAATTTTCACATATTTTGTATTTCTATTGCCGCTATAAGAACAAATAGTAAAAATTAAATTACATTAGAAAAATTAAATTAAAATATTTCCTTTTTTTTAACGGAACCCTAAAAGAGTGAGGCCCGACTCGCACTTGGCGGATTTTACAGCTAGTGCTCTTACCAAGCCCTCACTAATTTTAGTTCTTTGGACACTCGTAAATATTTACAGCGTAAATGGCGTCAATCAAGTAGATCCAAAAAAAATATGACCGCAGCCTGTCCAGTGTTAATCATAGATTAAATTATAGAGGTCAATGCTTGCGATATTTTAGACCAATCAAATTAATTTCGTTTAGAGAATGTGTGTTCTATCAGGTAAGAGCCAAGTATTTACAGTACCCGGCGATATATTATATTGCACATCGGCTTTTGGAATAAAACGCTATTCTATTCTATTCACAGTTCGACTGCATTTTTTTTTAATATATGTTACGTGATGTGCTCGCCGATTGTGAAGAGATTTCAGTAATTACTACGTGAATTGCTGGCTAGCTTTCCTTGCAATAGAACAGAATAGCGTTTTATTCCAAAGGCCGATGTGCAATATATATCGCCGGGTGTTGTATTATTATTTATTGGCTAGGTGTCCGCGCTACTTTGACGAGTTGTTGTACTGAGGCCGCCCCGCGAGCTCCAGCAGATATCTATCGGGGTGCTCGATCCAGTCAGCTGCTGATATTTTTACCTAGAAAAGAAAAAATCTTAGTACATTTTACATTAAAGAATCAACCTGGCTGTTCAGCGCTGAAATGCAGAAATCCTTGGCACCATGTCATATGAAGATGAGTAATGTTCGCTGTTTAGATTAAAATGTAAAATAATTTATTAAAAAAAAAATACCAACACAAATACTATTATTTTCTAAAACATAAAAAAAAATGTTTCAACTTATTCTTTAAAACCTTAAGAAATAGGTATTTGTCGAGTGTGTTCCATTTCGTTTCATTAAAATAGGTACATTCATCTTAAAATCCATTGATAATAAGAGATAGAAACAATAATGTGTTAAAACTCTCTGTTGCGACATTTTGTACACGAAGTCGCAGTCATCAGCCTGTTTTAAATATGGATTTCCCACAAGCATAGTATTAGTTATATTGTGAGACATAATTTATTTTTTTTAATAAAGAATATCAGCCAAGTTGAAGTTGACTCATATCCTCTTCTCCCTTCCAAATAAGCGGAAAGCTTGTGTTAGGAGTGGGTACGACAATAGTGCAGCGGGTGGGATTCGAACCTGCGACCTTTCAGTTTTTCAGTCCGCACCTTTAACCGCTGGGCTACTGATTATATTTGAAACGGACAGCGTAGGCTTAGTAATAGGGTCCCGTTGGTACCCTTTGGGTACGGAACCCTAAAAATGGAAAATAAATATTCCATCTGACATAATATTTATTATCACCACCTCCCACTGTCTATTTGTTCATTTTCTCCCTAGCGTTAAGGTTGTCTGGAAGAGATCGCTATTTAGCGATAAGACCGCCTTTTTGTACTTACATTTTAAGTTTTCTTTTTTGTAACCTGTAATTCATTTGTGTTTTGTGGTGCAATAAAGTATAAACGTATATACATACATACATACATACATTATTTTTGTGATGACGTCACAATGCATAGTAACTAATCAGTGTAAAGAGCTAGTTACTTACGCTTCTTTGTCTTTCAGCTTCTTTCACTTGCCACTTTTTGACTTCCAGCTGCGCTTCTCTGAGGGCCTGTTCTCCGCAACCCCATACCTACAAACAAAAACACAATACAGAGTTACTGCGTGCGGCGCGGGCGCAGCGTCGAATCTGTGAGAAACAGTAGTAGCGTTGGTCTAAAACGCTACTACTGTTTCTCACAGTTTCGAGTTTATTTCGATTTTTTTTTATCATCATCATTATCATCATCATCGTGTGCCTTCCTCGTGTTAAAGTTTGGCGGTCATCATGCGAAAAGCTTCTCTATTTAAAGCCGCATCTTTTAATTTTGGATAAGTCAGCCCAGTCCACTCCCTTATATCGTCCAACCACTTGCGTCTTTGGCGACCTAGAGCTCTCTTGCCTGCAATCTTCCCTTCCAGCACTAATTTTGGGAATGAGAATTGGGTTCCTCTTTGTAGGTGTCCAAAGAAAGCTACTTTTCTTCGTATGACGGTGGACATGAGTTCTCTCCTTTTGTGGACTAATTCCAGTACCCTGCTATTTGGTGTAAAGCTGTTCCATGGGATTCGGAGCATTTTCTTATATATCCACATTTCAAAAGCTTGCAATCGACTTGTTGCTTCTTTTTTGAGAACCCATGTTTCGCAGCCATACAAGAGAGTGGACCAGACGTAGTATTTCACAAGGCGGCATCTTAGTTCGACCTACAATTTAGGGCTGCAGAGGGTCTTGAACATCTTGTGAAACACGATTTTAGCTTGGCTAATACGGCATTTTATTTCCTGTAGGTGATCTAGATCCGAAGTGAAATATCTACCTAGGTACTTTATCTTCAGGACCACATCAATGCACTGATCTATTAATTTCAGAATGAAAGGACTCTCCAGACTCTTTGAAATAACCATGTTGAATTTTTTTTCAAATTCAAAAAAATACCTAGTTCAAAAAAAGAAAAAAAAAGTGGACTCGATAGTAATGCTTAAGGCGATTCTACTCGCGATGGCTATAAAACCACTAATTTTTCACCGTGTATAGAGTTTTATTTCTGAAGTTACCTCCATAGCACTGAGGGGGTAAGGCACGCCCTTGAAGGTGAAGGAGTCGAAGCCCTCTTTGATGTCCAGCAAGGGTTTGCGAGGGTCGGAGCCCGCCCGGAGACCCTTGGGGTAGCCTCGGATACACGAGTTGAGGTACAGCATCTTTGGAGCACGTTCCACCAGGGCGAATCTAGAATTTAAGGTCGATTATACGGGTCTGCCCGCGAAATTTAAATTTAATTTGGTTATTCGCATTTTGCAAACTAATACGACAAAGTAGGCTTATGGCATTCTAATTGCGACAATGGCAGTATCATCTTCACAGGTTTATATAAAAATCTTTACTTGAAAGTGTCCAGTTTAAGAAATTAGTCAGAATATCGACTAATTTGTGAGTAACTCACGTCAAACTCGATACTCGGACTCGGATACTGCCATCGTCGCAATTAGGATATTCATTCATCAAAAAATCCTTACTAATATTATAAATACGAAAGTGTGTTTTTTTTGTTGGTTTGTCCTTCAATCACGCCGCAATAGGGCTACGGATCGCCGTGATTTTTTGCATGGGTATAGTTGAGGACCTGGAGAGTGACATAGGCTACTTTTTATCCCGGAAAATCAAAGCGTTCCCGAGGGATTTTAAAAACTAAATCCACGCGGACGAAGTCGCGTGCATCAGCTAGTAAATAATAAAACAGACTTAAAAATCAGTCTTTCAAATAATCAACTAACACATTAATTAGACTTCTTTACTGATTTAATAAAATAGGCATTTAAAAAAATCAGATATTGTCTTGTGTACTCAATAGTTACGTAGTAGACCAAGTACTTATTCATTAAAATAACAGATGACGCTAGGTTGCTTCAATTATTTTATCTATACTTATAAAAAGACTTGTTGAATTGCAAATAAAAATGATTACATAACAATTTCGACAATCTTGTCTCGTCTCGAGTCTCGACCCGAATGTCCCGGGACTATAAAAGATATGATATTCAAAATTCAAAATTATTTATTTCACGTAGGCCAACCTGTGGCTCTTATGACAAGTCATGATTCTACCAGCGGATTCTGCTGAGAAGAGCCGGCAAGAAACTCAGCAGTTGCTCTTTTCAAAATAATCATTTTAAAATATTATTATGAAGCTATTGCATTGTAATAAGTTTTTGGAGTTTACTCCTTAAGAATCGATTTTAGCAGCCCGGTATGAGAAAAATCCGGGCAGTAAAATCAATTTATCAATGACCTCGTTACGTTTTTCACAACGTTGAAATTTCTACCCTAACGTTGAGTAAATAAGGTTGGTTTTCGTGCGAAAGAGCTTTCACTTCGGGTAGCCGAGCGCGTAGCGATCGGGTCCCCGAAGCGAAAGTCGGTCGGGGCGCGCTCGGACCCGAGTCGCGCGCATAGAGAAGGATATAGCGTCGCGCGTAAACTCCAGTCGTGCGTCGGAGGACGGAGCTGACACACACTTTTTTATAGTATCTTGTGGTGATACTCACGTGGGTTGCAGCTGTATAAGCGCGCAGTCGGGCCCGCCCCAGTACTGATGGGTGTCTTTCCACTCCTGCGGCGACGCCACCACCAGGGTCACCCCCTCCGCTACACCCTCGTCGCCCGTCGCTGCACCTTCCACCACTACTAGTGTGGGACCTCTGGAATTTTTTGAATCGTTTTAATTGCGTGATAACGTCTTATAAATCGATGAACACCGGCTGCACGCACGAAAAAGTGTAAGTTCCGCCTGAGCCTGCGCGTGCAAGCGAGAGCGCGGAACAAGCGATAGAGAGGCACGATCGGCCCAAGCGTTGTTCATCAGTGTTTCTTTATAACGTTATCACGCAAAACTTCCGTAAACCGATTTTACAGACAACAAATTTTTTTTTTGAAGTATGTGCCTAAGAAGAAGGCTCAGGGTCACTCAGCGGGCGATGGAGAGAGCTATGCTCGGAGTATCCCTGCGAGATCAAATCAGAAATGAGGAGATCGGTAGGAGAACCAAAGTCACCAAAATAGCTCAGCGAGTCGCGAAACTGAAGTGGAAATGGGCGGAGCACATAATTTAAGAAGTTGATGGTCGTTGGGGTCCCAAGGTGCTGGAGTGGCAACCCATTACCAGGAAGCGCAGTGTTGGCAGTTCCCCCACTAGGTGGAATAACGACATAAAACAAATCGCAGGGAGCCGCTGGATTTAGGCAGCGCAAGACTGAGGCCTGTGAAAGTCCATACAAAAGGCCTGTTTCCAGCAGTGGACGTCTATCGGTTGACAAAGAAGAAGATACAAGTCATTATCCTATATCGATATATTTATAGGCAGACGGGCCGCCTGCCATATCATTAGTAGGAAGTAGGATCGATAGACAGGCAGACGTACCTATAAGCTAAGGTGTGATGCAGGAAGCGGTTGGTGCCCAGGCCGTGTTCGCGCGACGCGTAGAGCGGCACCCAGTGGGACGGCAGCGTGCACACCAGCCGCGCCAGCCACGCCGCCGACGCGCTCGTGCCGCCTGCCATATCATTAGTAGGAAGTAGGATCGATAGACAGGCAGACGTACCTATATAAGCTAAGGTGTGATGCAGGAAGCGGTTGGTGCCCAGGCCGTGTTCGCGCGACGCGTAGAGCGGCACCCAGTGGGACGGCAGCGTGCACACCAGCCGCGCCAGCCACGCCGCCGACGCGCTCGTGCCGCCTGCCATATCATTAGTAGGAAGTAGGATCGATAGACAGGCAGACGTACCTATAAGCTAAGGTGTGATGCAGGAAGCGGTTGGTGCCCAGGCCGTGTTCGCGCGACGCGTAGAGCGGCACCCAGTGGGACGGCAGCGTGCACACCAGCCGCGCCAGCCACGCCGCCGACGCGCTCGTGCCGCCTGCCATATCATTAGTAGGAAGTAGGATCGATAGACAGGCAGACGTACCTATAAGCTAAGGTGTGATGCAGGAAGCGGTTGGTGCCCAGGCCGTGTTCGCGCGACGCGTAGAGCGGCACCCAGTGGGACGGCAGCGTGCACACCAGCCGCGCCAGCCACGCCGCCGACGCGCTCGTGCCGCCTGCCATATCATTAGTAGGAAGTAGGATCGATAGACAGGCAGACGTACCTATAAGCTAAGGTGTGATGCAGGAAGCGGTTGGTGCCCAGGCCGTGTTCGCGCGACGCGTAGAGCGGCACCCAGTGGGACGGCAGCGTGCACACCAGCCGCGCCAGCCACGCCGCCGACGCGCTCGTGCCGCCTGCCATATCATTAGTAGGAAGTAGGATCGATAGACAGGCAGACGTACCTATAAGCTAAGGTGTGATGCAGGAAGCGGTCGGTGCCCAGGCCGTGTTCGCGCGACGCGTAGAGCGGCACCCAGTGGGACGGCAGCGTGCACACCAGCCGCGCCAGCCACGCCGCCGACGCGCTCGTGCCGCCTGCCATATCATTAGTAGGAAGTAGGATCGATAGACAGGCAGACGTACCTATAAGCTAAGGTGTGATGCAGGAAGCGGTTGGTGCCCAGGCCGTGTTCGCGCGACGCGTAGAGCGGCACCCAGTGGGACGGCAGCGTGCACACCAGCCGCGCCAGCCACGCCGCCGACGCGCTCGTGCCGCCTGCCATATCATCAGAGAAGGGTTATAGGCCATAGACCAAGGGGCCCCAATGCGAATTGGCGGACTTCACACACCTTTGAGAACATTATGGAGAACTCTCAGGCGTGCAGGTTTCCTCACGATGTTTTTCTTCACTGTTGAAGCATATGATATTTAATTGTTCAACGCACATAATCTGAAAAGTCAGAGGTGCGTGCCGAATAGTAGACCGCAGTCCTAACCAGCACTCACAGCTTCTCGCCTCGCCTAATATGTTCTATTATCACTAACCTCTATAAATTAATCTATGAATAAAAACCGCTCGACCGATTTCGATAAAATTTAAACGGGACCACCTGGGAAGTATACCCTTTGAAACAAAAAGAATTTTCCAATATGTTCAGGCGTCTTCGAGTAATCAGTGTACATAAAAAAAGATTCCGACCAATTGAGAACCTCCTCCTTTTTGTGATGTGGATTGTTACGTTCGCTCAAATATGATTGAACGAAGCAACGGCTGTGTCGTGCTCGTGAACGGGGTTCCAGCGGCGGGAATGGGGCTACTTTCTGTCTGCCCATCTTAACATGTTTTGAATTGTACGAGGGTGCGTTTAGTTAGCGGAATGGGAGGTAAGGGGGTAAATAAAAATTCGTAAATATTTTTCTTTTTCTATATATTCATCTGCTAGCCTAATACATTTTTCAGATCGTTCAATAAGCTTATACATACCATCGAAAAAAAAGATTCCTATTTGTCCTCAAAATACCCTGAAAGTGCGTCCTTCACTTCTTCATCACTTGAAAATTTCTTGCCACGAAGCTCTTTTTTCATGTTTGGGAATAGATAATAATCGCAGGGGGCCAGGTCTAGACTATATGGTGGGTGGTTAATTATTTCGAAGCCTGACTTGTGTAGGGCAGCCAGGGCAACAGGCGCATTGTCGTGCAAGAGCAAGACGCCTTTCGTCAATTTTTCTCGTCTTTTCTCTTTAAAATAGTTGGATCGGATACTCCAACCATTTCTGCAAGCTGTTTTCGAGCATCTTCCAATATTAATTTTTCGACTTTAGCGATGATTTCGGCTGTGGTCATCTCAATGGTGCGCTCAGGCCCTCAAGTCGTCTCGTCTCGTCTTCAAGTGATTCTCGCCCTTGCTTGAATAGACGATACCACTTGTAAACCATGGTTTTACAAGGGCAAGAGTCTCCGTAAACGAAGGACATCCCTTTTGAAATGGTTTCGAAGTTTTCTTCCATGCTTGGCAAGGAACTTTATAACGGCGCGGTGCTCGATTTTCTCCATTTGTGAACGCCGTCTTCCCGATTAAGTTGCTTGGTTGATGATAGTTCCGAGACTAATGAGCCGATTGTAATAAAACTCGGTATTTTTGCTAATAGTGAATCACTCAACACGTTGAAGTACTAATGAGACCCCTCAACCCTCTCCAACCCCGCCATTCCGCGAACTCAAAAACGCACCGTCGTAAGAAGGTACGCATTTTTAGAACTTCCCCTCATTGTGGAAACACTGCATACACGCATAGTAACTATTGTAAACTTGTTTTGAAAAGAGCAACCGCCGAGTTTCTTGCTGGCTCTTCTCGGCAGGAACGGCATTCCGAACTAGTGGTTGACTCATGGACGATTCAAAGGCACTTGTAAAAAAGTTAATTTGAATAAAAAATATTTCTATTGTATTCTATCGCTCACCCGGGTGCGGTTGCGTGGGAGGCTTCAGCGGCCGGCTGTACAGGGGCGGCGCTGTCGCCGCTAGTAGCCAGGCCGCGGACATGGGCAGCAGGGCTCCGGAGGTGGCCCAGGCGCTCCTCTCCAGCACCGGAGTGCCCAGCTCCACCAGGCCATCCCCCCCACCGTTCCCCGCTTCCACCCTCGCTTCGATCTCCCTGTACCGGGTCGCCAGCATGTGGACGCAGTATCTGTGCAAACATTCGACTCAATCGGCTTTGGCCAAGGTAGTATTTTAAAATAGATATTTTTGCAACTGCATCGTAATAAGGGTCATTTTAATTTGAGTGCTGTTTTTTGATACCAGGCGTGCCGAGTACCAAAATAGGATAGTACGAGAATTAAAATGACGAATTACGTTCAGTTGCATACAAGATTTTATCTACGACAAGGAAAATAAAATCATTATAAAAATACGCCGTAGGCTCAATAAAGTAACAAAAAGTAACTGCGCAAGCCGCCACCAGCCGCCTGTGGCGCCTCTGTCGTATGAACGGTACAAAAGTGCCAGAACTCAGAGCCTTAGCTTTAGGTATCCTATTTTAAGAAGATAACCATTTCGATTCAGCTCCCATACAACGAGCAGCATCGAAATGAGAAGCAAAACCGAAAGAGGGTTCATTTTGATTCAGCTGTCAAATTCGAAATTGGAACTTTTCGATGCTGGAGTAGATAATAGCTATTTAAGCAACTGCATAAGGGTCATTTTAATTCGGTTGCTGTTTTTGTTTTTATTAAAATAGGATAGTACGAGAAATAAAATGTCTAATTAAGTACAGTTGTATACAAACTTTTATCTACTCCAGCATCGAAAAGTTCCAATTTCGAATTTGGCAGCTGAATCGAAATGGACCCTCTTTCGGTTTTGCTTCTCATTTCGATGCAGCTCGCTGTATGGGAGCTGAATCGAAATGGTTATCTTCTTAAAATAGGATACCTAAAGCTAAGGCTCTGAGTTTTGGCACTTTTGTACCGTTCATACGACAGAGGCGCCACAGGCGGCTCGTGGCGGCTTACGGAGTTACTTTTTGTTGACAGAGGCGCCACAGGCGGCTGGTGGCGGCTTACGGAGTTACTTTTTGTTACTCTAATGAGCCTACGGCGTATTTTGTTGATGAGTTTATTTTCCTTGTCGTAGATAAAATCTTGTATGCAACTGAACGTAATTAGTCATTGTAATTCTCGTACTATCCTATTTTGATACTCGGCAAGCCTCGTATCAAAAAACAGTACTCGAATTAAAATGACCCTCATTACGATGCAGTTGCATAAATAGCTATTATCTACTCCAGCATCGAAAAGTTCCAATTTCTAATTTGACAGCTGAATCGAAATGAACCGTCTTTCGGTTTAGCTTCTCATTTCGATGCAGCTATTACAGTGCGACAAGTATAACTTGGCGCAGCTGTGCGCCACTGTGCTCAACATTACTATTGCCATTGTGTAGAACATGAGACTTAATTTGGGGGAAAAACATTATTAATTTACACAATAAACGCAACAGCACACAACGAGATCCAATAGTGAATTTTCAAGATGGCCATGGAGTATAAAAATTGGATGACCGAATTAGTTCCTCAACACGCCACCGCCAACTTATACTTGTGGCACTGTAATTGATGTATGACCTGTTATGGTACCCACAATTTGGCAAATAAAATTTGTTTATTTGAAAGATACTGAAGGAAAACCAAGTAACAGGTAATTCACCTGTGTATAGGAAATATCAATCTGTGACAGTGCTCCTCCAGCCAGCGGACCACAAAGCCCACGCTGTGGGAGTCTTGCTTGTTGAAGCAGCCTCTCACTACGGCGTTTAGGGTTTTGTTGATCTGCGAATAAATACCCAATGTAATATGTGGGTAGGTGAGCAGAAAGTGTTATTACAAATACGCGTGCCATAACGTGGGAACACGCAGTCGTATTCGGGTCCTCGGACAGAGCGGTTGTGCGAGTGTTAGTGCACATATGTTATGTAATACATACATAGCATATATGTTCGTTAATTGGTACTAAATGAACCATTACACCCAATACAGATACAAAATTATTTATTTCATGAAGGGCAACATATTGTGGCTCTTTTATGACAAGTCTCTAGCTCTATCATTGATATAAAAAAACTTATTTTGCAATAACAACACACTTATGGATTTTTTTAGTGTAGCAACCATTCTCTAACTCGAGAAACATTGTAAATCTATTCGAACGAAGTTCTTCATCGCACAGTACGGACTTGGCGGATGGAGCTAGACGGAAAAATGTGTAAGAATTTCCCGTCACGGCCCTTGTTGCTAGGCGTAAGAATTTTGCGTCAAGACACTTGTTGCCTTCGTTTATTACTTTACATCATAACTTTGTTGGCGTAACAGTTTAAAGAAGGAGTGAAACTTTCGGTTCGGGGGTTCGAATCCTGATTACTTTAGATTATTATTTTTTATTTCATTTATTATTATTTATAATTTATTTCCACGACACTCGATTTTTTTTATTATTAAGCCATTATTTCCTTATTTTTAGGGTTCCGTACCCAAAGGGTACCAACGGGACCCTATTACTAAGCCTACGCTGTCCGTCCGTCCGTCCGTCCGTCTGTCTGTCAGCGGGCTGTATCTCGTAAACCGTAATAGATAGACAGATGAAATTTTCACATATTATGTATTTCTATTGCCGCTATAACAACAAATAATAAAAATTAAATTAAATTAAAAAAATTAAATTAAAATGGGTAGGTGGGTAGATGGAAATCTTTTAATTTAATTTTTTTTAACGGAACCCTAAAAGAGCGAGGCCCGACTCGCACTTGGCCGATTTTTTACAGTAAATTACTAAATCTAAAATTAGTGGACGTTACATTATTTAATCGCTTAATTAACCTAATGGCAGTATTATTAATTTACGAACTATTATGTAACCTCCAGTCCCAGTAGGGATTTTAACCCTAAGTCCAAGCGGAATAAATCGCGAGTATCAGCTAAGTCGTGGTAAGAAAGTGGTTTATTGACTCACCATAAGGCAAGTCTGCGGCCCCTCAGGGTAGTGGTCCATAGAAAGTTTGTAACTAATGAACAGAAGACTCCTCAAGTCGTCTGGTGTTATCACGCCCTCTTCGGGATCCGAGCTGAACATTCTGCCAAACAAAATTCAGCATGGCTCATATCCTTATTAATGTTATGAATCATCATCATCATCATCATACAAAAATCATTCAGGAAACACTGCATACATAGCATAGTATTTATTGTATTGTAAACTTGTTCTGAACTCCGCGGAGTTCACTGTAAGCAGAGGTTTGAGACAAGGCGATCCAACCTCGCCAAAGATCTTTACGGCAGTCCTGGAAGCTATATTTAGGAATCTAGAGTGGGGACGGAAAGGTCTAAGGATCGATGGTGAACGCCTGAGTCATTTGCGCTTCGCAGATGATATTGTCGTGTTCGCCGAAAGCGCATTGGACCTCGGTGACATGGTAACTGAATTGGCAAGGGAGAGTAAGAAAGCGGGCTTATCTCTAAATATATCAAAAACTAAAATCCTAACCAACGGAGATAAGAGAGCCATACAAATAGATGGTGAGAATATAGAGTACGTAAATGACTATGTATACCTCGGTCAGTCGGTCTCTTTCGATAATTGTACTGTCAAGGAAATACAAAGGAGAATTGCTATCGCTTGGAAAAGATATTGGAGCTTTAAAGAGGTTATGAAGAGCAAAGATATTAACGTAAGAATAAAAAAGAAACTTTACGAGATGGCTATTATGCCATGTTTGACGTACGGGTGTCAAACATGGTCATTGAGAAAGGAAGAGGAAGAGAAACTTGCTATCTGCCAAAGAAAGATGGAACGTAGCATGTTGGGTTTAAGGCTCAAAGATAAGATAAGTAATAGAACGATTCGTAAGAAGACCAATCTAATAGATATAAGGAAAAGAGTTAGAAGTTTGAAGTGGAAATGGGCTGGACATGTTTGCAGGTTAGATAATACAAGGTGGACTAAAAAGATAACGGAGTGGATTCCAAGAAATAGAAAAAGGAAAAGAGGACGACAAAGAAAGAGGTGGCGAGATATCTTCCAGGAGAGATGTGGTCCGGACTGGATGCGACAAGCTCGCGACCGAAAGCTTTGGAAGGATTTGGGGGAGGCCTACGCCATAGAGGCGACTTTTACGTGACTTTATGTTTGAATGTTTAATTTAAATTTGAGTAATAAGTAACTTTAATATACTTGTGACATTTCATTTTAATAATTCTTTCGACATTTATATTAATTGTTCTTATTTAAAAAAAAAAAAATGTATTAATTATAAATAATGAATGAAATGTGTTAATTTGGATTGTAAACGTAATAGGAATAAAGGCTTTTTTATTTTATTTATTTATTTAAACTTGTTCTGAAAAGTTTCTTGCTGGTTCTTCTCGGCAGGAAGGGCGTTCCGAACCAGTGGTAGAGTCTGACGATACAAAAGCACTTTTAAAAAGTTTATTTGAATAAAACATATTTCTATTCTATTCTATTCTATCATCACCAACCCATTCAAACTCAAACTCAAAATTATTTATTTCATGTAGGCCAACCTGTGGCTCTTATGACACGTCAAGATTCTACCACCGGTTCGGAAAGCGGATTCTGCTGAGAAGAGCCGGCAAGAAACTCAGCAGTTGCTCTTTTCAAAATAATCATTTTACAATACAATATTAATAAGTAGCTATTACATTGTAATAAGTTTTTATACTGAATTATTGCAAGTGTGAAACTTTATTTAAATAAATAAATTATTATTATTGGCGGACTTCACACACCTTTGGGAACATCATGAAGAGCTCACAGGTGCACAGGTTTTCAAGATTTTTTCCTTCACCGTTGAAGCTACGTTATGAATGCGAAAATGTTGTTTGTTGTTCAATCACGTAGCAAGCGATTTACGTAATTTCCACATGGGTGTAGTTCAGGACTAACATGGGTAGCCTAAGCATGTCACGCTCTCTTTAAACATTTCTGTGGTGGTGTCGTGTGATGCGGGTTGTTACGTTCCCTCAAATATGGTTGAGCGAAGCAATGGCTGGGTCATGCGTCATGCTCGTGAACGGGTGCCACCAGCGGGAATGGGGCTGCTTTCTGTCTGCCCGTTTTAACGTGTTGACTTATAATTAGGTATGCTTTTGTGGAACTCATTGTGGAAACATTGCAAACATAGCAGTTTCTATTGAATTGTAGAATTGTTTTGAAAAGAGCAACCGCCGAGTTTCTTGCTGGTTCTTCTCGGCAGGAAGGGCATTCCGAACCAGTGGTAGACTCATCGACGATTCAAAAGCACTTGTAAAAAACTTTGGGAGACTGGTGGACGCCACAAACACAGTGCCCGCGTACAATCCAGAGTTCTGGCGCTCGAGTCTGGAGATTTTCGTAAAATGTCAAGCCGAACAACTTACAACATGGCTTGAAAGCCAATGTTGTCTCGACCCCGCATAGCGTGGGACAAGGACAATGAGATGATGGTGACTAGAAGTTTGAAAATCAAAATCGGTTACGAATTTTGCGTCTGCCAGGGGGTCTACTTACGGTAGTTAAGTATACTACGTCTATGGATTGGACAATGTCTCACTTGACATAGGTGTCAATGATAATGTTGTCGTCAAGCATGGCGAGGATCCTTTCGCACTGTTGTCTGAACGTGGACACTGGTTACGAATTTTGCGGCTGCCAGGGGGTCTACTTACGGTAGTTAAGTATACTACGTCTATGGATTGGACAATGTCTCACTTGACATAGGTGTCAATGATGATGTTGTCGTCAAGCATGGCCAGGATCCTCTCGCACTGCTGCCTGAACGTGGACACGGGGATGTGTTTGTTCTTGCATTTCCCACTTCTGTGTATGTAGTTGTAGAACTGGCGGGCCAGTTCCGGGTACATTGGGAATAGATATTTCTGAAAAAAAAGGAGATATATTTACAAGCTTTTATTTAGTTTCACCTGTCCCGATGTTTGTCATCACCGATTAGTGTTGACAAGTAGTCTGGCCCTAGATGATATTCAGGGTCTCATGAAGAAGCCGGAAGGTGGTTTTAGCAACTCAGTAATAAAACGACGTAACCCCATCGAGTTTGGGCTCGTTTGATTCGTCTTGACAACTAGTCTGGTTTTAGATGATAGCCAGGGTATGACGATGTAGCCAGCTACTAAAAGCATGTTTTTTAAAAAGTAAATTTTTAATTTACACTTGTTTATTCTTTGGCTAGCAGACTTTTGCCCGCTGCTTCGCTCACGTAAGTTTGACTTTTCAAAACCCTATTTTGCCTCCTTAGGGGTTGAATTTTCTAAAATCTTTTCCAAGCGGATGCCTACGTCTAGCTACTTGTATGCCTTTCAGCCCGATCCGTCCAGTGGTTTGAGCTGTCTGGTGATAGATCAGTCAGTCAGTCAGTCAGTCAGTCAGCCAGCCATTCAGTCACCTTTTCTTTATCAATATTTTTATTTGTCTATTGATTAAAAACGTAGAACGAACTCTACCCTACTTTTGAGGTACAGGGTTTATAATACTGACATCTTCCTTGGTTTGCTACTGGTTGTACACAGTCCTAAACTAACTTGACAGCCCTAAAAATATTGCTAATCTTTTCATAATATTTCCCGCGGAAAATTATACCTTCAAAATTAGACCTATCAGTTTAGTTATCAGTATACAACAAAAAACCGGCCAAGTGCGTGTCGGGCCACGCGTAGTGTAGGGTTCCGTAGTTGCAAGTCACAAATATTATTGCTGATCTAGGATAGTGCTTTTATTTTATCTATGAACAATGAATATATTTTGAGTTCCATTGTTCAAATACTATAATATACTACAAAATATGCAACTTACACTACGTATAATACCTAACCTAGAAAAACAGATATAACTCCTTAACGCATGAGCCCTACTTAGCCGTGATAGTTTTCCTATAAAATTACATTCCCACAGTATGGGATAGACGAGAAAAAATTCATCCCCATTTTACATGTAAGGGAGGTACCCTAAAAAAATTATTTTTCACAATTTTATTTCACCACTTTGTTGGCGTGATTAATATATTTTATACCCTTGTCAAATTACAGTTTTCTAGTACCAATAGTCTCTGAGCTAAACTGACTGACGGACAAACCGACGGACATGGCGAAACTATAAGGGTTCCTTGTTTACTACGGAACCCTAAAAACCAAAGCAATTAGCTCGACACCAAACTAGAACCCAGGACCTTATGATCTGAAACCTAATATGCTAGCAGCTAACCAATAGACCAACAAGGCGTTATATTTATAGAGTCCAAATTAGAAGACAATTAGTCAAGCATTCACTATGGGAGGCTGTTGAACGAATTGTTTTTCTACGTAATTTACCACGATACATCATTCTGTACCTGCCTATTTTTTATCCATTACACGCAAATAGTAATAAAGCCGGCCAAGTGCGAGTCGGACCCGCACACGAAGGGTTCCGTCCCATCGTACAAGATTGAACACCAGCTGATAATAAGATCGTTTTCGTTCCTAATTCGCACAGCTAAAATTTGGAATGCCCTTCCGGCTCCTTATGACTCAAGATAGAGTTAAAATGAGACACAAATATGTTCCGACAAATCTGTTTCGTTTTAACTCAGTCTTGAATCAGAGCTGAGTGAGAGTGTACTCAAGAGTCGTACTCGGGCTCTGCTCAAGACTCAAGATAGAGTTAAAATGAGACACAAATATGTTCCGACATAAATCTGTTTCGTTTTAACTCAGTCTTGAGTCTGAGCTGAGTGAGAGTGTACTCAAGAGTCGTACTCGGGCTCTGCTCAAGACTCAAGATAGTGTTGAAATGAGACACAAATATGTTCCGACATAAATCTGTTTCGTTTTAACTCAGTCTTTAGTCTGAGCTGAGTGAGAGTGTACTCAAGAGTCGTACTCGGGCTCTGCTCAAGACTCAAGATAGTGTTGAAATGAGACACAAATATGTTCCAACATAAATCTGTTTCGTTTTAACTCAGTCTTTAGTCTGAGCTGAGTGAGAGTGTACTCAAGAGTCGTACTCGGGCTCTGCTCAAGACTCAAGATAGTGTTGAAATGAGACACAAATATGTTCCGACATGAATCTGTTTCGTTTTAACTCAGTCTTGAGTCTGAGCTGAGTGAGAGTGTACTCAAGAGTCGTACTCGGGCTCTGCTCAAGACTCAAGATAGAGTTAAAATGAGACACAAATATGTTCCGACATAAATGTGTTTCGTTTTAACTCAGTCTTTAGTCTGAGCTGAGTGAGAGTGTACTCAAGAGTCGTACTCGGGCTCTGCTCAAGACTCAAGATAGAGTTAAAATGAGACACAAATATGTTCCGACAAATCTGTTTCGTTTTAACTCAGTCTTGAGTCTGAGCTGAGTGAGAGTGTACTCAAGAGTCGTACTCGGGCTCTGCTCAAGACTCAAGATAGAGTTAAAATGAGACACAAATATGTTCCGACATAAATCTGTTTCGTTTTAACTCAGTCTTGAGTCTGAGCTGAGTGAGAGTGTACTCAAGAGTCGTACTCGGGCTCTGCTCAAGACTCAAGATAGAGTTAAAATGAGACACAAATATGTTCCGACATAAATCTGTTTCGTTTTAACTCAGTCTTGAGTCTGAGCTGAGTGAGAGTGTACTCAAGAGTCGTACTCGGGCTCTGCTCAAGACTCAAGATAGAGTTAAAATGAGACACAAATATGTTCCGACATAAATCTGTTTCGTTTTAACTCAGTCTTGAGTCTGAGCTGAGTGAGAGTGTACTCAAGAGTCGTACTCGGGCTCTGCTCAAGACTCAAGATAGAGTTAAAATGAGACAAATATGTTCCGACATAAATCTGTTTCGTTTTAACTCAGTCTTTAGTCTGAGCTGAGTGAGAGTGTACTCAAGAGTCGTACTCGGGCTCTGCTCAAGACTCAAGATAGTGTTGAAATGAGACACAAATATGTTCCGACATAAATCTGTTTCGTTTTAACTCAGTCTTTAGTCTGAGCTGAGTGAGAGTGTACTCAAGAGTCGTACTCGGGCTCTGCTCAAGACTCAAGATAGAGTTAAAATGAGACACAAATATGTTCCGACATAAATCTGTTTCGTTTTAACTCAGTCTTTAGTCTGAGCTGAGTGAGAGTGTACTCAAGAGTCGTACTCGGGCTCTGCTCAAGACTCAAGATAGAGTTAAAATGAGACACAAATATGTTCCGACATAAATCTGTCTCGTTTTAACTCAGTCTTGAATCAGAGCTGAGTGAGAGTGCCATCTATAGACTGAGTTAAAACGAGACGGACAGAGTTAAAATGTATTTATGTCAGGACATATTTGTGTCTCATTGCTTTTCTAATATCTAGGCTGATGCACTTACGGTAAAACATTTTTCTGTGACTCCATTGATACCGTCTTCCTTCTGCGAACGTTGAGCAAGCAACTGTGGACAACATTAAAGGATAATAATATATGCTCCTGAATGGGTGCCACCGGCGGGAATGGGGATACAGGTAGAATAGCAGGTAGGTGTAGGTTTTCGTTTGGGTTTTCCCTATTTTTTGGAACGTAGTTCCTTATCGCGCGGTACGGAAGGGGGCTAGACGGAAAAATTAAGGAATCGACACTCGACCTCGACACATTTTTGAAACCGACACTTTTTTGTTGAATGTGAATTTTGCATTGTATTCGGTATTTTCGCCTTAGAACACGGCGTCTGCATGGCCTAGTTGTTAGGGCAGTCGCCTATAAGTTCAACGTAGATGGTTCGAATCCCAGCTCGACAGACTGAATTTTCTATTTTCAATTTTATTTTAAATAATTTCTAAATGTGGAATTTTTTCCTAATTTTTTATTGTATAAATTGGATAAAATGCTAACGCCATCTGTGAAAAAACAGTAACTCCACCAGAGTAACTCTTTGGTTTTGTAACAGTGCAATAGAAATAAACAAAATAATATAATTCATCGTAGTTAATCAATTTAATACTAGATGACACCACTAGTTTATTACAATTCCTTCACTAAAATTAATCGGAAGGAGCTACGTTCCATCCGGGTGTCCTTTGACACCTCTCAAGTTTTTTTATTTTTAAACCACCCCTGCATTAAAGCGGACAAAACAAAAAAATTCAAATAGGTTTAGCCGTTTTTGAGTTTTAGCTAGACTAACAAAAAGCAATTCATTTTTATGCATAAAGAAGATGTGTGCCTTATTAATTTCTTAAATTTGGAATGTAGATACAAATGTATGTAATAGTAGAGTAGATGTTTCAAGATACGGCTTGAAATAGTAGTAGAGTAGACTGTAGATGTATCAAGTAGACAGGTCTTGAAATCATCAGGCATGTGATCGAAAGGTCAAACACACTGTTTTCTCATCATTGGTACAATTGTCTTAATGAATAGCACCTAATGAGTGAGTATTTCACAAACATTTTTCATCTTTACTTATCTATTCTATTCATAACTATACTCTTCGTCATTCTAGAAAATTCTTATTTTTGCGTTGTAGACGCTCGCGGGACTCTGCTTATTTCATTCTCCAAGACCTCAACTATACCGATGCAAAATAAAACTTGAGAGGTGTCAAGGGACACCCGGATGGAACGTAGTTCCTTTCGATTAATTAATTTGGCATTCGAGTGTTCGGTATTTTCGCGGTACAATAATGGGTCTCCGTAGCCTTGTGGCTTCTGCAGTCGCCTAACAGCCAAAGGTCGATGGTTCGAACCACCAATTTTTCCCTAATTTTTTTATAACTTATAAGTTATTAAAAATTAGGGAAAGGTTCCACATGTAGAAATTGTTTAAAATAAAATTGAAAATGGAAAATTCGGTCTGTCGAGCTGGGATTCGAACCATCGACTTTTAACTGTTAGGCGACTGCAGAAGCCACAAGGCTACGGAGACCCAATATTGTACCGCGAAAATACCGAACAAACACTCGAATGCCAAATTCACATTCAAAAAAGTGTCGGTTTCAAAAAGTGTCGATCAGTGTCGAGTGTCGGTTCAATTTTGTCTTAATTTTTTCCGTCTAGCCCCCTTCCGCACCGCGCGATAAGGAACTACGTTCCAAAATCACGTCGATCCGTAGCTCTGTTGCAGCGTGATTGAAGGACAGACCAACAAACCAACAAACTTTCGCATTTATAATATTAGTAAGATAATGGGTAACTTTTACTTTACATATTTTATCTATTTAACGCCCCGAAAAGAGAAGTAATCGTCATTAAATCCAAATCTGACCGATAAAAGTAATTAGTTAACACCAAAATAAGTTGAATGTAATTGTAATTAATCTTGACCGATTGCGAATACGCTATTAGGGTGACCAGGCTTTGGGTACATCTCAACGTCTTAAAAGGACAACAAACAAATTATTTTTACCAAAAATATGAGAAGGAAAGATTTATCCAGTCGACCGTCGTATACCGAATAAGAAAAAAAATAAACTACTTGGCTGCAACAAAATTAAATTACATGTACATAATATATAAATATCGTTTATGAAATAAACTACGATAATGAAAAAAAAAAATTCGTCCGCGTGGAATTAGTTTTTTGAAAATTCCGCGGGAATCCTTAGTCCAACCATACCCACACACAAATAAGGTCAATCTGTTGCTCCATTATGCGTGATTGAAGGACAAAACAAACAGACTTTTTGCATTTATAATAAAAACATCATAATTCACTTTTTAGCGCTTTTGAATTAAAACCAATTCTTAGTCAATAAAAGATGCTTTTCGTGTTTAACGAAAAATGACATACGATGGTTTTCCTTGTAGGTGTCGATATTATAAATGCGAAAGTGAGTTTGTTTGTTGGTTTATCCTTCAATCACGCCGCAACAGATCAACGGATCGACGTGATTTTTACATGGGTCTAGTTGAGGACCTGGAGAGTGACATAGGCTACTTTTTATCATATTTTTAAAGAGTTCCCGAGAGATTTTAAAAACTAAATCCACGCGGACGAAGTCACGCGCATCAGCTAGTAAATAATAATTTGCAATCATGCAATTTATGTGGACATCCTACAGAATCCTACAGAAAGAAGAAAAAAAAGAAAGAAAATTTTGATTAGTAAACAACGATTACAGTTTTAGTTGCATTGAGTGCCTTTTTGACATCTATTATTATAATTTTAGATGATACTAGCTGAGTGCTGACCCAGCGAACTACGTACCGCCAAAAAAAATATTTAGTGGTTGGTCACCCTTATAATTTAAGGGTATGAAAAACAGATGTTGGCTGATTCTCAGACCTACCCGATATGCACACAAAATTTCATAAAAATCGGTCCACCCGTTTCGGAGGAGTAAGGTAACTAACATTGTGACACGAGAATTTTATATATTAGATAGGGCAATCAACACAACTAAGGCTGATTCGGTGTTTACTACTCAAAATGTTCATGTAGGTACTCGGGTGTATGTCACATAATGAGTTCTTGCGGTAAGCCGACATTATATACATAGTTATTTTTCTAAGAGCGCGAACAGGCCAACAAACTGCATAAGCAGTTTGGCGGGACAAATTATTATGTATTTATTATTGTGCATTACCTGTTAAATAAATTATAAAATAACTTTTTACCTAAAATATCAATTAATAATCTGAAGTATTCGAACTTAAGGTAGGCATTACATCCTGCCAAATTGAGGAGTTGCAACATGGAATTGTTTTTGTCATTTAAACAAAATTCCTTCCGCCTAAAGAATGGGTTCAGAATAATCAAATAAAAAACTTATAAGCAAGCAATAGCTTACTTAATAAAAATCGGCCAAGTGCGAGTCGGGCCTCGCACTTTTAGGGTTCCGTTAAAAAAAAATTAAAAAAAAATATTTCCATGTACCCATGGAAATATTTTAATTTAATTTTTTAAATTTAATTTAATTTTTATTGTTTGTTGTTACAGCGGCAATAGAAATACATAATATGTGAAAATTTCATCTGTCTATCTATTACGGTTTACGAGATACAGCCCGCTGACAGACGGACGGACGGACGGACAGCGTAGGCTTAGTAATAGGGTCCCGTTGGTACCCTTTGGGTACGGAACCCTAATAAAAAGCCAAATAAAACTATGTATTTTAAAAAGGAGAAACACTGAACATTTTACCTAACTAAAATAGCGAGTTTTTTTGGAAATAAACCATATTTCAATCTTCAATATGGAGTCACCCAATCGTAAATTACTTATCCTTGACAGCTAAGATTAATTGTATAAACGAAAATTGATTTGATTTAAAGCTACTTTTTATCCTTTTATTATCAAGAATGCGTTTTGTTTATCGTTGATTAACCATAATTATTTACAAAACAGCGTTCATTAATCTCGGAAGTGATTTATTATCAATTTTTCACTCTAACAAATTAATGCTACTTTTACGACATTTGGAATTTTTTTAAAGATTATATTATTAGATTGCATCTGTTTTTTTATTACTTTAACTACAATCGCAGCTGATGGTAAGTGTTATTCTGAAGTTGCCATTTCTTAGCATAACAGAATTTTCAATCTGGGTTAATCCGATTTCTAAGAGGTATCTGTTTGTTTGTTACTTCTTTTCGTTTCAACTACTAAACCACTTTTAACTATTTTTTGGAAAGAAATTATGGCGCTTTTTATCCGGCATACGAGAATAAGAACTCCTTTAGATTTCAAAACACATTTTTCGCGGGAAAAAGTTGAAAATACAATCGAATATATATATTGTAATATATATATATTGTAAAAACTAAAAAAAAAAAAATCTAATATAACATCGCGGCAAATTGTAATAATTATAATAATTATGTTTTATAATCGGTATTAAGTTAATAAATATAAATATAATATAAAATAATGTGGATAAATGTGTTTGGTTTGAAACCAGCACATAATAATTATAGACTACATAGTAATAGTTTCAAGTAAGTTAATTAATTAGGATGTAAGGTTAGAATTATTTTACTATAATCCGCCAACAGAAAAAATCTGTATGGTCAAACATGCAATTAAAAGCTAAGCACCGCTCACCTTCCCAGCCAAGCAAGAAAGCCAAGTTCCCAAGCAAGCAATGCCACCACCACTCACATGCACCACCACACAAGACTTTTACACTACTCTCGACGCACGTTTCGCCCCGACACCGGAGCATCCTCAGGAGATGTCGCCTTTACAATGCTGTATTGTCTAGTGATAGTGTATTGTCTAGACAATACAGCATTGTAAAGTCGACATCTCCTGAGGATGCTCCGGTGTCGGGGCGAAACGTGCGTCGAGAGTAGTGTAAAAGTCTTGTGTGGTGGTGCATGTGAGTGGTGGTGGCATTGCTTGCTTGGGAACTTGGCTTTCTTGCTTGGCTGGGAAGGTGAGCGGTGCTTAGCTTTTAATTGCATGTTTGACCATACAGATTTTTTCTGTTGGCGGATTATAGCAAAATAATTCTAACCTTTTCTTGCTAATCATGGACTTCCGCAAAGTAACGCCTGCTTCTATCCAATAATTAGGATGTAATAATTGTTTATTTTGTAATAAGGTATTTGTTAGTAAAGGTGATGTAGCCTAAATTAACATTTATACTTAGTTAGTTAGCAAAGTAGTCTGTATTTTTGTATCTCTTTTTTTCTTTAATTGTTTTTATTAATAAAGACATTTAAAAAAAAATCAAACAATAAATATAGGTAAATAAAAATCAATGACAGTTTAGTATATTTTGATGACTTTTGAACCATAACCATAATAATTACCTTGCAACAAATTTTCACTTTCAGAGTCCGTTTGGGCTTGACTCTACTCTTCTGAATACCAACTATTGAGAACTGTAAATCTTTAGCCGCAATCTTAACTCGCTCCATAAGAAAATAAATAGGTATTCGTAGTAACTGTGATATTTAATTATGATAAAAATTTATAGTATTTGATTCACACCACGCGATACGTCTATCACTATTAATATAATCAAATGAACACGATTCAAGACGAGACTTATCTCCAGATTTACGATAAGGTTGTTACCCGAGCGATTTCAAATTAAAACGCTGTATTTGTCATGTCTTAAGATACAGCTTGTTTGGCGTTCGGGTTTAAAATGCACGGAATTGCTTTTGAGTGGACATAATATTGTGGTTGTACTCGTGCATAGTATGCGGTACATTATTTAATTAACGCGGCAGCAGCAATCGTGCACGTATCACGGGCGTATATGTTTTTTTTTTTTTTAAAAAGAATATTAGTCAAATTTAAGTTGACTAATATCCTCCTATCCCCTCCAACTAAGCGGAAAGCTTGTGCTAGGAGTGGGTACGACAATAGTGCAACGGGTGGGATTCGAACCTGCGACCTTTCAGTTTTCAGTCCGCATCTTTAACCGTTGGGCTATTGAGGCTCTATATATCCAGAACAGAACTGCTGCGCATTTTTACAAGCTTTGTTTGGGTCAAATCTTGCAAGATGAATTAGACCCACATCCCGGTTTCTGATCGAGCTGAAATTTTGCATGTATGTGTAAATAGGATGACAATGCAATATTATTGTGACATGGAGCTGATCTGATGCTGGAGACGGAAGATGGCTATCGGAACTCTGTAATAAAACGACGTAACCCCATCGAGTTTGGGCTCGTTTGATTCGTCATAACAAGTACTCTGATCCTAGATGATATCCAGAGTCGAATGATGTAGCTACTAAAAGCTTGCGTTTAAAAATAAAAAAAATAATTTACACTTGTTTAACGTTGGTTGAACCATTAAGCCCCATAGATTTTCTCATCGTCGTCAGCAACCCATCAACGGTTCTCTGCTGAGCGCAGGTCTCTCAGAGAAGGGTTATAGATAGTCCAGCAGGCAGCAAGCTGGCCCTATGCAATTGGCAGACAACTTTGAGAACATTATGGAGAACTCTCAAACGTGCAGGTTACGATTTTTTAAGCTATTGCATAGCTTTTATCGCGGGCTTTGAACTAGGACAAACAGTTTGAGCGCGGCGACCGAATCAAGAAATTCCGTAAAGAAAATAAACCTAACACCGTCGTTCAGTAAGCGTTCAACATTTTAGAGGTTCTCAAGTAGCTCTATTTGGCGCAGTGGGCGAGCGGCCGCTTTCTTTGTATGATGTCGCAGGTTCGAATCTCACTCGCGAAGTAGTGACAGTTCGCTTTTCTTGTTTGTTTGTTTTTTAAATTTTTTTTTGCATTATTTTTATTATGCAAAAAAAATTGCATAAATATTATAATTGCATAAGTTGATAAAAAATGCCATGCAATAGCTTTACCGCGGCAGTCCCCGAGTACCACTTAATTTTTTTTCCTCTGCGATAATCTGCAATCAGTGGCAACTTTTAGCAGATGTGTTCCTTGATGTTAAGTGTGTCCTCCAATGAGAAATTCTACTCTTTGCCGTTCTGATATCAGAATATGTTTTTCCTTTTTAGTCTATTTTTAAACGACCTCAAAAAAGGAGGAGGTTATCAATTTTTTGATGTATGTTCACCAATTAATCAGACGCCTAAACCGATTTGGAAAATTCTTTTTTGTTTGAAAGGGTATAGGTTTACTTCCCAGGTGGTCCCATTTAAATTTTATTGAAATCAGTTGAGCGGTTTTTAAAAATCTACTATAAATTATTAGTTTGTAGTGGAGCGGGTGTTTGAAGTCGGGGTTTTAAAAATATTTTTTTATATTAAATTATTATCAAGTCATTAGGGTGGTTCTCCAGTCACCCTTTGTATTTTTGGGTTGTCACACGATGTTTTTGTTGTGTGAATTTCTATGCTATCTGTGAATTTCGTTTTCACAAACAATTAGGGAATGCCCAAAGATGGAAGTGACATTGGGTTAGGGATTGTATTTAGGGGCTGCCTACGTAAAGACACTTCTACTTAAACTAGCGGCACGCTATGATGGCCGGTTTGACGTTTGTCCGCTCATGAAGTTCCGTATTAATTGATAACGACTTTGAAGGAAATAATTGTATTACTTTATTGACGATAGTGATGTGCAGAGATTCATAAATTTTATCGAATGTAGTTTTAGGTTTAGGACTCAAAATTTATTTATTAAATTGATTTCTAAAATGTATACAAGTGTAGAAAAATCAGTTTGCACCATTTACGGGGTGAATGTACTTGTGAATATGAACAATTTTCACTATGTGGACAAACCTCTGAAATCGCAAAAAAATATCAGCTGTTTCATACAAAAGGTAAAATTTTTATTTTTATATGATATATACCACAACTCGGCATTTGGTTTTCTAAATTGAAAATTTTTAAAAATGGAATCTAATACGATCGTCACATAGGATCGCTGGCTAGCACAACTACTACCTCCGGCAAACTCGCGTCAATGCTCAATGCAAAACAAAGCAGTTTCGAATTGACGTTGCTTCGAAAAGTATAAACTGTCAGTGCAATGCGATTGTGATATAGTTTTGACCTGGCTTTGGATTTCAAATATTGATACTGCATTACTGTTGACCCTTGCTCGTTAATTTGGACTCTGTTCAAGCCCTTTGTTGTGGATTTCGTCGATATGACCGAACGTACGCAGAGAACTGTTCTAAATAGTCAGACACGTGAGTTCGTAATACGCCTTCGTAACTATTTCGATCGTGAAGCTCAAAATGGAGGGCCAATTTTACCTATAACGTCAGTGGTTGAACGCGTAGCTGATGCGCTTAATATTGGACAACGAACTGTTAGACGGATAACTAAAAAAAAATATGGCGAGACTGGCACAGAAGAAAATAAACTTCACACACCAAAAAAGAGAAAACGAGCAAAACCAGTCGTAGGCATCGATAGCTTTGATGCCGATGCTATCCGAAGACATGTTTACGGCTACTATTTACAGAAGGAGTATCCAACAAGAAAAAAGTTGGTGCATTCACTGAAGGAAGCTGGATTATTCTTCGGTGGGGAAAGTTCTTTAACGAAGATTTTGAAGACCATTGGATTTCGATACAAAAAATGTAACAAACGCAAAATATTGATGGAAAGATTTGATATAGCGATGGCAAGGTATACTTTTTTACGGCAAGTGAAAGAAATCAAAAATTGGCAAAATGTTGTGTTCTTGGATGAAACATGGCTTAATGCTAACCATACTGTAGGCCGTTCTTGGAACGATGACACAGCAGCATCTACTTCCAAAGTTCCTGTAGGAAAAGGATCGCGACTTATAATTTGTCACGCCGGAACCATCAACGGGTTTGTCGAAGGTTCTCTCATGGCTTTTGCGTCAAAAACCACTGGAGACTATCATGAAGACATGAATGGAGAAAAGTTTACTGAATGGTTTACCTCAATGTTGTGTAGCCTCCCTGAACCATCTATTATAATTATGGACAACGCCCCATACCACTCGATGCAAATTGACAAGCCACCTGCCCAACCCCAAAAGAAAGCTGATATCGTCGCATGGCTTCGTAAAAATGGCGTAGATGCAAACATGAATATGTTAAAAGCGGAATTAGTACGTCTTTTAAAAGAAAACAAACCAACCAAGATCCGATACGTCATTGACGAAATAGCATTAGAACATGGGCACAGAGTTATACGGTTACCGCCTTACCATTGTGAGTATAATGCGATTGAGTTGGTGTGGGCTCAAATTAAGGGATATGCTGCAAGACACAATACAGAACCCCCATTTACCACAAAAAAAATGCTAAAATTATTAGAAGAAGCTTGTGAACATGTGACTAAAGGAGACTGGGAAAAGGTTGTGAATAGAACTGTTAAATTAATAAGGGAAGATTATGAAAGAGATGTGAAAATAGATAATATTATAGAAAACGAACATATAATTATTAATGTAGGTGATGATAGCAGTGACGACAGTGAAAATAGTAGTATGGACGAATCTGATTAATTATGGCCTTTTGTGGCACCTTTTTTGGTATCTTTTGTATTCATATGTTTCTTGTGTGCATATAAAGTATGTATATTCATTTTCATTCAAATATTCAGTTCGTTCAAATAAATTAAATAAACATATACATTTTTGTTTTATTAAACCTATTTAATCAGGTACAAAAACAAAACTTAATTGTTTTTTGTTCGAGAATAAATTGACATTCCACATCACTATTGTAATGTGTCAAACCGGCCATCATAGCGTGCCGCTAGTGTAGGGGATGATTTAGGTATGGTTGATGAAAAAGGGCATTAAACTCTTATAACCACTAGGCTATCACTGCTGTACTGTTAAATTAATATTTATCCTTATTAATATTATAAATGCGAAAGTGTGTTTGTTTATTGGTTTGCACACTGCATGGTTGAGAGATAGGCTACATTTATTCCGGAAAACCATAGAGATCTCATGGTATTGTTGACTAAGAGTAAGATCTATGGATGACACTCCCACTCAGCTCACACTCGTCACTCAAGACTGAGTTTAAACGAGACAGATTTATGTTGGAACATATTGGAACGTAGTTCCTTATCGCGCGGTACGGAAGGGGGCTAGACGGAAAAAATTAAGGAACCGACACTCGACACATTATTGAAACCGACACTTTTTTGTTGAATGTGAATTTTGTGGAATTTTTCCCTAATTTTTTATAACTTAAAAAATTAGGGAAAGGTTCCACATGTAGAAATTGTTCAAAATAAAATTAAAAATGGAAAATTCGGTCTGTCGAGCTGGGATTCGAACCATCGACTGTGAACTATTAGGCGACTGCCGGAGCCACTAGGCTATGGAGACGCCGTGTTGTACCGCGAAAATACCGAACATAATGTAATCGAAAGGAACTACGTTCCATCCGGGTGTCCCTTGACACATCTCAAGTTTTTTTTGTGTCTCATTTTAAATCTTGAGTGTTGAGCAGAGCCAGAGTATGATCTATAGGTCTCAGCCTAAGTCGCGGACATCAGCTAGTTGTTAGATAATTCTAGATTTCAATTATTCCAATCAATCCTATAAAAAGTGTAAATTAGAAATTTTGTTTTTATAAAACAAGCTTTTAGTAGCCGGCTACATCATTAGATCCTGGATATCTTCTAGGACCAGAGTAGGTACTTGTCAAGACAAATAAAACGAGTCTAAACTTGATGGGGTTACGTCGTTTTATTACAGAATTGCCAAACCCACCTTCTGGCTTCATCATCAGACCCTGGATATCATCTAGGACCAGAGTAGGTACTCGTCAAGACAAATCAAATGAGCCCAAATTCGATGGGGTTATGTCTTACATAGTTTTATTACAAAGTAGAGTTCCGATAACCATCTTCCAGTTTCATCATCAGATCAGCTCCATGTATACATGCATTTCAGTTCAATCGGAAACATTCAGTTCAATCGGAAACATGGAAGTGGTTCTAATTCATCTTGCAAGATTTGACCTAAACATACATACATATCCACATACATAGATACTTTGCAAGTTAAATAAAAGCTTGTAAAAAAAACATTTATTCTGTTTATAAAAATAATTAATTAGTGTTTTTTCATCTGTTTGGACCATATTATTTTGCAAAAACGACATGCATGTTGAGAATGTATTTTGCATTAGGTACATATAGGTAAGTATTTAAATGTGTTTGTTTTTCCATGTTTATCTGGTATCTCAGATAGCCAAGGTAAAAACAGATTTAGAGCCATATTTTATTTATCTTTAGCAACAATATGAATGGCATAATAATATTTTTTATATTCGATGACTCACGATGTGACGATGCAGTCTAAAATGGTAGCAGGCTAACTTGAAAGGGGTGGCCAAAGGCCTTGGCGACATTTCTTTGACGGCAGGGTGGTAACTTGCCATAGCCAAAGCCTGGGAGGCTTTGGCCATGGCAAGTTACCACCCTACCAGACCAGACGAGACCATTTAGAAATTATGAATTCCCAAATTGCCCCTGCCTTAACATTATGTCCATTGCAAGTTAAATAAAAGCTTGTAAAAATAAAGTAATACATATTTTACTATGTTGATTGGGTATGGCAATGAATGACTTGACATATCTATGATAGTTGTATGACCTGATTTTCCTTCCTTAATTATGTTATACTTATTTAGTTACAACCATGAAAGTGATTGGAATAATAAAAAATATTATCAACCTTACAATCAGTGAGACTTATCTCTATCCATATAATAACCCTTACTTATTACTCCTTACATGTGGCAACATAATATAGTATGTTTGAAAATGTCAAACACTGGTTGCTACAAGACTATGTAGGCACGCCAGTTCAGGCATACTATGAATTTCCGCTAAATAAAAAAAATAGAAACTAAATATCACAAGCTTCAACAGTGAAGGGAAAACAATGTGAGGAAACCTGCACACCTGAGAGTTCTTCATAATGTTCTCAAAGGTGTGTGAAGTCTGCCAATTTGTATTGGGCCAGCTTGGTGGACTATGGCCTATAACCCTTCTCTGAGAGGAAACCTGCGCTCAGTAGTGAGATGTTGGTGGGTTGCTGATGAATTGAATTGCCACAATTTACTAGTAAAAGTAAAAGTAAAAAGAAGTTTATTTTCCAAATTACAACTTAAGCTTAAGATTACACTATTAACATTATAAATAATAAGTTGTAAAATTTGTCTACATTTACGAAAACTTTGTGCACCTGTTTTCCGAACTAGTTGAAACTGTATCTCAGAAAACAGGGCCACCAGCTCGGAGACACAAAGACCTGAAGACAAACGAGTGCATCTGTAAGTTTTGCAAGGTAAGTGAGGTATGTAGTGTGTGTGTGTGTGGGTGTGTCTGTATTTGTGTGTGTGTGTGTGTGTTGTGTGTGAGTGTGAGTATGCTGACAGTATCTAGTAGCGACTAAGTTACCAATACTAAATCTATGGTTGCATAGGACACATAATTTGATGATGTTTAGAAATGACACAGCATAAAACTCAAACCAACAAATACTAATGCAAAATCAACAAACAACTCATTCATACAGGGTGAACAAACTTAGACTGCGACTCAAAATAGATATGCAATCATCTATATCTACAAAACAGTACATACCATATCTGACTAACTAACTGATGGGCTATGTAGATAATTTTGTTGTAGATAATCTAAGCTAAGCACATGCTAAGCTGTTTTTGACCTCTAGGTCTAGAGATTTGAGTACTATAGAAGTGTATTTAGAAGGAATTTTTTGAAATTCAGTACCAAAAGGGGTTAAAAGATATAGTAAAGTTTGTTTATGAAGAAACATTTTTTAAATTCTAATTCTACTACCTACCTAAATCGTAGACATTAGCTAGTCTAGTATAAATGCAATATATTGATCCTTCAGTATCATAAGAGTTCAAAATTCTACAATCCATAATCTTTTTCCATTGTTTACTTTTGCTAAGAAATTTTTTTGCTTATCGGTGACGTAAATTTATCACTTTCAAGGCCAAACAAAATAAAATAATTACTCATGCTTTATTTGTAACTTTGATTCAACCTGTTGATCGAAATTTGAACAAAAATGATTTGAAGACATTCAGAGATCAATTTATTGCCAAAAATTGTTACTTGTAAATTAAAAATTCAAAACAGTCTCACAACTACTTGAAGAATATAATTTGCAGTCTTTATTCTGAGCTAATGTGGAATGCAAAAAAATAACCTTTACCTTGCCAAGTTTTTCAATGGGCACTAAGGAGGTTGTGTGGTTTTCAGTGTTTTCCTGGTGGCCTTGTAGTTCACCGCTGGACCCTGAAGCTGATCGAGTACCTCTCGTTGACCCTCTGGGGGTACTAGAGGCGCTTCTATCAGAGAAACCTTTTTCGTGGGTACTGTGGTTACCCATTTCTATAATAACATCACTTTGGGCACTAGGACTAATAACAGTAACTTCTTAACTATAATATTTTTTTGATATTAAATGATTAATGAAGTCAATGAACACAATCTGCGGTCTACAATAAAAATTCCAAAATTTCAATTTCACTAATAAAATTCGTATTTGTGCATAGTAGTGATGTGAACCGGTTTTAAAAAAACCTAAAAATATCGGTTTTCGTAAAAACCTAAAAAATACCGGTTTTCCTAAAAACCGATAAACACCGGTTTTCGTTTACTGAAACCGAATATTTTTCTCTCTCTACTTTGATCTCGCGGGGATGCTCGCACTCTCCGAAGACGGATTTTGGACGAGAAGACATCTCGGAGCTTCCCGAACGCTGCCCAGCCGAGTTGGATTCGAAGGTTGATCTCTTTCTAGAAATTGAACCTACCTAGCTTGCAGAGTTGTACAAAATAGTTTAAGAAATGTACTAAAATGCAAAATGCAAATACTTTTTTGATCGACCTATTTCAAATGCAAATAGTGTTTTGTATTTCAGCTCGGCTCGGCTAGGCTCGGCTCGGCACGGCTCAGCTCGGCTCGGCTTGGCACGACTCGTCTCGGCTCGGCTCAGCTCGGCTCGGCTCGGCTCGGCTCGGCTCGACTCGGCTCGGCTCGGCTCGCCTGGCTCGGTTCGGCTAGGCTCGGCACGACTCGTCTCGTCTCGTATTAACCATAGCCGTCTCTATCTCCTTTAGAGAGCCATGAAGTAGAAGTCTGGCAACGTCGCAGGTAGGCCGTAGGTCTATCTATGGCTCTGTCAGTCGACATTGACAAGTTTGTGTTTGGTGTTTGGTTTTGCTTCGCGTCGTGTTATTTTGTATTTAAATCATAATTAATTAACAAAAGATACAATAATTTTGGTGTTTAATGTACGGTTTCACTCAAGGTGGATAGAAACCTTTTAGAAATACATCAGTTATGACGAGATAAATCCGTTTTCGTGGTTAACTTTATATCGACTGCAAAGTATAAACAAAGCTGCTAAGGTAAGAAAGTTAAGTTTATTACTGACTGACTACTGTCAATATGTTTTAATGTAACTAATGAAGATATTTTCGATTAAAGATGTGTAGTAACTTACAATTAAGTGCCAGACTCATAATTTAAATAAGTATCTAGGTTTGAAAATATAACCTACAAAAGAAATACTCATATTATTTCATTTTGTTTGTTTATAAAAGTTATTTTAACCGTTTTAGATGCCAAGGAAATGCTGTGTGCCAGAATGCAAATCAAATTACGCCAGTGTTATCCGCATTGAAGGAGCTAAAAGTACATTTTCTTTCCCGAAAGATGCTCATCTCTCTCAAGCGTGGTTACGTGCGATTCCTCGAAAAGACTGGGTACCTACAAAACACTCAGTTGTATGCAGCAACCATTTTACAACCCATGAAATCCAGACTGAGGAAATTGTCATTGGAAGTGACGGACAAGTGTTTAAACAGCAATTGAAATACCCACGTTTAGTCGAGGGTGCAATACCCCATATATTCAATAATCTCCCATCATACATGTCGAAGAGCACTCCACCTCCAAGAAGCAACCCCGAAAAAAGGAGACAACGAGCTGAACTATTTCATTAGGAGCAGGTGTCTAAATTTTTAGAGAGTGACATAATTACATCATTCGAAGACTTAGTGCATAAATTCCAAGAAAAGTTAGGAGACTCTAAATGGTTATATCGAGTGATACCTAATAAGAGGATTTATTTCTATTTGTTAAATCTTGATATTGAAAGTAATAATGGTGACAGTGACAGCAGTGTGAAAGTAGTTAATAGTGTGTTGGTGGATGAAAATCTAAGCATTCAGGTATATGTAAAAGGACATTTAATGCGTCATGAAGATTTAAGCTGGATATTACCTAGTGAACTTAAGCTAAGCAGATGGTCACAGCTTGAAAATATACTATCTCGTTATTATAACAATAGTTGTGAACCAACAAAGTCATTTGACTATTGTCTTGATAGGTCTATTAATTATTTGAACGAAGCAGTTAATATTGAAAATGATAATTTTGCTGCAGAGCTTGTTCTAGACCAAATGAAATTGTTAAAAAAATAAGCAACGTAGATATAGTGTTGCTACACTTATATTTTCATTTGTGATATTTAGTATTTCCTCCTGTGCCTATAATACTTTGAGGCAATACCTAATCTTGCCAACTGCAAGATATTTGCAGCAAATAACTTCGATGACTGGCCTGTGTCCGAATTCACCAGAAAATAACTATTGTTATTTAAAATCAATATGCTCTACGTGGGTAGAAAGGGAGAAAGTTGTAAATTTATTGATTGATGAAATTTATATAAAATGTGGCCTAGAGTATAAGTCCAAAACTATTCTAGGTTACCCAGAAAATAATCCAAAAAATCTTGCCAAAACCGTACAGACTTTTATGATTAGCTCTGCATTTGGTAACAAAAAAGAGGTTGTTAAGTTGTTACCAGTACATAATATATCTGGGAAATTCTTGAATGAAAATTTATTGCTCATTGTAAATTACATACAATCATTTGGACTGAAAGTACTTTCAATAATTTCTGATAACAATCGTGTAAACCAAAATTGTTTTAAGTTATTAACAGATGAATCAAATTGTAGCTTCAGTAATCCTAAATATACAGATGAAAAAATATTTGTCTTGTATGATCCAGTTCATATCTTTAAAAACATTCGTAATAATTGGATAAATTTAAATAATTGTAGGTACTTTTACATATCCTGACTTACATGAAGATAATATTATAAAAAAAGCATCCTTTCATCATTTGCGAGAATTATATAGGACTGAAAAAAATAAGTTGTGTAAAAAAGCTTTTAAATTAAACAATAAATCTATCAATCCTAATACATTTGAACGGCAAAATGTCATGTTAGTAAACAATATTTTTCATGATACCACTATCGCTGCTGTAAAATCTGAGTGTTATGTGGAAACATCAGATTCTACAAATTATTAGGGACTGGTGGGATATATTGAATGTGAAAAACACAGTCAAAGGTCAAGTATTAAGAAAACATAACTCTACGCCAATATTTCATAGGGATGATGATAAATTGAAGTTTTTGAAGTCAGTCTGTATTTGGCTAAGAAAATGGAAATCTTTAGAAACTTGTGTAGGTTTGACAAGAGATACTTATGAAGCTATGTTGCATACCACATCTGTCATAATTGATATTTCAAGGTATTGTTTTGAAAATTTTAATTTTGTGGTGTACATACTTCTTGGGAAGTTTCAAACTGACAATATAGAAAAAGATTTAGTAGGTACAGGTCACTTTCTGGATGTAATTATAATGTAGCTTACAGACAAATTGTTGAGTCTGAAAAAAAATAAGACTTCAACACTTACTAAAGCAGCGAGATCTGGTCTTTCTCAAATCTTGTACATCAGCTGAATGTTTTCAAGATGAAGTTAATATTGAGAAATTTATGTTTATAATAAACTGCAGTAATTATTTGGAAGCATGTGAAATCGATATTTCGTCTCAAATTTATGAATGTGGTTATGTTTCACATAGTTTACTAAATCGGTTTTCCTGTGAACATTGTAGAAATGTTTATATTGATGAAAATACGGCGGTAAATGATGAATATTTTAATTTGTTGCAAAGAGGGAGTTTATGTGCACCGACTGACCAAATCATGTTTATTTATTATCACATGACAGCAATTTTGGAATATATTATTAATGATGTTGATTTAGAAGTATCCTTCCTGGAATTTGTGCAACACAAAAGTTTACTTCATAATTTAACACTGTACAGCCTTCAAGCTGATACTTTTTATGTAGACTTTACAGCAGTGTGTAGTGTATGTGGAAAACAGAATAAAGAATATTATAGCATTGCTGCAAATATCTTGGCAAACATTATGCTAAATAATTATACTAAGCATAAGAATGATGTTGACAAGACAATTAATTATAAACGACGTAAATTAAACACTTTGGTTTAGTATTAAGATAGAATAGTTACTGCACATACCTATTATTATTTTTATTTAACCAATTTAAAAAAAGGAGGTTATCAATTCGACCTGTATGTATATAATATTGTTTGAAATGTACAATATTCATATAAGTTTATCTCTGTAGGTTTCAAAACAGATGTCAAATTTCATAAGTGTTTTATGTATGTCTACGTATTTCTCAGAAATTTGAAATCAAATTGCAACAAGTAATTCTCTTTTAATTGGGTTAAGAATCTTTTAACTTAGCGATCAGTGCAAGTTTCATCAAAATCAGTTCAGTAGTTTAGTAAGATATGGACTATAACTTTTGTACTTGCTTGTAAATGTGCTTGCTTTGATTATTTTTATAAGAAACTAGCTTATGATTAATTTAGTTTTAAAGTCCCTCGGGAACTCTTTGATTTTCCGGAATAAAAAGTAGCCTGTGTCACTCTCCAGGTCCTCAACTATGCCCATGCAAAAAATCACGTCGATCCGTAGCTCTGTTGTGGCGTGATTGAAGGACAAACAAACATACGAACAAACCAACAAACACACTTTCGCATTTATAATATTAGTATGAAGTATAATGTATGTGTTTTACCTACAAGTTATTGCGTTGACTATAGGTTGACTACTTTTGTACTTGCTTGTAAATGTAATTTCTTTGACTATTTTTATAAAAAAAATTATATTGTGTATTACCTAAAAGAGGAATTAGATAGAGATTTTATTAAGTCATTTGTTGACTAAATAGGTTGACTATTTTTATACTTTCTTTTAAAGTTGTCTACTTTTTTATAAAGATATGTTTTACTCTATAAAGACTCTATGACATTGTTTTAACTAAATGTTTGCTATTATCGGCTATTTCATAGTGATTTTATGATGTAGTCTAAATTATGTTGAAGTTGATAATACTCTTAAATATTGTTTTTTCTTTTAAGTAATAATGCATAGACGCTGCCGAGTTTCTTGCTGGTTCTTCTCGCTAGGGTTAGAGCAGCATTCCGAACCAGTGGTAGATTCTTCTTAAAAAGGCAATGAAATAAAAACAAGCTAAATAATAAGAAACCATTAAATAAAGAGAATATTCGCTTTGTGAAGAAGTTTTATTTTATTTTTTGATATACCTACCTACTTACTTTATCATTACCTATCTAAATATCTTCCTTAATTGTTTTAAGAATCTTTTAACTTAGGGAACAGTGCAAATTTCACCAAGATCGGGTCAGTAGTTTCAAAGATATGTACCATAATGTCGTTTACATTGTAACTTTGTTACATCATTACCTTTTCAATTCACTTTTCGATGTTTCTAAAAACACAAAATTATGTAATTATTTAATATGTTAGTTCTCATTCATGTGGACGCCTTAAAAATAAAGCAGCTAATTAGTATAAGTAAATAATTATCAACACCGAAGACCGAAGTCTATACTGATCTATACATTCGTACTGATTTTTCATTTTACCCATGGGCCTACCAGTGGCAGTAAATTGCGACGTTGCCACATTCACTTCATGGCTCCCTACAGGAGATAGAGACGGCTATGTATTAACTTGTCTTGTTGTATTGTGTTGCATTGATTACAAGCATGCTTTGGTATAAATACGGGTAGCATGCCTTGCGTTTCATTCTCGCTCGAGACGTCGGACCGTTTGGAGCTCGGCTCGGCACGGCTCGGCTCGGCTCTACTCGTATCGGCTCGGCTCGGATCGGATCGGCTCGGCTCGGATCGGATCGGCTCGGCTCGGCTCGTCTCGTCTTAACTTGTCTTGTTGTTATATTATGTTGCATTGATTACAAGCATGCTTTCGTATAAATATGGGTGGCTGATGCCTTGCGTGTCATTCTCGCTCGAGATGTTGGACCGTTCGGAGGTCGGCTCAGCACGGCTCGGCTGCCGCTCCTCTGCCGTGCACGTCGGAGCCTGTCGCAGCGCAGGCCACGCCTCACCTGCTGGTGCGCTGCCATGCATGTCGCATCATCAGCCACGGCACGTCTGCGTCTCATCTGCCGGTGCACTGCCGAGCACGCAGGGCCTTGTCGCAGCGCTGGCCACGGCGTGTCTGCGCCTCACCTGCCGGTGCGCTGCAAAGCACGCAGAGGCGTGTGTGCCTGCCTCAACGCGTCTGCGCTTCACCTGCTGGTGTGCTGCCGAGCGCGTTGGAGCACTTCGCAGTGCCGGCCACGGCACGTCTGCGCCTCACCTGCTCGTGCGCTGCTGAACGCGTCGAAGCACAGCGCCGGCCGGTGCGTCTACGCCTCACCTACCGGTGTGTTACTGAGCACGCAGAGGCGTGTCTGTGCGCTGCCGTGCGCGTTGGAGCACAGCGCAGCGCCGGTTACGGCGCGTCTGCGTCTCACTTGCCTGTGCGCTGCCGAGCACGCAGAGGTGCGTCGAAGCGCCGACCACGGCTCGTCTGCGCCGCACCTGCTGGTGCGCTGCCGTGCGCGTTGGAGCATGGCGCAGCGCTGGCCACGGTGCGTCTGCACCTCACCTGCCTATGCGCTGCCGAGCACGCAGAGGCGTCTCGCAGCACCGGCCACAGTGCGTCTGCCCCTGACTTGTCGGTGCGCTGCTGTGGGCGTTGGAGCACGGCGCATCGTCAGTCACGGCGCGTCTCCGCCTCACCTGCTGGTACACTGCCGAGCGTGTTTGAGCTCGTCGCAGCGACGGCCACGGAGCGTCTGCGCCTCACCTGCTGAACACGCAGAGGCGTGACGCAGTGCCGGCCACGGCGAATCTGCGCCTCACCTGCCATTGCGCTATCGAGCTCGCAGGGACCTGTCGCAGCGCCAGGCACGGTGCCACTGCGTGCGCATAGGCAGGTGAGGTACCTGCCTATGCGCTGCCGAGCACGCAGAGGCGTCTCGCAGCACCGGCCACAGCGCGTCTGCCCCTCACCTGTCGGTGCTCTGCCGTGCGCGTTGGAGCACGGCGCATCGTCAGTCACGGCGCTTTTCCGCCTCACCTGCTGGTGCGCTGTCGAATACGCAGAGGCGTGTCGCAGTGCCAGCCACGGCACGTCTACGCCTCACCTGGCAGTGAGCTGCCTGCGCAATGGAGCGCGTCACCTCTCCTGCTGATCCGCTGCCGAGCGCGTCGTTGCACAGCGCCGGCCACGATGCATCTGTGCCTCACATGCCGGTGCGCTGCAGTGCGCAATGGAGCGTGTCACAGCGCTGGCCACGGCACGTCTGCGCCTCACCAGCCGATGCGTTGCCGAGCACGCAGGGGCGTTTCGCAGCGTCGGCCACGGCGCGTCTGCGCCTCACCTGCTGGTGCGCTGCTGAGCGCGTCGTTGCACAGCACCGGCCACGATGCATCTGCGCCTCACATGCTGGTGCGCTGCAGTGCGCAATGGAGCGTGTCGCAGCGCTGGCCACGGCGCGTCTGCGCCTCAGCTGCTGGTGCGTTGCCGAGCGTATGGGAGCGCAGCGCTTACAACGGCTCGTGTGCGCTTCACCTACCGGTGTGCTGCCGAGCGCGTTGGAGCACTTCGCAGCGCCGGCCACGGCACGTCTGCGCCTCACCTGCTCGTGCGCTGCTGAACGCCTCGAAGCACAGCGCCGGCCACTGTGCGTCTACGCCTCACCTACCGGTGTGTTACTGAGCACGCAGAGGCGTGTCTGTGCGCTGCCGTGCGCGTTGGAGCACAGCGCAGCGCCGGTTACGGCGCGTCTGCCTCTCACTTGCCGGTGCGCTGCCGTGTCCGTTGGAGCACGGCGCGTCTGCTTCTCACCTGCCTGTGCGCTGCCGAGCACGCAGAGGTGCGTCGCGGCGCCGACCAGGGCTCGTCTGCGCCGCACCTGCTGGTGCGCTGCCGTGCGCGTTGGAGCATGGCGCAGCGCTGGCCACGGTGCGTCTGCACCTCACCTGCCTATGCGCTGCCGAGCACGCAGAGGCGTCTCGCAGCACCGGCCACAGTGCGTCTGCCCCTGTCGAGCTCGCAGGGACCTGTCGCAGCGCCAGGCACGGTGCCACTGCGTGTCACTTGTCTGCGGTGTCACCAGTCTGCTGCGTCGCGTCTGGTCTCGTCTGATCTCGTCTGGTCCCGTGTGGTCTGGTCTCGTCTGGTTCCTCTGGTTTCGTCTGGTCTAGTTTCGTCTCTCTGGTCTAGTTTCGTCTCGTCTGGTCTGGCCTCGCCAGGTCTCGTCAGGTCTGATCTGGTCTTGTTTGGTCTTGTCTGGTCTTGTCTGGTCTTGTCTGGTCTTGTCTGGTCTTGTCTGGTCTTGTCTGGTCTTGTCTGGTCTTGTCTGGTCTTGTCTGGTCTTGTCTGGTCTTGTCTGGTCTTGTCTGGTCTTGTCTGGTCTTGTCTGGTCTTGTCTGGTCTTGTCTGGTCTTGTCTGGTCTTGTCTGGTCTTGTCTGGTCTTGTCTGGTCTTGTCTGGTCTTGTCTGGTCTTGTCTGGTCTTGTCTGGTCTTGTTGTCTGGCCTTGTCTGGTCTGGTCTTTGTCTGGTCTGGTCTTGTCTAGTCTCGTCTGGTCTCGTATGGTCTCGTATGGACTCATCTGGTCTTGTCTCGTCTGGTCTTGTCTGGTCTCATCGTCTGTCCTCGTCTGGTCTCGTTTAGTCCTCTGGTCTCATCTGGTCTCTTATCGTCTGGTCTGGTCTCGTCTGGTCTAGTCTGGTCCTGTTTGGTCTCGTCTTGGTCTTGTCTGGTCTCGTCTAGTCTCGTCTAGTCTGACCTGGTCTCGTCTTGTCTCGTCTGGTCTCGTCTGGTCTCGTCTGGTCTCGTCTGGTCTCGTCTGGTCTCGTTAGTGATTTGTGATTAGATATGTTTGAGTAATTAGCGATAAGATAAGTAATTATCGATATGCAATAAGGTAAGCAATTATTGATTAGCGATAAGATAAGTAATAAGTGGTAAGCGATAAGTACTTTGCGATTAGTAAAGGAATTAGTGATAAGCGATAAGATAAGTAGATAATTAGTGATAAGCGATAAGATAAGTAATTAATGATAAGCGATAAGATAAGAAATTATACTAGCGGCACGCTATGATGGCCGGTTTGACGTTTGTCCGCTCATGAAGTTCCGTTAATTGATAACGACTTTGAAGGAAATAATTGTATTACGTTATTGACGATAGTGATGTGCAGAGATTCATAAATTTTATCGAATGTAGTTTTAGGTTTAGGACTCAAAATTTATTAATTTATAAATTTTAAACCGGCCATCATTATAGTGATAGTAATAAGTGATAAGCGATAAGATAAGTAATTAGTGATAAGCGATAAGATAAAAAATTAGGCGATAAGATAAGAAATTTGTGATAAGATGTGTTATTAGTAATTAGCGATAAGATGTTATTAGTGATAAGCGATAAGTAATTAGTCATAAGCGATGAGATAAGTAATTAGTGATAAGCTATAAGATAAGTAACTAGTGCTAAGCGATAAGGTAAGTTATTACTGATTAGCGATACGATAAGTAATTAGTGATAAACTATAAGTAATTTGTGATAAGATTTAGTCATAAGCGATGAGATAAGTAATTAGTGATAAGATAATATGTTAATTAGCGATAACATAAGTAATTAGGTGATAAGATATGTAGTTAGTCATTAGTAATTAGCGATAAGATAAGTAATTAGTGATAAGCTATAAGATAAGTTATTAGTGATAAGGGATAAGATAAGTAATTAGTGATAAGCGATAAGATTAGAAATTAGTTATAAGCGATAAGATAAGTAATTAGTGATAAGCTATAAGATAAGTAACTAGCGATAAGATGTGAAATTAGCGATAAACGATAAGATAAGAAATTAGTGATTTTTTTTTAATTAGTGATAAGTGATAGTAATTAGTGATAAGCGATAAGATAATGGTTATTACTGATTAGCGATAAGATAAGAAATTAGTGATAAACTATAAGTAATTTGTGATAAGATATGTAATTAGTAATTAGCAATAAGATATTTAGTGATAAGCGATATGTAATTAGTCATAAACGATTAGATAAGGAAAGTGATAAACTATAAGTAATTTGTGATAAGATATGAAATTAGTAATTAGCGATAAGATAAGTTATTAGTGATAAACTTATTAGTCATAAACGATTAGATAAGTAATTAGTGATAAGATATGTTATTAGTTATTAGCGATTAGTAAAATAATTAGTGATAAGCGATAAGATAGTAATTAGTAAAATAAGTAATTAGTGATAAGCGATAAGATAAGAAATTGGTGATAAGCGATAAGAAATTATTGATTAGTGGGCAGTCCATGCTTGTCGCAGAAGCAATGGCCGATGGGGCCGAAAAGTTCTCGAGTGGAGACCGCGAACTAGTAAGCGTAGTGTGGGGCGCCCTCCAGCACGTTGGACCGACGATATAAAGCGGGTGGCGGGAAGTGGCTGGATGAGGAAGGCTGAGGACCGGGTGTGGTGCCGTTCTCTGGGAAAGGCCTATGTTCAGCAGTGTGGACGTCCGCAGGCTGAGATGATGATAATGATGATGATGATGATAAGTAAATAGTGAGTAGCGATAATTCACTATTGCTACAAATATTTTGACACGCCTAAGTCATAATAATTGTCAATTAATTTGTGCATTTTGATGACTACCCTACTACTTACGTTCAGATGGTGGTTTGTCTGTCGTGTTGTGGTTAAAATTATTAGATGTGAGGTCAGGGGCCGTTATAGGGGTGGTTGGAGACGGCTTTAGGTAGGGTTTCAGCGTTAAAGCCTGGTTAGTTTTTCAGTAATAATTCCCGTTTCTGGACCATGGCTATTGTGGCTATTTATTGATCAAATCAGTTATCAGTTCTATGTAATAAATTGCTGTTCCAAATCATCCTGAAGTTTCGTTCAAGTAGCCCAAAGATCAGTCGAGAACTGATGCTGAACCTAAGAATTATCCCTCGCCCTTCACAAATCCCACATTGAATCTCGGTCACTCGGAAATACAGGATCAAAAATAAAAATTTGCGATAAGATAAGTAATTAGTGATAAGCGATAATATATTATGTATATAGTGATTAGCGATAAGGTATGTAATAATTTAATGTAAAATAACTTTATATGTGTTGCAGACCCCGGAATATTAGCAGAAATGACTGTGTACGCTGGTTATTTATTTAGATTAAATAAAAGAAACTAATCACCGATTTACACATGAAGTTTTGTAAAGTTTAATTTAAATTAAATTTTGAGAGTATAGGCATAATAGTTTCTTAAAGGTTCTTAGTACAACAAAGGTTAAATCGATGTTTTAAAATTTTTGACCAATGGAACCTAAAAAATAAACAGTTCTTTATCTATATATAACCTATTACCATTTTCTTAGCTATGTTTTAAGTTACTATCTGATTACATCTCACACGGCAAATACTCAGCCGAGCTAAACATCAGGGAACGTGAAATCCGTGCAGTGCAACAGTAAAATTTTATTTTATTTTGTTTATTTGTTTGCCAACAGGCACTCGCACAAAAATGACAAAAAAGAAATGACATGTACAGAAACATTCCAGGTGTGCACCCAATTACAGGCAAACCGACATGCATAAAGTCAATGTGCAAATGCGGGTTTGCCCTTACAATTACTTACATAATAAAGTTGACATAATTAAAAAAAATAAGAAAAATATATAATACAATTATCTAACTGAATTTCAAATTACTACTAATGAGGTCGAAGAAGCATACGAGGCAAAGAAGCAGTCCCAATATATTGAAATAGTGATTTTTTATACTGTCGCAAAGAGAGCGAATGCAAGTCCATTGCATTTGAGTTTTTAGAAAGCTTGTTGTACTCGCGACAAATTCTGGTTAGCACATTGTTAGCCCCCATTTTTGTTCTACAACCGGAAATGACGAATGGTTTATATCTGGAAATCCGCAAGTTGTTTCGAGGCACAGAAAAATTGATTTTTGACAAAAGGCTTGGACAGTCAATTTCATTATTAATAATTCTGAATAGAAGCATCTGGTCAGACACCCAACGTCGGTTCTCAAGTGATGTGAATTTAAAATAGCTCAATCTTTATCTGTAAGAGGTTAATTTTCTCCTCTTGTTCTGGTGGACAGTTAACAAGAAGAGGAAACGTTTTTGAATTCTTTCGATTCTTTGGATAGGATCTTTGTAGAAAGGATTCCAAACGCTGGAGCCATATTGTAATAAACTACGGATTAAGGCAAAATACACAATTGTAAGAGCCGAGCAAGATTTGAAGGATTTGCAATTACGCCAGATAAAGCATAGTAGTTTATAACATTTACTAATTAATGCATCTATGTGTGCATTGTAGGATAATTTCTTATCTATAATAATGCCTAGGTCTCTAATTACATCAACCTCCAAAAGATTATTAAGAGTCTAGGAAGTCTGAAGAGGCTTACGTTTCTTAGTAAATTTAATATGCTGGCATTTTTTAACATTTAGTGGCAGCCTGTTTTTAGAAGACCATTCAGTTATAGTGTTCAAATCATTTTAAAGAGCTATAGAGTCAAATGTAGAATTAATAGCTTTATAAACTTTTAAATCATCTGCAAATAATGCAACATTAGAAGACTTTATATGGTCACACAAGTCATTGACATATAATAAAAATAAAATAGGCCCTAAATGTACACTATTTATCCAATACACCTATGATTCATCTAGAACTGTTATGTAAGGCATGTGTTATTGCAAATCTAAAGTAACAACTACTTGGAATTAAGTTTTTAAATAAAAATAAAAATAGATTTTATTTAATTTTTATTTTAGTTTTAAATTTAGAATAAATTTAATTTTAATGTAGTAGGTAGTTTTAATTTTAGAGTAAATTTAGGTTTAATGTAGTATACTGCATAAAGTCAAATTGTCATAATAACTGAAAATAAAAATAAATTAAACGTGTCCACCTGGGTTGGGAGGAAGCCGCAGCATTCCTCAGCAAAGGTAAGTCCAATTTGAACTTTTTCCTCAACTTACTATTTTGATTATAATAAAGATACTTATAAGTTAGTCCGCTGCCATCTTAGACTGCATCGTTACTTACCATCAGGTGAGATCGCAGTCAAGGACTATCTTGTCATAGATAAAAAAAAATTACTTAAAATTACTTAAAAATTTTCGATGTTTTGTTCTTTCTTTAAGAAAAATAAGAAAAAACCTAAGAATACCTATAAAAACCGATTTATTTTACAAAGTAATCGGTAAAAACCGGTTATCAAATTTGTAATCGGTTACATCACTAGTGCATAGAGTATAGACCACGAACACTGGTATTTCTGTAATCAGTGTTGCTACCAGCACCTGACTCCTGAGTCGCCATACTTCACAGCCTATGTAGCACCCCACAAAGTACATTAAGGGTGGAACCACACCTGTGAGGATCGTTTCGGATTTCGCCCATACAAAACTGTCAAATTCCATAGAAACGTGAACGGATCAATTCGGCTTTTCGCATCGATTCGGCTTTCGCATTTTTTGTACCTAAAAGTGCCTAAAATCCTTACAAGTGTAGCTCACGTTTCGCATGCGAAAGGATCCTTTCGCATCCTTACGGATCCGTAAGGATGCGAACGGATCCTTACGGACGCGAACGGATCCGAAAGGATCCTTACGGATCCGTAAGGATCCTTACGCGTGCGAAAGCGTCATCGGCAACTAGGGAAATGCATGAAGTGCCAAAAAGTATCGATATATCGATGAAATTAGTTTTTATCTCAAGTATGTATGCAAACACAGGTGCCACTTTTCCGCCATGTTGAAATTCTTTGTTATTGGACCGATTTCGTTCAAAATCGATATTTGGGCTTCCCTGGGCTCAAATAAGAGGAAATGATTTGCAAAATTATAAAAAGTCGCCGCCATATTGAAATTCTTTGTTATTGGACCGATTTCGTTCAAAATCGATATTTAGGCTTCCCTTGGGTCAAGAAAGAGGAAATAGATGCCAAAATTTTAAAAAGTGACCGCCATATTGAAATTATTTGTTATTGGACCGATTTCGTTCAAAATCGATATTTGGGCTTCCCTGGGGTCAAATAAGAGGAAGTGATTGGCAAAATTATAAAAAGTGACCGCCATATTGAAATTCTTTGTTATTGGACCGATTTCGTTCAAAATCGATATTTGGGCTTCCCTGGGCTCAAATAAGAGAAAATGATTGGCAAAATTATAAAAAGTCGCCGCCATATTGAAATTCTTTGTTATTGGACCGATTTCGTTCAAAATCGATATTTAGGCTTCCCTTGGGTCAAGAAAGAGGAAATAGATGGCAAAATTTTAAAAAGTGGCCGCCATATTGAAATTCTTTGTTATTCGACCGATTTCGTTCAAAATCGATATTTAGGCTTCCCTTGGGTCAAGAAAGAGGAAATAGATGCCAAAATTTTAAAAAGTGACCGCCATATTGAAATTCTTTGTTATTGGACCGATTTCGTTCAAAATCGATATTTGGGCTTCCCTGGGGTCAAATAAGAGGAAATGATTTGCAAAATTATAAAAAGTGACAGCCATATTGAAATTCTTTGTTATTGGACCGATTTCGTTCAAAATCGATATTTGGGCTTCCCTGGGCTCAAATAAGAGGAAATGATTTGCAAAATTATAAAAAGTCGCCGCCATATTGAAATTCTTTGTTATTGGACCGATTTCGTTCAAAATCGATATTTAGGCTTCCCTTGGGTCAAGAAAGAGGAAATAGATGGCAAAATTTTAAAAGTGACCGCCATATTGAAATTCTTTGTTATTGGACCGATTTCGTTCAAAATCGATATTTGGGCTTCCCTGGGCTCAAATAAGAGGAAATGATTTGCAAAATTATAAAATTCGCCGCCATATTGAAATTCTTTGTTATTGGACCGATTTCGTTCAAAATCGATATTTAGGCTTCCCTTGGGTCAAGAAAGAGGAAATAGATGGCAAAATTTTAAAAGTGACCGCCATATTGAAATTCTTTGTTATTGGACCGATTTCGTTCAAAATCGATATTTGGGCTTCCCTGGGCTCAAATAAGAGGAAATGATTTGCAAAATTATAAAAAGTCGCCGCCATATTGAAATTCTTTGTTATTGGACCGATTTCGTTCAAAATCGATATTTAGGCTTCCCTTGGGTCAAGAAAGAGGAAATAGATGGCAAAATTTTAAAAGGTCGCCGCCATATTGAAATTCTTTGTTATTGGACCGATTTCGTTCAAAATCGATATTTGGGCTTCCCTGGGCTCAAATAAGAGGAAATGATTTGCAAAATTATAAAAAGTCGCCGCCATATTGAAATTCTTTGTTATTGGACCGATTTCGTTCAAAATCGATATTTAGGCTTCCCTTGGGTCAAGAAAGAGGAAATAGATTCCAAAATTTTAAAAAGTGACCGCCATATTGAAATTCTTTTTTATTGGAAAGATTTCGTTCAAAATCGATGTTTGGGCTTCCTTGGGGTCAAATAAGAGGAAATGATTGGCAAAATTATAAAAAGTGACCGCCATATTGAAATTCTTTGTTATTGGACCGATTTCGTTCAAAATCGATATTTAGGCTTCCCTTGAGACAAGAAAGAGAAAATAGATGCCAAAATTTTAAAAAGTCACCGCCATATTGAAATTCAAAATCGATATTTCGGCTTCCTGTGGTCAAGAAAGAGGAAATATTTGCCATAAGTTTTAAAAGTATGACGGCACCCCCCTCATCGCCGAGCGTCTAATAAAAGGAATCACACACAATATCAGAACAGAACATCATTCTCAGCAATCGCCTTCCATCAATAAAAATAACTACCTACACAAAGGACGTAACAAGGATTGTAAAGAAAACTCCTTCATCAACATCTATCTGTATTTAATTATGTTGTTCAGTATAGATCTATATATTATAAAAATGACTCTAATGCCGTTTCGCAAAGTGCTATAGTCGTGTAGAAGAAAGGGCAAAGAAACTCCACGACAGCACATCTTTTAAAATATAAAAGTAAATATCGAAAACACTTATGGAGCCACAGTCGGCTCCCACGCTGAACGAGAACTAACTTTAAACTAATTCACATTTCCCTTTTATATTTTTAGACTAACAAAATGGATGGAATGGATGATTACAATTTCCCCTTACATTCAACCAATCAGCCCACATTTCCGCTTTAATACATTTTCAAGTCAAATTAAATTCTATCCCCAACTACTTTTTTATTTTCCGTTTCATCCTACTTCCTACTTCCTACTAATATTATAAAGGCGAAAGTTTGTGTGTATGTTTGTTCCTCTTTAACGCAAAAACTACTGGATGGATTTGGCTGAAATTTGGAATGGAACCGACCGACCGACCGACCGACTGACTGACCGACCGACTGACAGACTGACCGACACAAGTAGGCTAGCATTAGAATATAATATGTAGTTATAAGTTTATTAATTGTATGAGCGCAGACTCGCCAACAAACTGCATGTGCAGTTTGGCGTGGTAGAATAAGTTTACTAATACTTGTTATTATATTTCTGAATAAAAAATTAAAAAAAAAAAAAAAAAAGATAGATTATACCCTGGATTAACATATAGGCTACAAATTATCCCGGAAAATCCAAGGTTCCCGCGGGATTTTTAAAAACCACTGATAGATGGCGCTGATTGTACTTAAATCACGCTTACATTATCCGCAGTATCGATAATAAGTAAAAAATTCCAATTCAACAATCAAGTAGGATAAACACAGTTATTGAAGTTTTTCATTAGCAATAGAAAATTTCTTAGGGATTAGGGATTAGGGATGGATTACATCATGTGTAGATCCTATCCTATCCTATTATCCTATTAAAAATTATAAATTATACACACATGACCAGTCATTATAATATCTAGCAATGTACTCACTATGACTGGACAAATCGATACCTTGTACTAATTGTATTATTTATTTCGTAATCCATCCCTAATCCCTAAGAAATTTTCTATTGCTAATGAAAAACTTCAATAACTGTGGTTATCCTACTTGATTGTTGAATTGGAATTTTTTACTTATTCTCGATACTGCGGATAATGTAAGCGTGATTTAAGTACAATCAGCGCCATCTATCAGTGGTTTTTCAAAATCCCGCGGGAACCTTGGATTTTTCCGGAATAATTTGTAGCCTATGTGTTTATCCAGGGTATAATCTATCTCCATTCCAAATTTCAGCCAAATCCATCCAGTAGTTTTTGCGTTAAAGAGGAACAAACATACATACAAACTTTCGCCTTTATAATATTAGTAGGAAGTAGGATACGCTCTAAATCGGGAGTCCCAGTAAAAGGTTTAGCACTTTTATCTTGAAGTTTTGATAAAGCATCTATTAATGTTGCTTGAAGTCGCGCTATGCTAGGGAGAAATTTTCGATAAAAATTAATCATATCTTCTAAATCCCTGTACTGTTTTAGGTAGAGGAAAATCCTGTAAACTCTTAATGCGGTCAGCAGGAGAGCCAATCCCGGGAGCGCTTATTTTGTATCCAAGGAAACGAACCTCTGGAACATTAAAATACCATTCTTCTCGTTATCAACTATACCGTATCCTTCAAAAACGTTTGAAAAGAATACGTAAATGTTTTGCATGCTGTTCGCTATCTTTTGAAGAAACTAAAATATCATCGACGTACGCGAACTAAAAATCTAAACCACGAACAACTTTGAACCCAGAGAAGCCTAAATATTGATTTTGAACGAAATCTGTCCAATAACAAAGAATTTCAATATGGCGGTCACTTTTTAAAATATTGGCATCTATTTCCTCTTTCTTGACCCAAGGGAAGCCTAAATATCGATTTTGAACGAAATCGGTCCAATAACAAAGAATTTCAATATGGCGGCGACTTTTTATAATTTTGCAAATCATTTCCTCTTATTTGAGCCCAGGGAAGCCCAAATATCGATTTTGAACGAAATCGGTCCAATAACAAAGAATTTCAATATGGCGGCGACTTTTTATAATTTTGCAAATCATTTCCTCTTATTTGAGCCCAGGGAAGCCCAAATATCGATTTTGAACGAAATCGGTCCAATAACAAAGAATTTCAATATGGCTGTCACTTTTTATAATTTTGCAAATCATTTCCTCTTATTTGACCCCAGGGAAGCCCAAATATCGATTTTGAACGAAATCGGTCCAATAACAAAGAATTTCAATATGGCGGTCACTTTTTGAAATTTTGGCATCTATTTCCTCTTTCTTGACCCAAGGGAAGCCTAAATATCGATTTTGAACGAAATCGGTCGAATAACAAAGAATTTCAATATGGCGGCCACTTTTTAAAATTTTGCCATCTATTTCCTCTTTCTTGACCCAAGAGAAGCCTAAATATCGATTTTGAACGAAATCGGTCCAATAACAAAGAATTTCAATATGGCGGCGACTTTTTATAATTTTGCCAATCATTTTCTCTTATTTGAGCCCAGGGAAGCCCAAATATCGATTTTGAACGAAATCGGTCCAATAACAAAGAATTTCAATATGGCGGTCACTTTTTATAATTTTGCCAATCACTTCCTCTTATTTGACCCCAGGGAAGCCCAAATATCGATTTTGAACGAAATCGGTCCAATAACAAATAATTTCAATATGGCGGTCACTTTTTAAAATTTTGCCAATCACTTCCTCTTATTTGACCCCAGGGAAGCCCAAACATCGATTTTGAACGAAATCTTTCCAATAAAAAAGAATTTCAATATGGCGGTCACTTTTTAAAATTTTGGAATCTATTTCCTCTTTCTTGACCCAAGGGAAGCCTAAATATCGATTTTGAACGAAATCGGTCCAATAACAAAGAATTTCAATATGGCGGCGACTTTTTATAATTTTGCAAATCATTTCCTCTTATTTGAGCCCAGGGAAGCCCAAATATCGATTTTGAACGAAATCGGTCCAATAACAAAGAATTTCAATATGGCGGTCACTTTTTATAATGTTGCCAATCATTTCCTCTTATTTGACCCCAGGGAAGCCCAAATATCGATTTTGAACGAAATCGGTCCAATAACAAAGAATTTCAATATGGCGGTCACTTTTTAAAATTTTGGCATCTATTTCCTCTTTCTTGACCCAAGGGAAGCCTAAATATCGATTTTGAACGAAATCGGTCCAATAACAAAGAATTTCAATATGGCGGTGACTTTTTATGATATTGCCAATCATTTCCTCTTATTTGACCCCAGGGAAGCCCAAATATCGATTTTGAACGAAATCGGTCCAATAACAAAGAATTTCAATATGGCGGTCACTTTTTATAATTTTGCCAATCACTTCCTCTTATTTGACCCCAGGGAAGCCCAAATATCGATTTTAAACGAAATCGGTCCAATAACAAAGAATTTCAATATGGCGGTCACTTTTTATAATTTTGCCAATCATTTCCTCTTATTTGACCCCAAGGAAGCCCAAACATCGATTTTGAACGAAATCTTTCCAATAAAAAAGAATTTCAATATGGCGGTCACTTTTTAAAATTTTGGAATCTATTTCCTCTTTCTTGACCCAAGGGAAGCCTAAATATCGATTTTGAACGAAATCGGTCCAATAACAAAGAATTTCAATATGGCGGCGACTTTTTATAATTTTGCAAATCATTTCCTCTTATTTGAGCCCAGGGAAGCCCAAATATCGATTTTGAACGAAATCGGTCCAATAACAAAGAGTTTCAATATGGCGGCGACCTTTTAAAATTTTGCCATCTATTTCCTCTTTCTTGACCCAAGGGAAGCCTAAATATCGATTTTGAACGAAATCGGTCCAATAACAAAGAATTTCAATATGGCGGTCACTTTTTGAAATTTTGGCATCTATTTCCTCTTTCTTGACCCAAGGGAAGCCTAAATATCGATTTTGAACGAAATCGGTCGAATAACAAAGAATTTCAATATGGCGGCCACTTTTTAAAATTTTGCCATCTATTTCCTCTTTCTTGACCCAAGAGAAGCCTAAATATCGATTTTGAACGAAATCGGTCCAATAACAAAGAATTTCAATATGGCGGCGACTTTTTATAATTTTGCCAATCATTTTCTCTTATTTGAGCCCAGGGAAGCCCAAATATCGATTTTGAACGAAATCGGTCCAATAACAAAGAATTTCAATATGGCGGTCACTTTTTATAATTTTGCCAATCACTTCCTCTTATTTGACCCCAGGGAAGCCCAAATATCGATTTTGAACGAAATCGGTCCAATAACAAATAATTTCAATATGGCGGTCACTTTTTAAAATTTTGCCAATCACTTCCTCTTATTTGACCCCAGGGAAGCCCAAACATCGATTTTGAACGAAATCTTTCCAATAAAAAAGAATTTCAATATGGCGGTCACTTTTTAAAATTTTGGAATCTATTTCCTCTTTCTTGACCCAAGGGAAGCCTAAATATCGATTTTGAACGAAATCGGTCCAATAACAAAGAATTTCAATATGGCGGCGACTTTTTATAATTTTGCAAATCATTTCCTCTTATTTGAGCCCAGGGAAGCCCAAATATCGATTTTGAACGAAATCGGTCCAATAACAAAGAATTTCAATATGGCGGTCACTTTTTATAATGTTGCCAATCATTTCCTCTTATTTGACCCCAGGGAAGCCCAAATATCGATTTTGAACGAAATCGGTCCAATAACAAAGAATTTCAATATGGCGGTCACTTTTTAAAATTTTGGCATCTATTTCCTCTTTCTTGACCCAAGGGAAGCCTAAATATCGATTTTGAACGAAATCGGTCCAATAACAAAGAATTTCAATATGGCGGTGACTTTTTATGATATTGCCAATCATTTCCTCTTATTTGACCCCAGGGAAGCCCAAATATCGATTTTGAACGAAATCGGTCCAATAACAAAGAATTTCAATATGGCGGTCACTTTTTAAAATTTTGGAATCTATTTCCTCTTTCTTGACCCAAGGGAAGCCTAAATATCGATTTTGAACGAAATCGGTCCAATAACAAAGAATTTCAATATGGCGGTCACTTTTTATAATTTTGCCAATCATTTCCTCTTATTTGACCCCAAGGAAGCCCAAACATCGATTTTGAACGAAATCTTTCCAATAAAAAAGAATTTCAATATGGCGGTCACTTTTTAAAATTTTGGAATCTATTTCCTCTTTCTTGACCCAAGGGAAGCCTAAATATCGATTTTGAACGAAATCGGTCCAATAACAAAGAATTTCAATATGGCGGCGACTTTTTATAATTTTGCAAATCATTTCCTCTTATTTGAGCCCAGGGAAGCCCAAATATCGATTTTGAACGAAATCGGTCCAATAACAAAGAATTTCAATATGGCGGCGACCTTTTAAAATTTTGCCATCTATTTCCTCTTTCTTGACCCAAGGGAAGCCTAAATATCGATTTTGAACGAAATCGGTCCAATAACAAAGAATTTCAATATGGCGGCGACTTTTTATAATTTTGCAAATCATTTCCTCTTATTTGAGCCCAGGGAAGCCCAAATATCGATTTTGAACGAAATCGGTCCAATAACAAAGAATTTCAATATGGCGGCGACCTTTTAAAATTTTGCCATCTATTTCCTCTTTCTTGACCCAAGGGAAGCCTAAATATCGATTTTGAACGAAATCGGTCGAAAAACAAAGAATTTCAATATGGCGGCGACTTTTTCAATTTTTGGCATCCATTTCCTCTGTGTAGAAGAAGATTAATATCGTGGTTGAGCTAGCAATTAAAATATCGGTGCCATCATCGACCATCCCTACGCAGACAACAATGTTTATAGGCTTTCGCCTCCTTACGGATCCGAAAGGATGCGTACGCATCCTTACGGATCCGTAAGGACGCGTACGCATCCTTACGGATCCGTAAGGACGCGTACGCATCCTTTCGGATCCGTAAGGACGCGATCCTTACAAGTGTGTCTTATAGCATCGGCATAAATGCGAATCGATCCTCACAGATGTGGTTCCACCCTAAACAGACCAAACCTTTGAGTATTAAACCAACACCCTAATGAAGCCCAATTTCTTGGATTATGCCAAGCCTTTAATTTTATCTAACTTAAAAGTGCAAGAAATTCTTAGGGCGTATGCTACGTTTCGTGGGTAAGTTTGTTTTTTCAATTAATTAGTAGGTCTATTACGGTACGCACATCATGATAAATTATCTTACGGTAGTAAATTACAATAGTAAGTCTATGACTGATCCAAAAATCGGACATCCCTTTTTTATGATACTAATCGAAACTTTAGGCTTTTGTGAATACTAGAGTAGAACACCCAGAAGTTAATTCAGTTTACAACATTCCGTTTGTACAAACTTTTATTTTGTACCATGTTAAGCACTTTGTAATTTGGCTAATTTAAATACCCCGGTCCCTGAAGTAGCCTAAAAGGCGACCAGTCGCCTTTCAGATTTTTTCATCGCCGATTCTTGTCCTGAATAGCCTTAATGGCGACAAATCGCCTACAATTGTACAATCGCCTACAATTGTAATCATTAATCTGTGGCGTTTTTGCTGCAGCAATACATTTCAATTTTCAGATATAAAGGGAATCGGAAATATTATTATAATTGCGATCGTCGCGTGAAAAATGCAAAAAAAATTTTTTCTTGGTGGCAGGCAAGGCAAACGTTGGAAGACAAAAATACGCTGAAAGGGACCCAATTTGCAGCTTGTGACTCGATTCCACTCTTATATTTTCAAATAGCTCTATCTCTTTCAATCTTCATTTTTATGCATCATCAGAGAATACTTATTCCATGTAAATGTTTGATGAGCTGACACCACATACATTGACACTATGAAATGAGTGTATACCTAATAATTTTTTATCTGTCTCGAATAAAAAAGCGCGCCTTTTCAAAAAGTTTTAAGCGCTTGGAAAACTTTGAAATGTTTTCAAAATATTATTAAAAAACATAGAGATCGTTTGATTATCATTCGGTTGCATTAGTACAATAATACCAGAGGATTAACTAAATCTATACGTCTTAATGATATAATTTAAATAAAGATGGCCCGTGGCGTGGCAGATTTCACCAAGCAATGTCGAGTGACATTTTACCGAGGAATAAATTGGATTGAGCGTTCACTTCTATCAGTTCAGTTTTCTACGATAAGTAGGTAAAAATGGAAAAGTTTTCATAGCGCTGACTATTTTATTACTTTAAGTAATGACTGTCTTCGAAGAAGAGAAAAATAAGAAAATAAAAAATCACGCCTCTTGAAATTCAAGATGTCATTGTCTTGAAAAGCATTGCCAGAAAAGAAAACACCGTTCCTTCACAGTCGTGGTAACAGTTCAAATACAATAATTTTATTTTGTCAACGGTACAGTATGACGTCATTTTGTAACGGTCGTGGACGGCCAACTTGAGGCGGACGGGTAGTACGGATAAACGTGACAAGTATAACTTGGCGCGGCTGTGCGCCACTGTGCTCAACATTCTTCTCTCTTCTTCCAGGGTTCACTTCTTCCACTCAGCGAGTGCTCAACATTACTCAAACATTATTATTGCCATTGTATAGAACATGAGACTAAATTTGGGAAAAAAAACATTTTTAATTTAGAAAATGAACGCAACAGCACACAACGAGATCCAATAGTGAATTTTCAAGAAGGCCATGGAGCATAAAAGTTGGATGACCGAATTAGTTCCTCAATACGCCACCGCCAACTTATACTTGTGGCACTATACATTATTAATGAATGATGTAAATTGCAATTTAAATACAGCCATTAAAAGTAAAGACAAAATGGTTTCTGGCAAAGTTAATAATAATAATATTACTATTTTTATTTTATTAAAGTGTTAACCTACACTTAAGGACCTACAGTTGCTTAAAAAACTGAAAAAGTAGATACATATCACTAATTTCGATGCTGACGTGTAGTTCGACCGTGGCTATAGTGTAAGTGGCTAACACACTCGGGCGCGATTCCCAAGAGATGTGGGTTCGAATTCCGCTGGCTTCGGAATTTTTATAAATTTATTCTAATTCTAATAATATGACTACTGGGTAGGTACAGTAGGTCTGGGTAGGTAAGAAAAACAGCAAGAAGTTTAGTTTATACTTAATTCATAATTTTATTAATTTACATAACTTTAGTATCTTAAAAACGCGTTTTAAGTTTAAATTTAACATTAGAGTACAGTCGATATCACAGTTTATAAATAGGCAAGTACCTATACCAACGGAAAACAAAGTAGAAAGTTTAAAGAAGGTAAGACGAAGGTAGGTAGGACCCTAATAAAATGCCTTATTTAAATAATATTATCTATATAGTTTGAAGTAATTGTTTATTCTTCATAATATTAATTCCCCTCTATATTCTACCATTCCTAGTTAAATGCTTAGTACTTAAATCAATATTAAAATTAGGTATAAATGCGAAAGTGTGTCTGTTTGTTACCTTTTATGGCTCACCGCTGAACCGATCCTGAATGGTGACCGACTGACCTCTGTTAATACAAGACGTGGAAAATAAACTTGACGTCTCTATTTAATCGAGATGTTTTCAAAAAATAAATTCTTATTGATTTTATTAAATCAAAATAGAGGGTCTTCCAAAATAAGTAACTTTGATAACCGTATTTTTCAATGAAAATAATTGTAATCATCGCGGATAAAGTCGCGGGCATAAGCTAGTTAACTATAATATTATACCCGGCCGTAAGAACTACCTACATTTCCCAAAAGTTAATTTGAAAATTCTCACACAGTACCAGTAGGTACAGTAATTATTACTAGGTTCTCAAAATCATTTCATTACCTACTCGAAATAATATAATATGTACATAGATTTCTCTGAGTATAACTACAGTTTCAAGACGATAACTGCGCTTCTAGCCAAGTTACACTTCGTTGTATCTTTTCTCTTTCTACTAAGTATACTATATAATACCTAAGCTAAGTTAGATGAAGCTTTGTCTCAATTTCGTTTTGACGAACCTTAAGGAACTTCTTAGGGAACACCTGAAGGTAGAAATGATATCGGGTAAAGTATTGACAGGTAGATAACTATTTAGGAGCTATGTAAAGAGAGTCCTAGTTAGGTGATGATTTATTTATGGTTGGTGAAAACAGACATATTATACTTAAGTCTTGCAGGTTTCGTCACGATGTTTTCCTTCACCGATAAAGCAAGTGATATTCAATTGCTTAAAACCCACATGACTCCGAGTCAGAGAGCGAAGTCAGAGTTGTGGGCCTGGAATCGAACTCTGGACTCCCCTAAAAAGTGGCCGAGGAACACTTACATACACTTATACCTAATATTTACAATATTGGGTAACATAAAAAATCGAAAAAAAAATTTCGACAATACACCCACTATGTTAGAATTTTTCATTACTTTGCGCTTACTTTTACAGCGATTTTTATATTAACGACAGAAAGGAGATCGTATTATATCTAAACAATTTACAAAAACTTCATCAATGTACATCACATAAAAAGAGTTTGTAAAAACTTATGTGTGGGTAGTTCAATGAAAATATACAGCGGAAATGACGTCACGTAGGTCATGAATATAGATGTCAAAGCATGTCCACCCTGAAACAAAAATCAGTAGTTAGCACCAATAGAGCAAGATCCCAGTGCCGCCAGACCTAAGTTATTTTCTCAGCAATTATTTGTGTACGATAGAGTACTGTTCGAATGTCCTTTCAGTATATGCGTACTAGCTAGATTGTGCCGACGGCCAATTTCCAGATACCAGGTGCTAAAGGTAGGTAAAAACTAGAATAACTTATCTTAAATTCTCAGGGCTGATTTTCATATATGTTTTAAAGAATATTGTAAAAATTAATAAATTAATACTGCCAGACGCTTACCGCCGGCGGTTACTTTAGCCAGACGCTTTGAAGCTCCCAAAAATATATATAATTTAAGTTAACTTATATTCTCAGTTCTGATTTTTATACATGATACTCAGGGAACTATTGCGATATTATCTGTAAGCTGCCAGACCTATTGGAAGGGTCAAACATCCCCCCAGACACACATTATGCGTCCCCATATGTATGAGCGCTAGAACATGATTCACTTGTTTAAGTGTGTGAGAGATAATATCATCATAATATAATATTATAAATGCGAAAGTGTGTTTGTTGGTTTGTCCTTCAATCACTCTGCAACAGAGCTATGGATCGACGTGATTTTTTGCCTGGGTATAGCTTAGGATCTAGAGAGAGAGAACTATTGCAATATCTTCTGCAAGCTTTCTCAAACCCCTATTTAATTCAATTTTTAAAAAGCCTTTCTTAGCGGATGCCTACGTCATAATAGCTATCTGTATGTCAAATTTCAGCCCGATTCTTCCAGTGGTTTGAGCTGTGCGTTGTTAGATCGGTCAGTCAGTCAGTCACCTTTTCCTTTTATACATACATTTAGAAGATTAGGTAACTTACAAATATTAAAGGTAAGGTAAGGGGGCAATAGATACAGCAAACACATTCTGTGACAAGTATCTACCTATTACGGTTCATGAAATATAGCTCTTTGACAAATGTACTGACAGCGGAGCCTTAGTAATAGGGCCCCGTTGGCAACATTAGGGTACGGATTTTTGTCTTATAACTGGGAGGTCTCGGGTTCGATTCCCGGCGTGGTCAATTTGGAAATTTATAATTTCTGAATTGTCTCTGGTCTGGTCTGGTGGGAGGCTTTGGCCGTGGCTAGTTACCACCCTACCGTCAAAGACGTCGCCAAGTGATTTAGCGTTCCGGCACGATGGCGTGTAGAACTAGAAACCAATTAGGGGTATGGGTTGAATGTTCACTGCCATACCTCTTCCAAGTTAGGTCGCTACCATCTTAGACTGCATCGTCACTTACCATCAGGTGTGATCGCATTCAAGGACTGGCTTGTCATCGAATAAATAAAAAAAAGTTGTGAGCCGTCGTGGGACGCCTGGCAGATGTGAAACATCGACATTATTTTGTAAAAGTAATAATATGCAGAAAAGAACAGATTGTGATAGGAACTAAATTTTCACTAAGTATACATAATATAACATCGCATGCCACGGCATGCGTCGCCACGCCAGAAATCTGTTTTACGTGCGGCTATAGATGTTTCACCAAAAAAAGTTCATCAAAAAAAGAAAAAGAAAATTAAGTGGCACTCAGGGACTGCCGCGGTAAAGCTATTGCATAGCATTTTTTATCAACTTATGCAATTATAATATTTATGCAATATTTTTTTGCATAATAAAAATTATGCAAAAAAAAATATATTAAAAAACAAACAAACAAGAAAAGCGAACTGTCACTACTTCGCGAGTGAGATTTGAACCTGTGACATCATACAAAGAAAGCGGTCGCTCGCCCACTGCGCCGAACAGAGCTACTTGTGAACCTCTAAAATGTTGAACGCTTACTGAACGACGGTGTTACGTTTTTTTTTTCGTTACGGAATTTCTTGATTCGGTCGCCGCGCTCAAACTGTTTGTCCTAGTTTAAAGCCCGCGATAAAAGCTATGCAATAGCTTAAAAACGGAACCCTAAAAACGGTTTACTTACAATCTCAAAGAAGGAAGTTCTCGCCAGGTTGGTCTTGACCCCCAGCAGGGAGAGGTTGTAGCTCCAGTGTATGAGCAGGATGGAGAGCGACATGCGGCCCAGGACCTGCCATGTGCGCCACGAAAGGATCCACCAGTACTTATCTGTAAAGAATGGAAAAATGATTTTTATACAGTAGTAGATCAAGTTTCAACTATCCGAAAAAAAACACGCAAAAATTACATCATACTGCCAAGGGACGTGCTTGGGCAAAAACATAAAATGATGAAATTTGTTCGATAATAAAAAATCGCGAAGTTAGGTCTAATTTTTAACCAATATTCATTTATATTCAATGTGTTGCATATTACAGAGCCAAAATTTTTACATTAAATTCCGATTGATATTATCAAGAGTGAATTGAAAAGAAAATGAATATTTTACGAGTTACAAAGTATTTGGCTGGCGCTTACTACCTCCTATTCCGCGCAAAACGCTTTCTTTTGTCTCGCCTCACATGAGGTTGCGGCTATGTTTTATTTCATCGCGAAATCTGATTTTTTTTTGGTGTTATACGCGGTCTTAAAGGGGTTTGGTAATTTTGTATCGGCCCCGTAATCGACACTGTAGCATTATGAACTACGTCGGCTTCCCAATGGAGTACTTTAACTGTTATATCGAGTCATAAATGAGTATTTGAATTTTGAATATTAGTATTCAATTCGAAGGTTGATTATACGGGTCGCCCGCGAAATACTTTAATTTGGTTTTTCGCAATTTGTAAACTAATACGACAAAGTAGGCTCATGGCATTCTAATTGCGACAATGGCAGTATCATCTTCACATGTTTATACAAAAATCTTTACTTGAAAGTGTCCAGTTTAAGAAAATAGCCAGAATATCGAGTTGGACGTGAGTTACTGACAAATTAGTCGATATTCTGACTGATTCCTTAAACTGGACACTTTCTGAAAGATTATTATATAAACCTGTGAAGATGATACTGCCACCGTAGAATGCCATAAGCCTACTTTGTCGTATTAGTTCACAAATTGCGAAAAACCAAATTAAATTTGAATTTCGCGGGCAGACTCGTATAATCAACTTTAACATGGTTATTGGGTAGCCTAAGTATGTCATACTCTCTTTAAACATTTCTGAGGTGGTGTCGTGTGGTGCGGGTTGTTATGTTCCCTCAAATATGGTTGAGCGAAGCAACGGCTGGATCATGCGTCATGCTCGTGAATGGGTTCCACCGCCGGGAATGGGGCGGGGCTACTTTCTGCCTGCCCGCCTTAACATGTATTGAATTGTAAATATGCATTTTTTTGGAACTTCCCCTCATTGTGGAAACACTGCATACACTGCATATATAGCATTTTATGAACTAAGTACATTGAAAAGAGCAACCGCCGAGTTTCTTGCTGGTTCTTCTCGGCAGGAAGGGCATTCCGAACCAGTGGTAGAGTCATCTGACTATTCAAAAGTACTTGTAAAAGTTTATTTGAATATAAAATATTTCTATTCTATTGTAACTAGTGGTTCGCCCCGAACTAAAACCTCGCGACCTAAAGTTCGTAGATGTACCTACTTTCAGTCAGATAGCGAGTAACTCAATAACAAACAGTGCCATATATTTTCGAATTTCAAACTAAATATCACTACTTATATTAATAATTAATTAATTATTATTGATAGAGTGTCGCTGCTGTAAAGAGTGAGGCTAGTCAGGTTTTCAGGTCTCCTTATAATGTCATTGGAAAAACGCTGTAGTTGTACAGTTCGGAATCAGCTGCTAGTGTTATGAAGAAAAATTTCAGCACCTTTATATGACAAGTGAGCACAGTTTTGAACCCAGAACCTGATGATGAAGAGGATACTGAAGTTATTCTGTCTTCAGAGGATACCACATTGCTATCCAAGAATAAAAAGAACTGGAAGCTATCCAATGGACGCTACATACATAGTGCCCGCATGCAGTCCCACATACTACCCTAATGAACCGAAAGGTGGCGGTTCTATCCTTTCCACCAACAAAAGCATTCCCAAGGAGGGTTGACGTCAGGCAGGCGGCCGGTCGTAAAATGTTAAGCCGAACCACTTACAACATGGCTTATAAGTTATAAGCCATGTTGTCCCGACCCCACATAGCGTGGGAAAAGGAGAGGGAGATGAAGATGATTTCCATAGAGTGTTACATAATATTGTAGGCACCGATGTATTATAGTTTGATTGTAGGTAACAACTAGAAACGCATTGCAATTGCATGAATTTACGGGTATCTTTCCTGCAGTAGAGTAATACGTTACAATTATAAACAAATTAATTCATAAACATAGTAAACATAAAAATGCGCAATTAAAATTTTTCCTATAACTATTAATGTCAAGGTTCTATGATCTCATATAATAATGGCATTATAAAAATGAATTATATATTTATAGGCGTAGTATTCTGATATAATCTACAGAGTTATTAATAACAGGCAATATTTTTAACTGATTTATTGTTCACCTAATGTAATATTCTGTAGACCATTGATTTATTGATGAAGGTTGAATAATCATAATTAGTGACAAAAACTTCACAGAAAATATTATGATTATGTTAAAATTGATTAATCTTATTGACATAATTATTGTGTAACTTGCTGAATATTAAGGTTGCTAACCGAAGAACCGTACCATAATATCTACTAGTGTAAATTATTAAAAAAATATTTAAAAAAAACAAGCTCTTGGTACTTAGCTGGCTACATCATCAGATTCTGGATATCATCTAATACCAGAGTACGAATCAAATGAGCCCAAACTCGAAGGAGTTACATCGTTTATTACAGAGTTTCCATGGCCACCTTCCAGCTACATCATCAGACTCTGGATATCATTTAGGACAAGAGTGCTTGTCAAGATGAATCAAACGAGCACAAATATCAATGGGATTCGTATAGCCACCTTCCAGTTCCATCATCAGATCAGCTCTATGTCTCAATAATATTGCATTGCCATCCGATTTACATATACATGCAAATTTTTAGCTCAATCGGAAACCGGGAAGTGGTTCTAATTCATCTTGCAAGAAATCAATCAATCAAAACATACATACAATACATATAATACATACATACATACATACATGCAAACATACATGCACACATAGCGGGCTAACTTGGAACGACTTTGGCAGTATCATCATCATCATCAATAGCCTATAACAGTCCACTGCTGGACTAGAGGCCTCTCCCAACGGGAGGGTTTGCCCGTAATCACCACGCGGGGCAGACGGGTCGGTGATCGCAGTAGATGGCAGTAGTAGCACAGAGGACGCTGCTGCCCGTTCTCCGTTATATTCCCTTGGTCGCCTCGTACGACACCCGCGGGAAGAGGAGGGGTGGTGACAACTGTATTCTGATGTGCCGTCACCACACGGCACAACTAACCCTAATCAGAAGATTAGGGTAGACGTGTAGAAACACGTCATCGTACCGGAATACTAGATCGCTTGGTGGCACCTGGCATCTTTGACGGTAGCTCGGTAACTAGCCACGGCCAAAGCCTCCCACCAGATTTTTTTTTGTTGATTTATTATTATTAACTGATATTGACTGATGTCGTGGGTCCACCTAGTGGGGGTCTGCCATCACTGCGCTTCCCGCTAGGCGGACTGACGACATCAAACGAGTCGCAGGGAGCCGCTGGATTCAGGGAGCGCAAGACCGATACCTGCGGAAGTCCATGCAAGAGACCTTTGTCCAGCAGTGGATATCCATCGGTTGATAAGGATAGAAGAGAGAGATACTGACTGAGAACATAAGTTCAGCATAGCGAATAGAATAGAATAGAATAGTGTAGAATAGAATAGAAATATTTTTTATTCAAATAAACTTTTTACAAGTGCTTTTGAATCGGCGATGAGTCTCGACTGGTTCGGAGCGCCCTTCCTGCCGAGAAGAACCAGCAAGAAACTCGGCGGTTGCTCTTTTCAAAACAAGTTTACAATACAATAAAAACTATGCTAGATGCAGTGTTTCCACAGTGAGGGAAGTTCCAAAAATGCATACCGACTAACTTCTATCTTAAGATGGGCAGACATAAAGTAGCCCCATTCCCGCCGGCGGTACCCGTTCACGAGCATGACGCATGACCCAGCCGTTGCTTCGCTCAACCACTTGAGGGAACGTAATAACCCGCATCACACGACACCACCACAGAAATGTTTAAAGAGTTCGTGACATACTTATGCTACCCATGTTAAGGCATCGAATTGAATACTAATATTCAAATACTCATTTTACTCTAGCGGCACGCTATGATGGCCGGTTTGACACATTACAATAGTGATGTGGAATGTCAATTTATTCTCGAACAAAAAACAATTAAGTTTTGTTTTTGTACCTGATTAAATAGGTTTAATAAAACAAAAATGTATATGTTTATTTAATTTATTTGAACGAACTGAATATTTGAATGAAAATGAATATACATACTTTATATGCACACAAGAAACATATGAATACAAAAGATACCAAAAAAGGTGCCACAAAAGGCCATAATTAATCAGATTCGTCCATACTACTATTTTCACTGTCGTCACTGCTATCATCACCTACATTAATAATTATATGTTCGTTTTCTATAATATTATCTATTTTCACATCTCTTTCATAATCTTCCCTTATTAATTTAACAGTTCTATTCACAACCTTTTCCCAGTCTCCTTTAGTCACATGTTCACAAGCTTCTTCTAATAATTTTAGATTTTTGATTTCTTTCACTTGCCGTAAAAAAGTATACCTTGCCATCGCTATATCAAATCTTTCCATCAATATTTTGCGTTTGTTACATTTTTTGTATCGAAATCCAATGGTCTTCAAAATCTTCGTTAAAGAACTTTCCCCACCGAAGAATAATCCAGCTTCCTTCAGTGAATGCACCAACTTTTTTCTTGTTGGATACTCCTTCTGTAAATAGTAGCCGTAAACATGTCTTCGGATAGCATCGGCATCAAAGCTATCGATGCCTACGACTGGTTTTGCTCGTTTTCTCTTTTTTGGTGTGTGAAGTTTATTTTCTTCTGTGCCAGTCTCGCCATATTTTTTTTTAGTTATCCGTCTAACAGTTCGTTGTCCAATATTAAGCGCATCAGCTACGCGTTCAACCACTGACGTTATAGGTAAAATTGGCCCTCCATTTTGAGCTTCACGATCGAAATAGTTACGAAGGCGTATTACGAACTCACGTGTCTGACTATTTAGAACAGTTCTCTGCGTACGTTCGGTCATATCGACGAAATCCACAACAAAGGGCTTGAACAGAGTCCAAATTAACGAGCAAGGGTCAACAGTAATGCAGTATCAATATTTGAAATCCAAAGCCAGGTCAAAACTATATCACAATCGCATTGCACTGACAGTTTATACTTTTCGAAGCAACGTCAATTCGAAACTGCTTTGTTTTGCATTGAGCATTGACGCGAGTTTGCCGGAGGTAGTAGTTGTGCTAGCCAGCGATCCTATGTGACGATCGTATTAGATTCCATTTTTAAAAATTTTCAATTTAGAAAACCAAATGCCGAGTTGTGGTATATATCATAAAAAAATAAAAATTTTACCTTTTGTATGAAACAGCTGATATTTTTTTGCGATTTCAGAGGTTTGTCCACATAGTGAAAATTGTTCATATTCACAAGTACATTCACCCCTTAAATGGTGCAAACTGATTTTTCTACACTTGTATACATTTTAGAAATCAATTTAATAAATAAATTTTGAGTCCTAAACCTAAAACTACATTCGATAAAATTTATGAATCTCTGCACATCACTATCGTCAATAAAGTAATACAATTATTTCCTTCAAAGTCGTTATCAATTAATACGGAACTTCATGAGCGGACAAACGTCAAACCGGCCATCATAGCGTGCCGCTATTGTAAGATCATTTTATAATATAACTAGCAGTCGTCCACGACTTCGTCCGCGTAGAATTTCTTATTTTCTATGAGTATAAAAAAAGATAAATTTTCCCGCTGCAAGAAAGATCATTATTTTGCTGCGATGTTATTTTTAGACTCCGATATCTCCTAAGATATTCATTGAAATCGAATGATGTAAAGGGCAATTTTGTTTTAAATTAAATACTTATGATGAATAACGTATTTATTTGGATAAGGATTAATATCATGTTTATAAAAACACCTTCGCAAATAATGCATTATTTTAGAACAAATTTGGTTAGCATAAAAAAGGTTATAGTGAGCCAACCTTAAAAGATAGACATATGTTGTCGAAGACATTTTTTTAGAACTTTTAAAGGGAAACAATTCTGTCATACATAATTTTTGCGAAACTTTAACCGTTTACGCAGCGCACGCAGCGGAAGCTTTCAAAACGAATAAACACCCCCCGATTTTGAAACATTCTTCATTGGTGCTCCGCTTCTCTTGGTCTTAGCGTAATCATAATATAAAGCCTATAGCCTTCCTCGATAAATGGGCTATCTGACACTGAAAGAATTTTTCAAATCGGACCAGTAGTTCCTGAGATTAGCGCGTTCAACCAACCAAACAAACAAACAAACTCTTCAGCTTTATTATATTAAGTACTAGCTGATGCCCGCGACTTCGTCCGCATGGATTTAGTTTTTAAAAATCCCGCGGGAACTCTTTAATTATCCGAGATAAAAAGTAGCTCTCCCGGTCTGAGGAACCACTACTACATCCATTACTATACCCATGCAAAAAATCGCATCAATCCGCTGTTCTGCTGCGACGTGATTGAAGGACAAACCAACAAACAAACACACTTTCGCATTTATAATATCAGTAATGCTTTATATTGAAAATAAAAAATATATTTATTATAAAAAGTGTATAACGCTATAAAAAGTGTTATACACTTTTTATAATTGTCAAATTTTTTACCATACATAACCAAAGACAAAATTACGTTTAGCTGCCATTTACGTTTTGTTATTCCACTGTCATTTGCGTTTTGTTATTCCATGTCAGATGCGTTTTTGTTATACCACGTTTTATAGTGACTTGACGGAAACGCGGTCGAACGGGATAAAAAGAATCCTATGTCCGTCTCCTGGTTCTAAGCTACCTCTCCACCAATTTGCAGCCAAATCGGTTCATCCGTTCTTGAGTTATAAATAGTGTAACTAACACCACTTTCTTTTATATATATATATATAGATAGATATTCATTTGGGTTTACTTACAGTCAAGTTTGTAGAAGAAGCCGATCATAGCTGTCGAGACGATGACGCCGAAGACAGGCCGCTCCAGGGTCGTGAACAGAGTGACCAGGAACTTGTTCTGGCAGTCCTTCATCAGGAACCCGCCCATGATCCACAGGAACATCGCGGGCACAGACATGCGGTAGAGGAAGCGGTACCACTGAAATAAAAACCGTAATACTTTATAATAAACATAAACTAAGGTTCTTACTTATACTTACTTATGTAGTACTTTTATGCTATATTGATAGATGGCGCTTAAAATGTTTTTATAGTTTAACGGTAGATGGCGCTAAAAATTACAAGTTTTCACACTCATACATGCGTAATTTGTTTTTTTTTGTAATGCCGTTTTTATATTAGAAATAATTAAAATATTTGCCAGGAATTTGTATTTGCGCCTTTAAAAAGACCTAAAGAAATGATAAAACCAATTAAATTTAAAAAAGAACGTGTATCTTTCAAGATTAATCAAAAAGAAAAATGTATGAAAGACGAGCTCAGCACATGCACCTTATGGTTGATTATACGTGTCTGCCCGCGAAATTCAAATTAAATTTCGTTTTTCACAATTTAATTTTGTAAACTAATACGACAAAGTAGGCCTATGGCATTCTAATTGCGACAATGGCAGTATCATCTTCACAGGTTTATATAAAAATCTTTACTTGAAAGTGTCCAGATTAAGAAATAGTCAGAATATCGTAAGTTGGACGTGAGTTACTCACAAATTAGCCGATATTCTGACTAATTTCTTAAACTGGACACTTTCAAGTAAAGATTTTTATATAAACCTGTGAAGATGATTGATATACGGTTTTTCATTTAGTGGCGATTTCACCAACGTCGAGTGACGTTTAACCGAGAAAAAAATTGTACAGTATTTGTAGGTATGGAATATAATATTAGTATAATTATAATGTATTACTTATACGAGTACGTACCACGATAATTGATTTCAGAATGTCGATATTTCGATTCAGACTTTGCAAATAATAGTAAGTAATCATATAATTCCAGTTAATAGTAGATTATTAACCAAGGGGATAAAGCAGTGTCTTCTGTCGCGGGTGACGATTTAAATCGCGAGCGTAACAAAGGACTCGAGGTTTACTCCCGAGCGTAGCGAGGGTGTTAAAATCTTAAATCACGAGCGAAGCAAGGGATTTAAGACGAGTCCTGAGTGTAGCGAGGGATTTAAGTTCACCCAAGACTAAGACAGCTTTATCACCGAGGAAAATACTCTACTTTTCGTACCATTTGCGAAAAAATTAACACAATAATAATATGAGATAAGCATTTATTAAAAATAATGACAATTAAAAGTAAAAGTTAACATTCGAAACATTGGTCCAATTATTGATAGAAAGAGAGTTACATTTTTGTTTGGTACATTTATTGTTGATGAGTTGATTTGAGTATTTCTCTGTTCTTGCGTCTGAGCATTTGCACTGATGGAATCCGACAATTCACTGTCACTGTCGCTTTGATTTAACATTGTAACGTATTTTTAGAACATTAACTTATTTATAAAAATAAATTAAAATAAACTTAACGTTTATGTATTTGAAAAAAACAAAAACGCGACAAATTCCTAGACTAATATTTTTTGTCGGAAAAGCAAAGCTCATACGGCCTCGTCTAATAATCATAACTGCATATATGTACGGCACGCTATGATGGCCGGTTTGACACATTACAATAGTGATGTGGAATGTCAATTTATTCTCGAACAAAAAACAATTAAGTTTTGTTTTTGTACCTGATTAAATAGGTTTAATAAAACAAAAATGTATATGTTTATATAATTTATTTGAACGAACTGAATATTTGAATGAAAATGAATATACATACTTTATATGCACACAAGAAACATATGAATACAAAAGATACCAAAAAAGGTGCCACAAAAGGCCATAATTAATCAGATTCGTCCATACTACTATTTTCACTGTCGTCACTGCTATCATCACCTACATTAATAATTATATGTTCGTTTTCTATAATATTATCTATTTTCACATCTCTTTCATAATCTTCCCTTATTAATTTAACAGTTCTATTCACAACCTTTTCCCAGTCTCCTTTAGTCACATGTTCACAAGCTTCTTCTAATAATTTTAGCATTTTTTTTGTGGTAAATGGGGGTTCTGTATTGTGTCTTGCAGCATATCCCTTAATTTGAGCCCACACCAACTCAATCGCATTATACTCACAATGGTAAGGCGGTAACCGTATAACTCTGTGCCCATGTTCTAATGCTATTTCGTCAATGACGTATCGGATCTTGGTTGGTTTGTTTTCTTTTAAAAGACGTACTAATTCCGCTTTTAACATATTCATGTTTGCATCTACGCCATTTTTACGAAGCCATGCGACGATATCAGCTTTCTTTTGGGATTGGGCAGGTGGCTTGTCAATTTGCATCGAGTGGTATGGGGCGTTGTCCATAATTATAATAGATGGTTCAGGGAGGCTACACAACATTGAGGTAAACCATTCAGTAAACTTTTCTCCATTCATGTCTTCATGATAGTCTCCAGTGGTTTTTGACGCAAAAGCCATGAGAGAACCTTCGACAAACCCGTTGATGGTTCCGGCGTGACAAATTATAAGTCGCGATCCTTTTCCTACAGGAACTTTGGAAGTAGATGCTGCTGTGTCATCGTTCCAAGAACGGCCTACAGTATGGTTAGCATTAAGCCATGTTTCATCCAAGAACACAACATTTTGCCAATTTTTGATTTCTTTCACTTGCCGTAAAAAAGTATACCTTGCCATCGCTATATCAAATCTTTCCATCAATATTTTGCGTTTGTTACATTTTTTGTATCGAAATCCAATGGTCTTCAAAATCTTCGTTAAAGAACTTTCCCCACCGAAGAATAATCCAGCTTCCTTCAGTGAATGCACCAACTTTTTTCTTGTTGGATACTCCTTCTGTAAATAGTAGCCGTAAACATGTCTTCGGATAGCATCGGCATCAAAGCTATCGATGCCTACGACTGGTTTTGCTCGTTTTCTCTTTTTTGGTGTGTGAAGTTTATTTTCTTCTGTGCCAGTCTCGCCATATTTTTTTTTAGTTATCCGTCTAACAGTTCGTTGTCCAATATTAAGCGCATCAGCTACGCGTTCAACCACTGACGTTATAGGTAAAATTGGCCCTCCATTTTGAGCTTCACGATCGAAATAGTTACGAAGGCGTATTACGAACTCACGTGTCTGACTATTTAGAACAGTTCTCTGCGTACGTTCGGTCATATCGACGAAATCCACAACAAAGGGCTTGAACAGAGTCCAAATTAACGAGCAAGGGTCAACAGTAATGCAGTATCAATATTTGAAATCCAAAGCCAGGTCAAAACTATATCACAATCGCATTGCACTGACAGTTTATACTTTTCGAAGCAACGTCAATTCGAAACTGCTTTGTTTTGCATTGAGCATTGACGCGAGTTTGCCGGAGGTAGTAGTTGTGCTAGCCAGCGATCCTATGTGACGATCGTATTAGATTCCATTTTTAAAAATTTTCAATTTAGAAAACCAAATGCCGAGTTGTGGTATATATCATATAAAAATAAAAATTTTACCTTTTGTATGAAACAGCTGATATTTTTTTGCGATTTCAGAGGTTTGTCCACATAGTGAAAATTGTTCATATTCACAAGTACATTCACCCCTTAAATGGTGCAAACTGATTTTTCTACACTTGTATACATTTTAGAAATCAATTTAATAAATAAATTTTGAGTCCTAAACCTAAAACTACATTCGATAAAATTTATGAATCTCTGCACATCACTATCGTCAATAAAGTAATACAATTATTTCCTTCAAAGTCGTTATCAATTAATACGGAACTTCATGAGCGGACAAACGTCAAACCGGCCATCATAACGTGCCGCTAGTGTAATAAATGCGTATTCCTTTTTCAAAAAGATGTATAATGCTTTATATACAAACTCAATGGTGTAAACACAGATGTAGTTCAGTATAAATTTCGGTAAGTATTCCAAATTTAAATCACATTCTCCCCCTAGAGGATGAAAGAAATTAAGTACAATTTTCTTTCCCTGTTTTTAACAGATTCAAAATGACTATTGTTATGTTCGCTTTTTGTGGCACAGAATGTCACTTTTTTGAGCAAGTGGTACGAAAAATAAATTATAGTTGAGTACTTATGTCATTATACCACGAAATAAGTCTAAAATCTTTAGTATATTACTAGTATTTGAAATAGGTATCTTTACGTTCGGATAAGACTTATTTTACGTTGGTGAATTCGGCCCTTAGAGAATTTTTCGAGAAAGTCGAAGTAAATATATTTGTTATCAAATAGTAGACGAATTTCAGAAGAGCCTCGCGGTGTATACCTGTATACTGCCAGCGACAAAAGGGACTTACAGTCTTCTTGTGAAGCTCATACTCGTTCTTCCTTATCAGGAAGTAGATGAAGACCAGGAGTAGATCCAATATACCGGCCCGGCTACGTAATACATTATACGTACCCGATTTCTTGCTGAACGCCGACTACGGATATCTACGTGGGACTTCTATGCGTGTCACTTTACATTATACAGAAGCTAGCCTCTTCAGCAGAGCATTTATTTATAGGCCGGCACCTCAAATGATATATAGAATAGATAGATAGATAGATAGAATTAATAAAAGAGTAACTTTATTGATCAGAAGTGAGAAAAAAAACATAATTTTAAAATGTCCTTGGACAATATTAGACCTTAAGAGAATTAAAATTGTTATGCCTTGTGACGTCGCTTTTGAACGAGATCACCCATATGCTGCCACAGAATCAAAAGTAGTAGATAGTAATACCAGTAGTAGATCATAGTATGCCAGTTGAAGATCGTATTGCGGCCGCCACGCTTCACTGCGTCACCTTTACCGAGGCTATGCGAGTACTGCCGGTGAATAAACAGAAAAGGGACTTACAGTGTTCTTGTGAAGGTCATAAGTACTCGTTCTTCCTCATCAGGTAGTAGACGAAGCCCAGCAGTAGACCCAGTATGGCGGCGGATGCGCTGCTTTATGCTGTTTCTAACGAGACCACACTTGTCCTGCTAGTGAATGAAGAGAAAAGGGACTTACAGTGTTCTTGTGAAGGTCATACTCGTTCTTCCTCATCAGATAGTAGATGAAGCCTAGCAGTAGACCCAGTATGGTGGCGGGTGCGCTGCTTCACGGTGTTTTTAACGAGAAAACGTCTTGTCCTGCCAGTGAATGAAGAGAAAATGGACTCACAGTGTTCTTGTGAAGGTCATACTCGTTCTTCCTCATCAGGTAGTAGACGAAGTCCAGCAGTAGACCCAGTATGGCGGCGGGTGTACCTACTGCTTCACGGTGTTTCTAACGAGACCACACTTGTACTGCCAGTGAATGAAGAGAAAAGGGACTTACAGTGTTCTTGTGAAGTCATACTCGTTCTTCCTCATCAGATAGTAGATGAAGCCTAGCAGTAGACCCAGTATGGTGGCGGGTGCGCTGCTTCACGGTGTTTTTAACGAGAAAACGTCTTGTCCTGCCAGTGAATGAAGAGAAAATGGACTCACAGTGTTCTTGTGAAGGTCATACTCGTTCTTCCTCATCAGGTAGTAGACGAAGCCCAGCAGTAGGCCCAGTATGGCGGCGGATGCGCTGCTTTACGCTGTTTCTAACGAGACCTGCACACTTGTTCTGCCAGTGAATGAAGACAAAAGGGACTTACAGTGTTCTTGTGAAGGTCATACTCGTTCTTCCTCATCAGGTAGTAGACAAAGCCCAGCTGAAGGCCCAGTATGGCGGCTGGTGTACTGCTTCACGGTGTTTCTAACGAGAACACACTTGTCCTGCCAGTGAATGAAGAGAAAAGGGACTTACAGTGTTCTTGTGAAGTCATACTCGTTCTTCCTCATCAGATAGTAGATGAAGCCTAGCAGTAGACCCAGTATGGTGGCGGGTGCGCTGCTTCACGGTGTTTTTAACGAGAAAACGTCTTGTCCTGCCAGTGAATGAAGAGAAAATGGACTCACAGTGTTCTTGTGAAGGTCATACTCGTTCTTCCTCATCAGGTAGTAGACGAAGCCCAGCAGTAGGCCCAGTATGGCGGCGGATGCGCTGCTTTACGCTGTTTCTAACGAGACCTGCACACTTGTTCTGCCAGTGAATGAAGACAAAAGGGACTTACAGTGTTCTTGTGAAGGTCATACTCGTTCTTCCTCATCAGGTAGTAGACAAAGCCCAGCTGAAGGCCCAGTATGGCGGCTGGTGTACTGCTTCACGGTGTTTCTAACGAGAACACACTTGTCCTGCCAGTGAATGAAGAGAAAAGGGACTTACAGTGTTCTTGTGAAGTCATACTCGTTCTTCCTCATCAGATAGTAGATGAAGCCTAGCAGTAGACCCAGTATGGTGGCGGGTGCGCTGCTTCACGGTGTTTTTAACGAGAAAACGTCTTGTCCTGCCAGTGAATGAAGAGAAAATGGACTCACAGTGTTCTTGTGAAGGTCATACTCGTTCTTCCTCATCAGGTAGTAGACGAAGCCCAGCAGTAGGCCCAGTATGGCGGCGGATGCGCTGCTTTACGCTGTTTCTAACGAGACCTGCGCACTTGTTCTGCCAGTGAATGAAGACAAAAGGGACTTACAGTGTTCTTGTGAAGGTCATACTCGTTCTTCCTCATTAGGTAGTAGACAAAGCCCAGCTGAAGGCCCAGTATGGCGGCTGGTGTACTGCTTTACGGTGTTTCTAACGAGAACACACTTGTCCTGCCAGTGAATGAAGGAAAAAATGGACTCACAGTGTTCTTGTGAAGGTCATACTCGTTCTTCCTCATCAGATAGTACACGAAGCCCAGCAGTAGACCCAGTATGGCTGCGGGTGCGCTGCTCCAAGGCGCCGCGTACTGCCACTTGAACGAGGGCAAGCCTTTGAACTGCCAGCGGATCAATCTGTCACAATAAACTTGTAGGTATAGATCAAACTGAAGATTATACTGGCGGATATATATATATATAGGGCGACTGGTTTAGAGCGGTTTCAGACTAGAGTATTTTTTGCGCGTATATAAGCTCCTATCGGCCTACGCGCTTATACGCGTTCAAAAACCGAATGCGCGTACATGCGCTCATTTCGGCGTGTTCGCTTGAAATGTTATCCGTGCGGAGAGGCATGAAACCGCCCTTAAAGTTAACAAAAGTTAAATCGTGGAGTAAGATTTTCAAAAAACCCGCGGGAACCCTGTTTTTCCGTGATAAAAGGTCATCACTCTTCAGGTCTTTAACCATACCCAAAAAAGTTGATCCGTTGCCGCCTGATTGAAGGGCAAACCAACTGACAACACACTTTCGCATTTGTATTTAAAAGGATGCGAAACTATTTTTTTGTTGTTCAACACGTAGAGGTAATAAGAACCTGAAAAAGGAGACCATGAGGGGAAGCTCCAAAAATGCATACCTACTTACAATTCGATCAGATAGAAAGTAGCCCCATTCCTGCCGGTGGCACCCGTTCACGAGCATGACACAGCCGTTGCTTCGCTCAACCATATTTGAGGGAACGTAACAACCCGCATCACACGCACACAAGTACACTTGACCAACGTACACAAACGCACACAACTTACTCAGGCTGCCCCACGAACAGGATCGTCAGATTCCAGTTGTAAGTGATCGCGAAGTTGATCAGTATGGACAGCACGAACAGGCCGGAGAGCACTTTCACCGCGGCCTGAGGGCGGCGTATCAGCAGCACCAGTAGCACCGATGTGATCAGGTAGAGCTGCATGTCTACTGCTAGGAACCTGCGGAGGAAGACAGAATCCATCATTTCCGAGTCACAAGTTCTATAGACTGTCAACTATAGTGTATAGTTGAGGACCTGGAAAGTGACATAGGCTACTTTTCATCCCGGAAAATCAAAGAGTTCCCGAGGGACTTTAAAAAACAAAATCCACGCGGACAAAGTCGCGGGCATCAGTTAGTAATGAATATCAACATTTTGACTACAGTCAAATGCTCAATTGTAAAATACAATAAGGGTATAATTATCTCCAAAAATATTTTTTTAGAACGTTTTACTATAAAACTTCCCTGACGACCTCCCTGGCGCAGTGGTGAGCGCTGTGGTCTTATAGCCGGGAGGTCTCGGGTTCGATTCCCGGCGGGGTCAATTTGGGAATTTATAATTTCTGAATTGTCTCTGGTCTGGTCTGGTGGGAGGCTTTGGCCGTGGCTAGTTAACACCCTACCGCCATAGACATGCCGCCAAGCGATTTAGCGTTCCGGCACGACTACAGTCTGGCCACTAGACTCTTGTGGTCTCCTTGGGAGTGTCACGGTTTTGATCCCGCAAACGCATCTCTGACTTTTCGGAGTTACTTACAGCAATTAATTTATTATGTCACATGCTTCATCTTAACTTTTTTTTTATTCGATGACTTGCTAGTCCTTGAATGCGATCTCACCTGATGTTAAGTGACGGTGCAGTCTAAGATGGTAGCGGGCTAACTTGGAAGAGGTATGGCAGTGAACATTCAACCCATACCTCTAATTGGTTACTACACGCCATCGTGCCGGAACGCTAAATCGCTTGGCGGCACGTCTTTGACGGTAAGCCACGGCCAAAGCCTTCAGACCAGACCAGACCATACCAGAGACAATTCAGAAATTATAAATTCCCAAATTGACCCCGCCGGGAATCGAACCCGGGACCTCCCAGTTATAAGACAACAGCGCTCACCACTGCGCCAGGGAGGTCGTCATAAACTCAAACAACATAATTAACATTAACAATGTAATAGCTACATAATACTTAATATTGTAAAATGATTATTTTGACAAGAGCAAAGAGAGTTTCTTGCCAGCTCTTCTCAGCAGAATCCGCTTTCCGAACCGGCGGTAGAGTCATGACGTGTCATAAGAGCCACAGGTTGGCCTACGTGAAATTTGAATTTGAATCGGTGAAAGAAAACATAGTGAGGAACATAGTGAGCGTTCGCATAATGTTTTCAAAGCATCGACTTATTATATGTACTACCGTATTTAAAAGGTGTGAAAAGTCTGTCATCTACAGTCTAAATACTAGTAGCTTTAGGTTAAGCAATAAAATAAACCATTTATCCTGTTTATAAAAATAATTAATTAGTGTTTTTTCCATCCGTTTGGACACTATTATTTTGCAAAACAACACGCCCGTTCAGAGAATGTATAAATTTGCATTACATAACAGGTAGTAGGTACGTATTTAGATGCGTGTGTTTTTCTATGTTTATTATTCACAATCTGGTATCTCTAACCAAGGTAAAGGACCATATTTAACCGACAAAAAAAAAGGAGGAGGTTCTCAATTCGACGCGTATATTTTTTTTTTAATTTTTTTTTGTCGATGTTACTCACTCCATAACTCAAATCTGAACCGATTTCAATATTTTTTTTTACTTGAAAGGTCATACCGTCAGGTTGATCCCATTTAAATTTGCTGATGATCTGATGAATATCTTCGGTGATGGAGGACTCCTCAATGAATAAGAGCTAATCGCTCGCGATCAGAGAATGTGAAGATTGAAACTATGACACCCCAACGCTAGCCTGACTTCAATATACATGTACAAAATAAAATTATGGCTAGCGTGGCGCATTCGTTTCATCGTTTCTATTTAAGCTCGCCCGACTTCAACATACCTGTACAAACTAAAACTATTTTATACTTTTAGAATTTTTATATATTATTATTTATATTTCGCAACAATTCAAAAATTCAAAAATTCAAAATTATTTATTTCACGTTGGCCAACCTGTGGCTCTTACTAATACTCTACGACCGGTTCGGAAAGCGGATTCTGCTGAGAAGAGCCGGCAAGAAACTCTAACATGGTGTCAGAAATGATAAGTGTCAAAACTGACAGACTGCTCTTATACCGGGAGGCGATTACACTAAATTGCCTAAAAGAAAAGAGTTGAATATCTGTGTAAGTGCAATTTAACTTTTACAGTCTCCCGGTCCATTTAAATATTGTCAAAGTCGGAACCGCAGCGCTGGGGTTAAAAATATTAGCAAAAAAAAACTTGAGAGTTGTCAAGGGACACCCGGATGGAACTTCCTTTCGATTAATTAATTTGGCATTGTGTTCAATATTTTCACAGTACAATATTAGATCTCCGTAGCCTTGTGGTTTCTACAGTCGACTACAACTTAAAAATAAGTTATAAAAAATTAGGGAAAAATTTCACATGTAGAAATTATTTAAAATAAAATTGAGAATAGAAAATTCAGTCTGTCGAGTTGGGATTCGATTACCATCGAACTTTAACTGTTTAGCGACTGTAGAAACCACAAGGCTACGGAGATCTAATATTGTACTGTGAAAATAATGAACACAATGCCAAATTCACATTCAAAAAAGTGTCGGTTTCAAAAAAGTGTCGGTTCAATTTTGTCTTAATTTTTTCCGTCTAGCCCCCTTCCGCACCGCGCGATAAGGAACTACATTCCAATTTTAAGTCCAGTCGGACAGCATTATAGACGGATAGGTACATTTTGTTTGAAGTTGACGAAAACAAAATTTCCACGTTTTTTGCTCATAGTTCAAAATTAGATTTTTCAGAATTAATTTATGATAAATGATCATATCACTATAATAAATAAAGAGATTTATAATTAATTTATATTTATTATTCTACCCAAACCGCAGTGAACAATGTGAAGGCCATAAACACCAGCTCCCTTAAAGTTATGAGAAAATTAATTCCGGGCTACGATTTTGTGGTTTTGGGGTGATAATATACCTACTCGTATAAAGCGTGTTTTAAAAATTAGTTGTTAAGGTCATTTGATATTCGAAAGATAAGGATGTGATTTCATACCATCTCTTGTATGGGCGTGTGATGAACCAAAATACTTTGACTTTATATGTGATCACTCAGCTTGCGCGAGAGTGAACCAGAACGGACTAGCATCGCTGTTAGAGCGATCACGGACAAGAGCGCAGGTGATAGGTATTGAAAAAAACTAGCAGATATAGTAAGTACTATATCTGTATGACGTAGAGAAATATGGTCTACCAGTTATTAGAATAGAATAGACTAGAAATGTTTTTATTCAAATAAACTTTTTTACAAGTGCTTTTGAATCGTCGATGAGTCTACCACTGGTTCGGAATGCCCTTCCTGCCGAGAAGAACCGGCAAGAAACTCGGCGGTTGCTCTTTTCAAAACAAGTCAACAATTCAATAGATAGGTACGCTATGTATGCAGTGTTTCCACAATGAGTTCCACAAAAGCATGCCTAATTATAATTCAACACGTTAAGACGGGCAGACAGAAAGCAGCCCCAATCCCGCGGGTGGCACCCGTTCACGAGCATGACGCATGATCCAGTCATTTCTTCGCTCAACTATATTTGCGGGTTGATTCCCAGAGTGTAATTAGAGCTTGCACCAGAGTGGACCAGAGCGTACCGTCGCTATTATTCAGCAAGTACTATATGACTTACCAAGTCTGTATGAGGCATCTCTCGTCAGGCATGACCAGGTTGTTCACGTAGAGTGCATGGGTCCACCACTTGTTCCTGCAGCGATCGCTCTCAGCTTGCACCAGAGTGGACCAGAGCGGACCATCGCTATTCTTCAGCAAGTACTATAGGACTTACCAAGTCTGTATGAGGCATCTCTCGTCAGGCATGACCAGGTTGTTCACGTAGAGTGCATGGGTCCACCACTTGTTCCTGCAGCGATCGCTCTCAGCTTGCACCAGAGTGGACCAGAGTGGACCGTCGCTGTTATTCAGCAAGTACTATATGACTTACCAAGTCTGTATGAGGCATCTCTCGTCAGGCATGACCAGGTTGTTCACGTAGAGTGCATGGGTCCACCACTTGTTCCTGCAGCGATCGCTCTCAGCTTGCACCAGAGTGGACCAGAGCGGACCGTCGCTATTATTCAGCAAGTACTATATGACTTACCAAGTCTGTATGAGGCATCTCTCGTCAGGCATGACCAGGTTGTTCACGTAGAGTGCATGGGTCCACCACTTGTTCCTGCAGCGATCGCTCTCAGCTTGCACCAGAGTGGACCAGAGCGGACCGTCGCCATTATTCAGCAAGTACTATATGACTTACCAAGTCTGTATGAGGCATCTCTCGTCAGGCATGACCAGGTTGTTCACGTAGAGTGCATGGGTCCACCACTTGTTCCTGCAGCGATCGCTCTCAGCTTGCACCAGAGTGGACCAAAGCGGACCGTCGCTATATTTCAGCAAGTACTATATGACTTACCAAGTCTGTATGAGGCATCTCTCGTCAGGCATGACCAGGTTGTTCACGTAGAGTGCATGGGTCCACCACTTGTTCCTGCAGCGATCGCTCTCAGCTTGCACCAGAGTGAACCAGAGCGGACCGTCGCTATATTTCAGCAAGTACTATATGACTAACCAAGTCTGTATGAGGCATCTCTCGTCAGGCATGACCAGGTTGTTCACGTAGAGTGCATGGGTCCACCACTTGTTCCTGCAGCGATCGCTCTCAGCTTGCACCAGGGTGGACCAGAGCGGACCGTCGCTATATTTCAGCAAGTACTATATGACTAACCAAGTCTGTATGAGGCATCTCTCGTCAGGCATGACCAGGTTGTTCACGTAGAGTGCATGGGTCCACCACTTGTTCCTGCAGCGATCGCTCTCGGCTTGCACCAGAGTGGACCAGAGCGGACCGTCGCTCATGTGACGCCACCACGTCGCTGTTAGCCCCACCATGAACATTGACAGAGGAGTTATTCTACAAGAATAAGAAAAACAATTTTACTGTATTAACAAATGCAATATGAGTAGTATGAGAGATTTCTTCAAGAATTTGGTTTTCCTGCATTCCCACTTTTTGAAACTTATGAAATAAAGTGCAGATTTTTTTCAAAAAAAAAAAATTAAGTGGCACTCGGGGACTGCCGCGGTAAAGCTATAGCATTTTTTAGCATAGCATTTTTTATCAACTTATGCAATTATAATATTTATGCAATATTTTTTTGCATACTAAAAATTATGCAAAAAAATAATTAAAAAACAAACAAACAAGTTCATTAGTTCACTGCCGATTTCGGCAACAGCGACTGGATCTCTGTTAACTTTGAAAGTTCAATAAGGGCTTCGCTCGTGTGCCCTGATGTGGCTGATGTACCCTATTTTTGCACGAAATAGCCGCGCGCAGTGAGGACATGATAGGGCACCATCGACGTAATTATAGGTTATATTGGAGGGTGGTCTACTTTTCAGTTGATCTCGGTAAACATCCAGATCCACCGGAATAAAGTAGATTTGGCAATACAATAGCCATGTACACCTTGATTTTTGTGCTTAGCTTAATTCCATGCAGACGGAACACCCTCTCTCGGAGTTTACCAAATGCCGCTGAGGCAGCACAGATTCTGCTAGTTATCTCTGAGTCTAGATCTCCTTTAGGTGTTAAGGTGCTCCCGAGATATTTAAATTTACTGACCTGCTTGAGCTCAGTGTTTTCAAGCGATACCTTTTGTAAGGTCTGAACAGAGTCGGCAGTGTTCATTGTCATAACTTCTGTTTTTGCGATATTAATTTTTAATCCAAACCTCACACATGACTTATGAAGGTTCGAAACAAGCTCTTGTAGGCCACTCAAAGTATCAGCCACGAAGCACAAATCATCTGCGTACAAGACTTCTGTGACAAGATCGTACGAGACTTTGGTATGGGCTTTTAGCCGTCTCAAATTGTGTAGCTTCCCGTCTATACGATAACGAATAGATATACCTTGAGCATTACACTTTAAGGCATCGTCGACTACTACGAAAAAGTACAAAGCGAAAAGAGTAGGCGCTAAGACGCATCCCTGCTTTACTCCACAAGTCACTGAGAAGCGCTCTGAAACTTCACCATTAACTGAAATACAGCAGCTCATATTATCGTGCAACAGTCGTAACGCTCTCACAAACTTTTCCGTACAGCCAAGCTTGTCAAGTACAATCCACAAAGCCTCACGAGGCACGCTGTCAAAAGCTTTCTCGAGGTCTACAAAACAGAGAAATAGAGGTTGACACTGTTCTCTGCTCTTTTCCTGTATTTGACGTATAGAAAAAATAGCTTCGCAGGTGCCTCGACTAGGTCGAAACCCGAATTGGGTCTCCGGAAGGATCCTTTCTGACATTCCTACTAGTCTATTTAGGAGAACTCGGGCAAAAATCTTCCCAGGGACTGAAAGCAGCGAAATGCCCCTGTAGGAGTTGCAATCAGCACGACTGCCTTTGTTTTTATACAACGTGCAAATCTTGGATACTTTAAAATCTTCGGGTACCTGCTCTTAGTCCCACATGCGTGAACAGAGCTCCCAGACTTTAGAATGCAACTCATTTCCGCCATATTTAAGGAGTTCGCCAGGAATTTCGTCCACACCAACAGCTTTTTTGTTTTTCTGCTGTTTGATAGCCATAGTCACCTCACTGAGAGTGAGCGGGCTATTTAAGGACATATCTTTAGGGTGTTCAGGCAGGGATTTTATATAATCTAAATCCACTAAGCGGTCGACATTCAGCAGGTTATTAAAATGCTCAACCCAGCGTTTGAGTACATCCTCTTTGCTCGCTAATAAGTTCCCATCCAAGGACTTTATTGGAGCATTCGTCTGATGCTGGGGTCCAACTAGATTTCGCACTTCGGCAAAGAAGGCACCTAGTTGATTGGTGTCACATAACCATTGCATATATTGCGCCTTTTCCTGCCACCACCGATCTTTCAGCTCTCGAGTGCGCTTTCGTACCTCTACTGAACTTTTTTTAATTCTTTCCTTGATAACCCGATCAGTCGTTGCATCATCACATCTCAAGAGCTCTCGATGTTTGGCTATTAAGTCACGGATTGTCACGTCATTGTCATCAAACCAGTCTTTATGAACTTTGGTTCTCAGACCCAACGCTTCCAATCCTGCAGCCCGTATACTCGATATTAGAGTATTCCAGTTGGATTTTAAATTACCACCACTGTTGCTACAGAGCGCTCTTAAAGAATGATTAACGGCCTGCACATATTCCTCTTGAACGTCCGGATTTTGCAATCTATCCAAATCCAGATGAGGTATCTTAGATTTCTTAGCCCTGCGGGGAAGGCATAATCGTAGCCTTAATTTAGTAATTACAAGCCTGTGATCGGACCAGCAATTGGCTCCTCGCATCACTCGAGTAACTTGTACCTGTGATATGTCCCTGCGGCGAGATATTACATAGTCAATTAAGTGCCAGTGTTTTGACCTGGGATGCATCCACGTGGCCTTATATTTAGCAGGGAGCCTAAAAAAGGTGTTCGTTATACACAAACCGAACTGAGCACAGAGACTAAGCAACTGCAGCCCGCTGCTGTTCATGTTTCCAATGCCGTGCCTGCCGAGAACCTGCGGCCACGCTTCATAGTCACACCCAACTCGAGCATTAAAATCTCCTAATAACAGGATTTGCTCAGTAGCTGGAATCTTTGATAAAACCTGGGTCAACTCCTCATAAAATTTATCTTTAATATCATCAGGCTTATCAAGTGTGGGTGCATAAACACTAATTATGTTTAAAAAGTTATTCCCATTCACGTGTAATCGTAATGAGATGACTCTATCCGATGTATATACGGGGTGATCGCTTAATCTTGCTGCTATTCCGTTTTTAATTACAAACCCAACCCCGGATCTTCTGGGTTCGCTAGCAGCTGTACCCTTCCAGTAAAACGTGTAACCCCCACCGCGCTCGACTATTGTAGTTGCCCTTCATCAGCTAAATGCGTTTCACTCAGTGCAGCTATATCCACGTTATAGCGTTTCAGCTCCCGAGCAACGATGGCAGTTTTACGCTCAGGGCATACACTATTCGGTCCATCCAGGAGTGTGCGCACGTTCCATGCGCCGAAAGTCATAGATGATGTTCGCAATTTTTCTTTTTCGTATTCACGACCACGACAACAAACAAACAAGAAAAGCGCACTGTCACTACTTCGCGAGTGAGATTCGAACCTGCGACATCATACACCATACGGTAAAGAAAGCGGCCGCTCGCCCACTGCGCCAAACAGAGCTACTTGTGAACTTCTAAAATGTTGAACGCTTACTGAACGACGGTGTTAGGTTTATTTTCGTTACGGAATTTCTTGATTCGGTCGCCGCGCTCAAACTGTTTATCCTAGTTCAAAGCCCGCGATAAAAGCTATGCAATAGCTTAACAATCGTTGATTTTTTGTTAGTTTTTCCCGGAAATATAAAAATTTGCTGTCATTACAAAAGAACAATATCTAGAACAGACCTTTAATAATGATTCATAAGAAGGTATTTGTATCTATAATTCTAGGTAATCTGACGAATAAAAGATATACTTAAAACGTACCTGTAGGTAGGTACAACGATTTCCGGATTTCTTACGTTGTGTTTAATAATATTATGCAACTATTGTCGTCACTTCTTCATTATCATATTAATAAAATCAACCGCTTGAGGTTTTTCGGTTAGTCATTGATTTTCCAGGATTAGCAGTATCCTTATTGTGTTTCCAGAATGCAAGCATATTTCTGTGTCTCGTTAAAATTCGGTTCAGAGATTGAGTAGATATGGTTTGGGCAGAATTTGTAATTATTATTTTGCACTAGGTGTGCTTGAAATCTTAAATATATATACAAGTAAAAAAGCCGGCCAAGTGCGAGTCGGACTCGCGCACCGAGGGTTCCGTACTCCAAAAGTAAAAGTAAAACGATAATACTAGTGGTTCGCCCCGAACTGAGACCTCGCGGTAACGGTATCCCATGATTATTCATTCAATCGATACATGATAACCAAAACTGACATTATTATTATGCCCGTTTTCACCAAACATACCTAAATCATCCCCTAAGTAGGAGTCTCTTAACGTAGGTAGCTCCTAAATACAATCCTAAGTCCTAACATCCGTCCCAATATCCTTTTAGGTGTCCCGTACAGGATCGTGATAAATAAGTTGACAGAAAACATCAATCACCTAACTTATAGGTAGCCCGTAAAGGTTAGGGAACGTTAGTGAAAACATTGAATTATTTATCAAACATTGAATTTAACTCGTAGTTCCATGGGAATAGTTACTGACTGCGCCATCTATTAGCATTATTGTGAAGCTATGTTGATGCTATATGAATTACTGACGCCCATTAAAAATTAAATAATCTCGTTTCTTTATAATATTCATATAATTTTAGTATTTGTTGTTCAAGTACAGGATATAAGTGACCTAAAAACATAAAATCAGTTTGAAAATCCATAGCGGATTTTTCTAGAGAGCGTCTTCAAGCGAGCGTATAAAATCGCCACTTTGAAAGCCCCCCATTTCGTCAATTTTAAGGGAAAAATTAAAAAAAAAATATTTTTGTACTCAGTTCAAAATTATCTTTAAAATGATACGTAACAATTTTATGTAACGCGATTTTTTTTTTTTTACTTCGCATTCGCTTCTATGAGAGCCCCCCTGAAATAAAGATTTTTATAACTTTTTAAGCCATTTTCGGCTGGAGGCCATCGGTTTACATATTATATCTAAATTTGAAGTAATTACGTTCAGTAATTCAAAAGTTATAAGGCTCTGACAGACGGACGGACGGACGGACGGACGGACGGACAAGTGCAAATCGCCCTAGTTAACTCAAAGACCTTCGCTTCGCTCGGTCGATTATATTATTTGCTTATTTATCGTTAACTTTGTTTGTAGAGGTTTATTGTTAATATAAAAAAAAATATGCTAGTTAGAGCGTTGGTTTTATTTTTCCTTTAAATTATACATAAACCTCTATTGACCATAATTATTTCAGATTTTTCGATTGGTAAACTTCGGAGATAAGGTGGGGGAACGTTATTTTTTTCGACATTTTGGCCGATTACTCAAAAACTATTATATATAGAAATAAATAAAAAACTGTTTTAGAATGCACAAGTAAAGGCCTTTAATATGATACCCCACTCGGTATAATTATCTTACTTTGAAATTTCAAACCCCTGATTTTCCCCCTTTTTTAATTAAACTAAAATAATTTTCGAGTTGCTTTTATTTTTCCTGTAAAATATACATAAACCTCTATTGACCATAATTATTTCAGATTGTTCGATTGGTAAACTTCGGAGATAAGGGGGGGGGGGGAACGGTATTTTTTTCGACATTTTGGCCGATTACTCAAAAACTATTATATATAGAAATAAATAAAAAACTGTTTTAGAATGCACAAGTAAAGGCCTTTCATATGATATCCCACTCGGTATAATTATCTTACTTTGAAATTTCAAACCCCTGATTTTCCCCCTTTTTTAATTAAACTAAAATAATTTTCGAGTTGCTTTTATTTTTCCTGTAAAATATACATAAACCTCTATTGACCATAATTATTTCAGATTGTTCGATTGGTAAACTTCGGAGATAAGGGGGGGGGAACGGTATTTTTTTCGACATTTTGGCCGATTACTCAAAAACTATTATACTTATATTGAAATAAATAAAAAACTGTTTTAGAATGCACACGTAAAGGCCTTTCATATGATACCCCACTCGGTATAGTTATCTTACTTTGAAATTTCAAACCCCCGATTTTCCCCCTTTTTTAATAAAACTAAAAATAATTTTCGATTTTTCTTTATTCCAATGATGTTGGGCCACTATTATACACAACTATGCCAAATTTCATGACGATAGCTTTAATAGTTACTGAAATAATCGACTGTGACAGACGGACGGACGGACGGACGGACGGAGAAAGTCTCACCATAAGAGTTCCATTTTTACCATTTTGGTACGGAACCCTAAAAGTAACCGACTGACTGACGGATCTTTCAACGCACAGCTCTAATCACTGGACGGATCGGGCTGAAATGTGGAATATAATGGACGTAGACATCCTCTAAGAAAGGGTTTTTGAAAAGTCAACCCCTAAATAGGGGTAGGGTAAAATAGGGACTTGAAAAATAGAACTTAACGTGAGCGAAGCCGCGGGCATAAGCTAGTAGAAAAACAAAAGCTCTTTATTCTCTTTTACAAAGTGCTTGAATCTTCAATACATGCGAAAGTTGTGTTTGTTTGTTTGTTGGTTTGTCCTTCAATCATGCAGTAATGGAGTAACGGATCGACGTGATTTTTTGCATGGGCATAATTGAGGACCTGGAGAGTCTTCAGTCATTAAAGAAGTGATAGCCTAGTGGTTAGGACTGATGGTCTCTTATTCGCGGGGTTGCAGGTTCGATCCCGGGCACGCATCTTTGACTTTTAGAATTTATGTGCATTTAAGCAATTAAATATCACGTGCTTCAACGGTGAAAAGGAAAACATCTTGAGGAAACCTGCACACCTGAGAGTTCCACATAATGTTCTCGAAGGTGTGTGAAGTCCGCCAATTCGCTTTGGGCCAGCGTGGTGGACTATGGCCTATAACCCTTCTCTGAGAGAAGACTTGCGCTCAGTAGTGAGCCGTTAATGGGTTGCTGATGATGATGATCCGCGAATCCTTACTAATATGTGAAAGGTTTGTTGGTTTGCCCTTTATGATGGTATTAAAATTACTGAAACTGAAATTACAAAATTGTTGGGTATCATGTACGATAAGCACTGTAGTTGGAAACAACATATTGAGGCTGTATGTCAAAAATTAAATAAATTTGTTTACGTCCTAAGGAGACTCCGAATCACGGTGTCTAAGGAAGCCGCGGTGACAGCTTACCACGGCTATGTGGCGTCAGTTCTGTCATACGGACTTGTAATCTGGGGCAATTCGGTTGAAATTGAAAAAGCTTTTAGAGCTCAAAAGAAGTGTATTCGGGCTATTTTTGGTGTTGGCCCTCTTGTAAGTTGTAGGCCACTATTTAAAGATTTAAAAGTTTTGCCACTACCGAGCATATATATAAAAGATATATGTATTTTAGTAAAAAAATACCCTAAATATTTCAAGCTCAACACGGAAATATATAGGAGTAAAAGGTATCCGAATAAACTTTATGCGCCAAGGTGTAATATGGATATTTACAAAAGAAATGCTTATTATATGGCCATAAAGATATTTAACAAGTTACCTCAGCCAATACAGGCCATGCCTCTCCAAACTTTTAAAGTAAAACTAAGAGACTGGCTTATGGAGAAATGTTTTTATAATTTGGATGAATATTTGACGTAACTATTGACATGTATAATTCACTGCTACAACTTGACATACCCATTGACATTGTAAAATCTAAGTACTTATCTTAATTTTAATCATGCATTGTTTTCAGTTTATTTTTATTTTATTTTTAATTAATAGGATCCTTTTTAATTTAACAATACTATTATTTCGATATGTAAACTATTAATTGTACTTAAATTAATACTAGAGAATAAGCAGCAATGTATTTATCTAATTTGCACAATAATGAATTAGTTTAATGTGTAAGCGCAAATTAATTCTAAGACCTGATTGTACCACATTCTTGCAAATAAAATATTCTATTCTATTCTATTCTATTCTATTCTATTTAATCACGCTGCAACAGAGCTAGGGATCGACGTGAGTTGAGAATCTGGAGAGTGACATAGGCTACTTTTTATCTCGGAAAATCAAAGAGTTCCCGAGGGATTTTAAAAACTAAATCCACGCGGACGAAGTCGCAGGCATCAGCTAGTATTATATAGAGAGTATTGTAGAGTAAATCATAAAACATTACAAACTATTAAATCTAAAAATAAATATGGTAAACGCACCACTGCATACATGGTCCATCGCCTAATAAACAATTTAGATAGTAGATAAAGTTAGATTACAATTTACTGAAAATAATTTAAAACGTAAACTAAAATCATATTTTTTGGATAAGTTGGTTTGTTAATGTTATTATAGGTATTTGTGTTTAACAGAATCGGCTTATAGCTCACAATTTAAACCTAAGTGGTTTCTCGTGTGCTAATAAGAATATTTTTGTATATTCCTCTTAATTGATAAATATTTGGGTGACCTTTTTTGGTAAATCGTGTTTTTTGGAAATTATATATAATATATATAAAAAAAAATAATAATAATAATAATAAAATTCATAGGGGAAAATATGATTCAAAATTCAAAATTGAAAATAATTTATTTCATGTAGGCCAACCTGTGGCGCTTATGACAAGTCATGACTCTACCACCGGTTCGGAAAGCGGATTCTGCTGAGAAGAACCGGCAAGAAACTCAGCAGTTGCTCTTTTCAAAATTACACATTTTACAATGTTTTTTGTAGGTAATATGTATTTACATTTTAATAACTTTTTATAATATCTTGTGGGCAGCTGGATGCCATGCCGATTTACCCCATGCAACTTGTTAGAATAGAATATTTCCAACAATACGATGATATAATATTTATAGAACAACTCCAAAAATACATAAGTACAATCTAATCTTCTAAGTAATCTTCTCTTCTCTAAGTCTTGGACTCGATCCGGGGTCTTCTGGTTTCGGGACCGCCCGACTTACCATCGAGCTATCGGGAATGTATAAATGATGGCGAAATTTACCTTCGTATTCTAATGATATTGTAAGGGGTTTTTCATTGCTTGAAAACACGGATAAAATGACCTTTTCTAAAAATGAAACCTAGCAAGATCGATTTATCGCCCCCGAAACTCCCTGCATACCAAATTTCATGAGAATAGTTGGAGCCGTTTCCGAGATTCAGATTATATATATAGATAAGTTGGCGGTACGAAGTTCGCCGGATCAGCTAGTATTAAAATAAAGAATGTATTAAATTACCTAACAATCCGATGCAGAATCACCTGCCACCAGAATGCCAGGCCCATCTTCTTGTCGGGCTTAGCTTCCAGCGTCAGCAGCACGTTGTACGCCAGCAGGAAGCTGGACAGGATAATGAAAGTCTGCACCACAGCCGTGCCGTTGGTCAGGATGGATGACAGGGGGTGTTGGAGTACCTAAAAATGTTAGCCCGTCTTAACATGTACTGAATTACAATTAGGTATGCTTTTGTGGAACTTCCCCTCATTGTGGAAGCACTGCATACGTAGCATAGTATCTATTGTATTGTAAACTTGTTTTGAAAAGAGCAACACAAATTATTACAAAGTTCCGAAAACCACCTTCCGGCTTCATATAATTAGACCTTGGATATGAGCTAGAACCAGAGTACTTGTCAAGACGAATCAAACGAGCCCAATCTCGATGGGGTAACGTGGTTTTATTACAGAGTTCCGAAAACCACCTTCCGGCTTCATCATCAGACCTTGGACATCAGGTAGAACCTGAGTACTTGTCAAGACGAATCAAACGAGCCTACTTTCGATGAGTTAGGTACGTTCTTTTATTACAGAGTTCCGATAGCCATCAAATTGAAACTGAAATTTCAGTTCATTTAACATTGCAAGTCTAACATGACTTTTTACCTTTTTTACACACCAAAAAAAATGGATTGTAAGTATCCTACTTCCTATTATCCTTTTATTATAAATGTGAAAGTTTGTCAGGATCGATCTCTTTCACGCCACCACGAATGAACCGATTTGGCTGATATTTGGAATGGAGATAGCACATAAGTACCCATAGAATTAACACGTAGGCTAGTTTTTATCCCGGAAAATTACAGAGCTCCCGCGGGAATTAAAGAACGCGGACGCGGAGAGTATCATATTATTTTAACTTACCCTTTCCAAGAACTTGGGGTTGTGAACATAAGTCATGTAGTGGGCTATCGAGGAGTGCGCTACAATGACGGCGATCAGCGTAATTGATCTGAAACAAACCACCATGATTGAGGGAAATGTGGACTAATAATATAGGGGTGCAAGAAGTGCCAATCTGTCAACTATTGCCCTCACTTATTTTAGTTCCTTGGACACTCAGAACTCACAAAAAAATCTGACAGTCTGTCCCGTTTTCATCATCATCATTATCAACCTTTAGATGTCCACTGCTGGACATAGGTCTCCTGAATGGACCTCCACAGGTCTCGGTCTTGCGCCGCCTGCAGCGGCTCCCTGCGACTCGTATGATGTCGTCGGTCCACCTAGTGGGAGGTCTGCCAACACTGCGCTTACCGGTGCGGGGTCGCCACTCCAGCACCTTGGGACCCCAACGACCATCAGCTCTTCGAACTATGTGCTGTCTGTGACCGTCCCGTTTTAATCATAGATTAATTATATCTTTGTTATATATAAATAAAATTAATAGAGGTCAGTGATGTCCACATATTTCTTATTTCTCCGAGATTTCTTGATCTTGACCGATTCGCGTGATTTTTAACCCCCGACGCAAAAAGAGTGGTGTTTTAGGTTTAACGTGTGTATCTGTGTGTCTATCTGTTCTCTCGTAGCAGCCTCCCCAATGGACCGATGATGCGGCTTTTTCTGTTTGAAAGCTAATGTAATCGAGGTGTATCTTAGCTATAACTTATGAAGATCTGCTCAGGCGTTTGAAGATCATCAGCTCATTTCCTGATAGATTAAAGGGTCTTACAAGCTTTCACTGGTGCGATTGATTTGAAAGGAGATTGGCGAATTCCATAGAGTTTCTGACCCAGATGAATTGAACTGAACACTGAACACCCACGTTCACGAATCAAACTTCTCATGCTTGTTCTAGTAAAACAGACTAACAAAAAATTAATCAAAGTCTATCAAATAAAGTTGGACGAAAAAAGATATTCACTTGTATTGCCATGTAACGGTTATTTATAATGAGTACCTACTTGTGAATAATTATATTTTTGATGCCCATCTTCTAAAAATATGGATTCACACAGAAAAATACTCTGAAAAATATTAATTAAAATTAAATGTTTTCTGAATCTGAACGGTTTTTTTAAAATGTTGGGTCAAAATTCGCCAACCTCCTTTGGTGTACTGTATTACTTCAGCGTGATGACCTTCAGCTGACGCTGCAGCATCGAGTAGTCTGCGGGATACCCAACTCCTCAGCAACTTACAGCAGATATAGTGTGTTTGGGCTCATTAGAATGGTCTCAATTAGTAGGTGTTAGATCGAGGAGGAGGATCTGATGATGGAGCAGAAAACTGGGTAACAGGATATCAGGTATATCGTACAACGTCCGTCCATAGATTCACATTTTACGGGTGTTTTAAATTTCCAATTTACACTTGTTGTACAATAAACAGTATTTTTAGAATAGTATAGAATAAAAAAGTGCTTTTGAATAGTCGATGAATCTACCACTGGTTCGGAATGCCCTTCCTGTCGAGGAGAACCAGCAAGAAACTCGGCGGTTGCTCTTTTCAAAATAGTTTACAATAGGTACCTACTATGCTATGTATGCAGTGTTTCCACAATGAGGGAAGTTCCGAAAATGCATACCTACTTACAATTCAATACATGTTAAGACGGGCAGACAGAAAATAGCCTCTTTCCCGCCGGTGGCACCCTTTCACCAGCATGACCCAGCCATGTCATGCATTTGATTCATTAATTCAAGTTCGATGGTACAAGTAGACTTACTTCATGCCATTGACTGGATCAAGCGCACAGAGTCGAGGGTCCTCTTTCTCGTAGGTCGCCGTCAGCCTCCCCCAGTTGACACGGGCGGACCAAGTCATCAAGTAGCGATTTGCTGTAAGCATTATACTTTATTAGACTTAAATCGCATCATGTGAACGTACTAGAGGATTATCATCAGCAACTCATCAACGGTTCACTACTGAACGCAGGTCTCCTCTCACACAAGGGTATACGCCATAGTCCACCACGGTGACCCAATGCGAATTGGCAGACTTCACATACCTACCGAGTGGTCAAGACCACGTAATGATCTTGATAGTTGACAATTATTATTGTCATTCATAATTATTATTAAACATTCGGAAACTGTGACGGTTTGCTTTTATGAATCCAGATGAATCCAGGACATTTTAATGCTTAGGTATTAGTTAATAATGATTAAAAATCTTATCTTATTTTGAATAATAATTATTATGATTGCTTTTTGATTGAATTAGAATTTTTAGTCGTGTGAAACACACATGAAGTTTTTTTTAAATTGGGTATTTGACTGTAGCCAAAGTGTTGATATTCATTATTTTTAATCGAAAATGTTACATGTAAGAAAAACATTAGTACAAACAGAAAATAAATCGGTCCAAAAATAAAGTTATATTATAGAGCTTTAAAGTTCCCTGTTAGACAGAGAGAACGCTAGTAAAGTGTGATGTCACAATTCGCAAGCTCCTGCATACACGCTCTATAGAAAATTTCGTTTTAGAAAGAGACAGATACAGTCACAGTAAAACAGCTTATAATTCCGAGACTAGTAAAGATATTTAAAAAAGAGACAATGCATTGTGTTATAATATTTAAAAATGTAATTTTAAATAAATAAATAAAAAACAGTCAAATACCCAATTGTGAGAAAAGAGGTAAATAAACTGTAGTTTGGTACCTACGCTAAGAAAACCCTCTTATAAGTAATACCTAACTTTATCATAAGAATAAAAGTTAAAGAACTGTAACCCGACAACGCAAAATTGGATGTAACATCCGCCATAAGACCGATTTTATTCGTATAAAATATAGCCATGGTTAAAACGAATCGTTTGACACCTCACTCATCAAAATTAAAGATTAGATATTAAGGAAGTTGACGGCCGATTCAAAAACAAACAATAACTTACGCTTAGAATCCGGGTTTCTTAAAAAGTCATACGCTGTTCCAACGACATTCGCCACAACGATCAATCCAACAAAAACCGCAAATATCATATCCGGTATATCTATAACAGGTTTAGGTTTAGTGTCCTCAGTTCTGCAGTACTCCAATTCTATCATCTCAGTGTCGAGTCCATAGTAAGATTTCGTCAGGTTGTGGACGCATTCTTGAAAGATCTCTGGTAGGGAGCTACCGTCGATGTGTGCGCATTTCTTCGTCACACAATACCCTCGCTGAATGTGTGTGTGGTTGAAATGATTCTTGTCTTCGGAGAACGTCTGGAAAGATATAACCTTGTTAGATTTCAAAATAAATAAGAAATAATAAATAAACATTTATTCAGCTTTTAACAAAAAGGTCTTTAGGAATAATGATATACAGACAAAAACTTAGTCACTAAATAATTTAATAATAAATTGTTCCTAAATGTTAAAGCTGAAAAGGCTACTGCATCAGCATAATGCTGCAACATTAAAATGCTGAGCGCTGATTTTCAGGCATAGCCTCAAATGAAATCGCGAGCCAACCACGAGACAGCTGTTATACAAGATAAGTAATAATAAATTAATAAATACAGATATTAAAATGTGTTTCGGTTAACAGTTGATACATATATAAATCGGGGGTAATATAAAATTAAATAGTTATTATAGGTAATTTAAAAGTAACTAAGGTTAAAAGGTAAACGTACAAAATAAATGAATACTACATGTTATTGTGTCTGAATAGCTACAGGTATTGAGGAGCACAGTATTTTTTGAGTATTATTTTGAGTATTTTAGAAGTGAAAACTTCTTTATACTAAAATCACATGAGTTCATGTCACCGATATGTCGCAGTAAGATAGTTGAAGCCGTGTTATAGCTATAAACCTAGGTTTATAAGTATATGCCGGAATATAGCTATACGAAAGCGATTCATAGCTATCTTACTTGGAATATAGCTATAATACGAACGCGATCTAGTAATATAGCTATATGACTAGACTAATCTAGTAAAATGGTTATAGAAGTACTATATTTGCTAAAATCTAAAGTTAGGTTACAACAGGCCGGGCACTTAGGTTCCATTTGGTATAATCAGATATGCGTGCATACTTAACTTAGGTATATTGACCAATTAGGGCACCTGGCTGTTCATGTCGTACCCCAACCTAACCTAACTTTAGATTTTGGCAAACATATAGTACTTGTTAGGCAAGATTCGGTGATCAGGTGCATGGGAATTGCGTGAGCTAATGATCTGCAAACGCCTTCATAAATTATAGATAAGATCGATCTCGATCACGTCAGCTTTCAAACAGGAAAAATCGCATCAAAACACGCCTCCTTTTTTATCGGGGCTTAAAAACGAGAAACCAGTTGTACAAATCAAAGAAAATTATACTTATATAACCATTTTACTAGATTAGTCTAGTCAGATAGCTATATTACTAGATCGAGCGTATTATAGCTATATTCCTAGTAAGATAGCTATCAATCGCTTCCGTATAGCTATATTCTGGCATATAGATACCTAGGTTTCTATAACACGGCTTCAACTATCTTACTGCGACAGATAATTATACAAATCTGTAGCTATGAGTACTTATTCGATGTTCACTTTCAGATTTTCACTTCTGTTGGAAGTGAATGCCCTTGTTTTATTTAACCGACTTCAAAAAGGAGGAGATTCTCAATTCGTCGGAATCTTTTTTTATGTATGTTCACCGATTACTCGAAGACGCCTGGACTGATTCAAAAAATTCTTCCTTTGTTTGAAAGGGTATACTTCCCAGGTAGTTTCATTTAAATTTTATGGAAATCAGTCAAGCGGTTTTAAAAAAAATCAACAATAAATTATATTCTTTGTAGTGGCGCGGGCGTTTGAAGTCGGTTTTTTGAAAATATTTTTCTACATTATCTTATTAAGTATATATACGAAATGCTACGAAATACTTTGCAGAATGTTTGCTAAGTATTTTACTGAAGGCAGTAAGCCAATTATAAAATAACTCGATATCAAGCCTTATTCTCCTTCGACAAACGAGCATTTTCACTTCATTTAGCATATCCAGCCCCTCTAGCCAAGTTACATTTCGTTGTATCTATTATCATTCTACGATCGTTGACTCAAGAAGTTTTGGCTAGGGCTAGACAAGATGGCGCAGCAGCTGATCAAAGACGTGTATTGATTATATTTTGCGGCATTTTTTATAGTTTTTTTTTCATTTAAAACATTTTTAATACAAAATGCTGCGAAATATTATTATCAATACACTTCTGTCTATGATCAGCTGCAGCGCTATCTAGTCTTCTCAATCGGTCACTCTTGTCAGAGTGGTCGTGGCTGCTGGGACGATGTGACATTTGTTGATAGTTGTCAGTCTCCTTGATTGTTTTTGGATCGCATCGCCTCCCGTGCGATGCTCCATCTAGTCTAGCCCTGGCCAAAACTTCAAGCGTCAACGATCGTAGAAAGAGAATAGATACAACGGAGTGTAACTTGGCTAGAGGGGCTGATGCGGCAATATGTCGTTTAAACGTTTAGTAGTTTAAGGAAGAGAAGCAAACTCCATATCAAGTGGTAGATCGCCCGTAACTTTCACAAGTGAGGGCTGAAATGGACGTCCTATACGCGAAACTAGGTGTAGGTATCGCGGAGTGAAGACATTATCCTCAACAAATCAGTTAAAACTAATCTCATGAAAAAAGCATATTATGCAATTGAAGACTATAATATAAATGATAAAAAAGCGTGGATATAATTCGTTCCAGCGATTCAGGAGACAGTAGGTGGTAACTGGTAATTAAACTGTCTATCTATTCTATTGAATTGTAGACTTGTTTTGAAAAGAGCAACCGCCGAGTTTCTTGCTGGTTATTTGAATAAAAACATTTCTATTATATTCTATTCTAACATCAGTAAACATTTGCCAACCGCTTTTATGAAAGCGTAAACGACAAATACAAAGGAGTAAGATCGCCAGCCGATGGCCAGGGGGGGGGGGGGAAAGTTGATATTATTATGGAAAATGTAAATTGGTAATGCATGCATGTGCATAGTAAAATTATGAATAAATAAAACCTATGCGTTGAGTTATAAGTTATAAGTTGAGTTATAGCAACGAATATTTTTCAAATGTCTAGAGGGGGGGGCTACCTACCCCCCCCCCCCCCCTTGGCGACGCCCATGCAAAGGAGGTGAATTGACAAAGGAGGATTTGGAGGGGAGAGGGGAATATTAGTCATATTCATCGTGTCTAATGCTTGGCTAATGTTTCCTATAAAAGCAATTAGTGACAAGTAGGAAAATAACTTGCAACCAATGTTGAAATACAACTGCATCGTCATCAAAACAACATAATCCTAATCTATACTTATAAAAAGACTCGTATTATTATTAATGCGCACGTGTGTTTGTTTGTTGGTTTGTTGGTTTGTCTTTCAATCACGCCGCAGCAGAGCTACGGATCGATACGTGATTTTTTGCATGGGTATATTTGAGGACCTGGAGAGTGGTATAGGCTAATTTATCCGGACAATCAAAGAGTTTCCGAGGGATTTTAGAAACTAAAGCCACGCGGACTAAGTCGCGTGCTAGTATATAATTATGTGTGCAAGCATATGCACCTATTATGTAGACTAACGAACACTATAAGTAGGTATAACCAATACTTAGAGCTGCTATTTGCAATGTTTTCGTTTGAGTATCAGTTTTTATAAATAGGTATAACGTTAAGCATTGCAGTATTGTCAAAAAGCTATTAGCCGAGTGCTTTGAACTTTTGATAAGTTCATCGCGCGCGCACATAAACTGCGCTGTTTTATGTTAAAAATTGTCATTTCTTGTTTTTTCAATTAAAATCAAGTTACACGATGCCATGTTGTAATCACATTTTTTATAACTTATAAGTTATAAAAAATTAGGGAAGAATTCCACATACGTAGAAATTATTTAAAATAAAATTGAAAATAGCAAATTCAGTCTGTCGAGCTGGGATTCGAACCATCGACTGTGAACTGTTAGGCGACTGCCGGAGCCACTAGGCTACGGCGACCTAATGTTGTATCGCGAAAATATCGAACACAATGCAAAATTCACATTCAACAAAAAAGTGTCGGTTTTAAAAATGTGTCGAGTGTCGGTTCCTTAATTTTTTCCGTCTAGCCCCCTTACGTGTAGCGCGATAAGGAACTTACGTTCCCACTGGTGTGGGATCGGGATGCGTCCTGCGTTGATACGTCGTTGGCTGCGTCCCACCTACCGGGCTCGTGCCAAAAGGCGGGTGCAGCGGCCGAATCCGCTCAGAAAATTTTGCTACTTTGGGTTATATTATTGCAATTTTCTTAAGGATCTCAAATTCTTTTGAAAATACATTATAGCCTTTGTTACTTCCTGGTAACTTAGCTTTCTATTGGACAAAAAATGGTTAAAATCGGTCCAGTAGTTTCAGAGCCTATTCGGTACAAACGAACAAGCAAAAAACTTTCCTCTTTATAATATTATAGTATAGAATAATTATGTATGATGCCTCGATGATGATGCCAGTAACTGGACATACTCCTACGCACTACATAATGGCCGGGAGGTTGTCTAGCTCGAAAAACTGATGTTCGTTGGTGTCAATGTTGGACTGACGAGTTGTTTTTGAGACTCTGGGCCCATAGTCATCGGAAACGTAGAATTTTATAAATGTCGTGTCCTAAAAACTGATCCACGCCTCTGGTGACCAAAGAGCTGGTGCTTATTTAACCCAAAAGCTTAGCCTCGCTATCCGAAGAGGTAATGGCGCCAGTGTTTTGGGCACCATGCCCATTAGTGATCACTTGGACGGCGTGTATTTTTTGCAAATATAATTAGTAGTAATTTTTAATTTATTTTTCCATAATTTTTATTTTTGTACCTACTTATAATATTTTCTATAAATAATAAACAATATTTTCTCCATCTTAATAATCTCTAATTTTAAATTCATAATTATTGTGTCAAATTGTAAGTACCCTTCTGAACGAGTGGTAGATTCATTTATAAGCCTATAGACACGAAAGCATTTGTAAAAGTTTATTTCAATAAAAAATACTTTTGTTCTATTCTAATCGGCTTTGATTCAGCTGTCCACAAGATAGATAAGCTACGTTTTGTAACATTTTTGTTTTGAAAATAGCAACTGCTGAGTTTCTTGCCGGCTCTTCTCAGCAGAATCAGCATTCCGAACCGGTGGTAGATTCCTGACTTGTAAGAGCCACAAGTTGGCCTACATGAAACAAATGATTTTGAATTTGAATTTACAAAATATAATTCGTTCATTGGTTCTAAAATTTCAAACAAAGTTCATTGACACTCAGAAGGTGAGAGACCTTATGGAAAAACACCAAACTGTTTTCTGCTGATTAGTCGCTGAGATTTGGGGTTCGCGAGTTCGTAACCTGTTGGAGATGTTATTGCTTTTAACGGATTTGTAAAGGTGGTTCTCATTCACGAGTATTTTAAGACGAGTATTTTTTGTCGGTGTAACACTGACAAAAAATACTCGTTTTATTTTGTTTTCATCTTTTTAAAAGAATGTATCGTCAGGTCCGTGCCTTTTTTATGTGTTCCTCCCTTTTTTACTTCGACGTGGGGATCGAAGACTGTTCTAAGTGTGTAAAAAAATAAAAAACTCAGACGCTTTCTGTTTACTCTTTATATTTGAGCAAAGTCCTAAATTTCATTAAGTAGAATAGAAGAATTAGTTGAAGATATTATGGTGAAAATCTTCGGATATGGTGGTTCAGATGGAATCCCGAACTGACAACGGCTGAGTATCTAATCCCTACGTCAGTATTATAAGGTCTGTGCCTAAGTAGATATATAAATCCCTTGCAAAAATGTTCTTTTGAAAAATGATCGAGCCATTCTTACACACTGTGTGGTGTGGCATGGCGCGACATAGACAAAGATCATTATTACAAAGATCATTATTGTATTAGCTATATTTTATTTATTTAAGCTGTATGTTTTCCAAATAAATAAAAATAATAAAAAAAAGCCGGCCAAGTGCGAGTTGGACTCGCGCACCGAGGGTTCCATACTCCAAAAGTAAAAATATTAATATTATATTAATTTGCTTATTTATCGTTAACTTTGTTTGTAGAGGTTTATTGTTAATATAAAAAAAAAACTATGCTAGTTAGAGCGTTGGTTTTATTTTTCCTGTAAAATATACATAAACCTCTATTGACCATAATTATTTCAGATTTTTCGATTGGTAAACTTCGGAGATAAGGGGGGAACGGTATTTTTTTTGACATTTTGGCCGATTAATCAGAAACTATTACATCTAGAAATAAATAAAAAACTGTTTTAGAATGCACAAGTAAAGGCCTTTCATGTGATACCCCACTCGGTATAATTATCTTACTTTGAAATTTCAAACCCCTGATTTTCCCCCTTTTTTATTTAAACTAAAATAATTTTCTCGTTCATTTTATTTTTCCTGTAAAATATACATAAACTCCTATTGACCATAATTATTTCAGATTTTTTGATTGGTAAACTTCGGAGATAAGGGGGGGGGGGGGGAACGGTATTTTTTTCGACATTTTGGCCGATTAATCAAAAAGTATTATATATAGAAATAAATAAAAAACTGTTTTAGAACGCACAAGTAAAGGCCTTTCATATGATACCCCACTCGATATAGTTATTTTACTTTGAAATTTCAAACCCCCGATTTTCCCCCTTTTTTATTAAAACTAAAAATAATTTTCGATTTTTCTTTATTCCAATGATTTTGGGCCACTATTATACACAACTATGCCAAATTTCATGTCGATAGCTCTAATAGTTACTGAAATAATCGACTGTGACAGACGGACGGACAGACGGACGGAGAAAGTCTCACCATAAGGGTTCCATTTTTACCATTTTGGTATGGAACCCTAAAAACGATGATTTTGGTAATTTACTATTTATTACTCGTTCCGTCTTTCACGATTCACTCAGCGAGCGATGGAGAGAACTATGCTTGGGGTATCCCTGCGAGATCAAATCAGAAATGAAGAGATCCGCAGGAGAACCAACGTCACCGACATAGCTCAGCGAGTCACGAAACTAAAGTGGAAATGGGCGGGCACATAGTTCGAAGAGCTGATGGTCTTTGGGGTCCCAAGGTGCTGGAGTGGGGACCCCGCACCGGTAAGCGCAGTGTTGCCAGACCCCCCACTAGGTGGACCGACGACATCAAACGAGTCGCAGGGAGCCGCTGGATTCAAGCGGCGCAACCGAAGCCTGTAGAGGAGCAGGAGACCTATGTCCAGCAGTGGACATCTAAAGGTTGATAAAGACTTGTTCCGTATTATACGACTATGATACCTATTTAGGGTGCAACCAAAGAATTCCAAACGCCTATCATTTGGTGCAACTGCAAATATGTAAACTGCAGCAACGTGAAAAGGAAAAGTCGTCTAATCTCCCGCACCGTCATTAGAATCGAATGGAATAGAAATATTTTTTATTTCAAATAAACTTTTTACAAGTGCTTTTGAATCGTCTGACTCTACCACTGGTTCGGAATGCCCTTCCTGCCGAGAAGAACCAGCAAGAAACTCGGCGGTTGCTCTTTTCAAAACAAGTTTACAATACAATAGATTGTCTATGCCGCAGCATGCTACACCCCACAGAGTCTAGGGTGGGATCTATAGATGGGACCTTCACTCAGCTCAGACTCAAGACCGATTTAAAATGAGACAGATTTATGTCGGAACATATTTGTGTCTTTTTTAGGGTTCCGTACCAAAATGGTAAAAATGGAACCCTTATGGTGAGACTTTCTCCGTCCGTCTGTCACAGTCGATTATTTCAGTAACTATTAAAGCTATCGACATGAAATTTGGCATAGTTGTGTATGATAGTGGCCCAATATCATTGGAATAAAAAAGAATCGAAAATTATTTTTAGCTTAAGTGAAAAATCGGCCAAGTGCGAGTCGGGCCTCGCTCTTTTAGGGTTCCGTTAAAAAAATTAAATAAAAATATTTCCATGTACCCATGGAAAGATTTTAATTTAATTTTTTTAATTTAATTTAATTTTTATTATTTGTTGTTATAGCGGCAATAGAAATACATAATATGTGAAAATTTCATCTGTCTATCTATTACGGTTTACGAGATACAGCCCGCTGACAGACGGACGGACGGACGGACGGACGGACGGACGGACGGACGGACAGCGTAGGCTTAGTAATAGGGTCCCGTTGGTACCCTTTGGGTACGGAACCCTAAAAAGGGGGAAAATCGGGGGTTAGAAATTGCAAATAAGATTATTATACCGAGTAGGGTACATTCTAAAACTGATTTTTAAGTAATAGTTTATGATTAATCGAGCAAAATGTCGAAAAATACCCCCCCCCCCTCCCCTTATCTCATCCCCGTCTCCCCCATATAAAGTTTACCAATAGAAAAATCAGAAATAATTCAAATTCAAAATTGATATTAACAATAAACCTCTACAAAGAAAATTAACAATTAATTTAAAAAAAAACGTAATATTTATTATCGTTTTACTTTTACTGCTGGAGTACGGAACCCTCTGTGAGCAAGTCCAACTAGCGCTTGGCCGGTTTTTTAACTCTATCTTGAGTCTTGAGCAGAGCCAGAGTACGATATATAGATCTCAGCCTAAGTGATGATATTGCATAAATGCGGCAGTGGATTTTTATTTATTCAGATTTTAGGATGTTTTCAGTGAGGTACCTGTATAACATGCAGCGGACGGCTGTATCGCTTTGAGGTGAGGTGGAAAGATCCGAGGCAGAACGCTCCGCGAGTGGCCAGGCATTCTTCGTAATCGTCCAACTCGTATAGCCTTGGCATAGAGTAGTACTCCTCATCTGCAAAACAAAACACATATCATCATCATCATTTATTTATTTTTAATTTAGCTTTTATCGCGGGCTTTGAACTAGGACAAACATTTTGAGCGCGGCGACCGAATCAAGAAATTCCGTATCGAAAATAAACCTAACACCGTTGTTCAGTAAGAGTTCAACATTTTAGAGGTTCACATTTAGCTCTGTTTGGCGCAGTGGGCGAGCGGCCGCTTTCTTTAGAGGTCGCAGGTTCGAATCTCACTCGCGAATTAGTGACAGTGCGCTTTTCTTGTTTGTTTGTTTTTTAATTATTTTTTGCAAAATTTTTATGCAAAAAAAATATTGCATAAATATTATAACTGCTTAAGTTGATAAAAAATGCTATGCAATAGCTTAACTGCGGCAGTACTCGAGTGTCACTTAATTTTTTATTATTATTTATTTATTTATTTTATTTAATTAATACGTATTTCGTCATTAGCAACCCATCAACGGCTCACTACTGAGCGCAGGTCTCCTCTCAGAGAAGGGTTATAGGCCATAGTCCACCAAGGACGGACGGAATTGGCGGACTTCACACACCTTCGAGAAAATTATGAAGAACTCTCAGATGTGCAGGTTTCCTCACGATGTTTTCCTTCACCTTTGAATCAAGTGATATTTAACTGCTTAAACGCACTTAACTTACATCCTACTTATATCCCACTTACTACTTCCTACTAATATTATATATTGCGATAGTTTGTGAGAGTGGATAGATATATAGCAACAAAGCTTATATTTGGAATGGAGATAGCTCATACTCAGGATTAGCATATAGGCTACATTTTATCCCGGAAAATTAAAGAATTCCCGTGGGAATTTAAAAAACCCTTAATCCACGCGGACAAAGTCGCGGGCATCATCTAGTGAATTATAATAATTTGCTCATCTCATTTCATCAACAAATCAAAAGACGTTATTTTATTAATACTAAGGTCATCTGTGAATTTTGCGACGTATCTGTCAAAAATACCTAATACTTTATCAATACGTTTAACTTGACCTAAAACAGGATAGTTATTCGAATATTCGCTGATATTCGATAATAATAATAATTCATTTAAGGTGGAAGACACTAGTCTGCCCGGCGCCCGCGAAATTCAAATTTAATTTGGTTTTTCGCAATTTGTAAACTAATACGACAAAGTAGGCCTTCTAATTGCGCCAGTAGAATTATCATCTTCACAGGTTTACATAAAAATCTTAACTGGAAAGTGACCAGTTTAAGAAATTAATCAAAAAACTGAGTTGGACGTGAGTTACTCACAACACAAATTAGTCGATATTTTGATTAATTTCTTAAACTGGTCACTTTATGTAAACCTGTGAAGATGATAATTCCATCGTCGCAATTAGAAGGCCATAAGCCTACTTCACCGTATTAGTTTACAAATTGCGAAAAACCAAATTAAATTTGAATTTCGCGGGCAGAACCGTGTCTTCCACCTTAAACTGATTCGTCAAGGTCTAGCACGTGGTAATGACCGACCGACCGGTACGGCGCGCGATGCGGGTTAGGAAAGTTAATTATATTAGAAATAAAAACCGGCCAAGTGCGTGTCGGGCCACGCGCAGTGTAGGGTTCCGTAGTTGAAAGTCTCAAATATTATTGCTGACCTAGGATAGTGCTTTTGTTTTATTTATGAATATTGAATAAAAATTGATTTCCATGGTTTAAATACTATAATATTCTACAAAATATGCAACTTACACTACGTGTAATACCTAACTTAGAAAAAACAGATATAACTCCTTAAATAATGAACCCTACTTAGCCGTGATAGCTTTCCTTTAAAATTCATTATAATATATACTACTGCTGTGAATTTTTTCTTGTATCCTATATACAACCATTTAGCTGGCAGAGGGGGGAGACACTTGACTCTAATAAAATTTAGCACTTTAAAATATCATATTTCACAAACGGATCCCTGAATTGAAAAATGATGTTCCCACACCCACAATATTTTTGAAAGACCTATTCAACGACACCCCACAATATGGGATAGACGAGAAAAAAAATTCATCCCCACTTTACATGTAGGGGAGGTACCCTAAAAAAAATTATTTTTCACAATTTTATTTCACGACTTTGTCGGCGTGATTGATATTTATACCCTTGTCAAATTACAGATTTCTAGTACCAATAGTCTCTGAGCTGAGCTAAACCGCGGACAGACAGACAGACAGACGGACGGACATGGCGAAACTATAAGGGTTCCTTGTTTACTACGGAACCCTAAAAAAGCTAGCAAAATTAACCGACTAGTTTTATCATTGCGTCATTAAGTAGTCGAACGAAGCGAGGTCTCCGAGTCTACTTTAATGAATTTGCATGGAATATGCATTTGTCCGTCTGTCCGTCTGGCTCATGTCTGCCTACTCTACTAGACTACTACTACTACTACTACTACTACTACTACTACTACTACTACTACTACTACTACTACTAGACAGTTATGCTAAGACTCCTACGAGTGAAAATGTAATTCACAAAAAATAAATAATATCAAGAAAGTTATAATTTTGTCTACGCTCATAGAATTTTAACATTTGGTTCCTTTTATGACGTCTAGGCACCTACTAAGAAAGTATATTTGAAATTCCACCCCAAGGGATCAAATCATCATCATTATCTACCCATCATCGGCTCACTACCTATTGAGCGAGGTCTCCTTTCAGAGAAGAGTTATAGGTCATAGTCCACCACGCTGGCCCAATGCGAATTGGCGGACTTCACACACCTTCGAGAACATTATGGAGAACTCTCATTAATTTCTCGCACTTAACTTCGAAAAGTCAGAGGTCCCCGGATCGGGACCCGGGATCGAACCAGCGACCCCCCGAATAGTAGACCACAGTTGTAACCACTAGGCTATCACTGCTACTAAAGGGGTGCAAAAAGCCCGTCATTTATCAAGATAAGTATTTCCATGAAACTTGGTATTTGGCTTTTCAATTAAAAACAATGAAGCACTGTGTGAAACACAGAATGAATTGTTCACAGACAAAGTCGCGGGGACAAACGCAATAAATAAATAATAAACAAACGCTTAATAATTAAAAAAAAATATTGTGTATTATACACACATAATCGTATCCTGTAGTTAAACTACAAAAACTTATACCATTCAATTATATATCAAACAGAAATAAAATTAACAGAGTTGTTTCTTGCAAAAAATTCTCTATGCCAAATCTTAGCATAGGTACAATTTTGTGCCTACTAGGGCGCGAGGTGTCAGTTCGAGGCAAACCACGTGTCTAAAACTCAAATCTATATAATATCACAGTATAAGGAGGAGATATCCTTACTCTGTGATAATCTAATATATAAAATTCTAATGTCACAATGTTCGTTCCCGTACTCCTCCGAAACGGGTGGACCGATTTTTATGAAATTTTGTATGCATATCGGGTAGGTCTGAGAATCGGCCAACATCTACTTTTCATAGCCCTAAATGATAAGGGTGACCAACCACTAAATATTTTTGCGGGCGGTACGAAGTTCGCTGGGTCAGCTAGTCTAATATATAAAATTCTTGTGTCACAATGTTCGTTCCCGTACTCCTCCGAAACGGGTGGACCGATTTTTATGAAATTTTGTGTGCATATCGGGTAGGTCTGAGAATCGGCCAACATCTACTTTTCATAGCCCTAAATGATAAGGGTGACCAACCACTAAATATTTTTGCGGGCGGTACGAAGTTCGCTGGGTCAGCTAGTCTAATATATAAAATTCTTGTGTCACAATGTTAGTTACCTTACTCCTCCGAAACGGCTGGATCGATTTTTATGAAATTTTGTGTGCATGTCGGATAGGTCTGAGAATCGGCTACTATCTATTTTTCATACCCCTAGGTGATAAGGGTGACCAACCACTAAATATTTTTGTTGGCGGTACGAAGTTCGCTGGGTCAGGTAGTAATATTATAAAATTCTGGTGTCACAGTGTTTGTAACCAAACTCCTCCGAAACGACTTGACCAATTGTTATGAAATTTTTTGTGTATATTCGGTAGGTCTGAGAATAGGTCGTTAACTATTTTTTATACCCCTAAGTGATAAGGGTGGCCCACCCCAAATTTTTTTTATTTTTGGTCAATTTTTTTTATTAGTTGTAGTAGTAGTAGTACCTATCTGTTTTATTTATATACTCGTAGATAAGTTGGCGGTACTAAATTCGCCGGATCAGCTAGTATATTTTTTATACCAATGTGTAGGTTCGAAGATCAAATTCGCATAAAGCAAACCAAGTGTACATTATACTTAGTTGTTAATAAAAAAATACGTGAGTGTCGTGGAACACTCGGTTGGAACGAAGTTCCTTTTAATAAATTATGATTATGGTACCTATTTAAACATTATTATGAAAATATTATATTCTAATAATGAAAACCATTATCTTTTAGAATCAACGCCATCTCTCGTCATATGTAGAAACATCTCGTAATAAATAAGCGCACATAAGGGCACAGCCAATAACATACGCGCTATGGATAACCGTCTACACTACTCGGGAAAATTCTTATTAGTAATCAACGCCATCTCTCGCCACATGTTAGAACCATCTCGCAATATAGCATACGCGCTATGGATAACAGTCTACACTACTCGTGACGGAAAATTCTTACACTTTTTTTCGCCTAGCCCCCCCATCCGCCAAGTCTGACCGTCCGATAAGAAACTTCGTTCCAAAATAAAAGAACTAAACAGTTCAAAAAAGCTCGATAGGGTTGCGGCATTTTATTACAGAACTCCCATAGCCACCTTTCGACTCCATCATCAGATCCTGGATACCATCTAGGACCAGTACTTGCCAAGACGAATCAAACGAGCCCGAACTCGATGGGGTTAAGTGGTTTTGTTACAGAGTTCCCATAGCTATCCTTCGGCTCTATCATCAGATCAGCTCCATGTCATGATAATATTGATTTACATGTACAAAATTTCACTTCAATCGGAAATTGGGAAATGGAAGTGGATCTTTAACTTGCAAAATTTGATAATACGCACCGGGATAAGTGAAACTAAATACTTACTTAAGTAAAAGCTTGTTGAAATACTTAAGTAAAAGCTGCTTGAAAGTTTCCATAAGGTTATTTACCTTGTGGAAACTTTATGCGCTATAGGTATACTACTACGAACATCCACAACGCTAAAATACGTGTTCGGGACTTGGGAATTTGAGAGGAAGAGAGATAACAGATACTCGTCGACACCTAGCCCACTGGTCGAAATTCGACCGCATTTTTTGGGTTATTGTACACCACGACCGCAGTAAAGTCGACCGAACGGTCGAGTTATCATGCAATTTTATTAATTTTTTTTATGGTCAACTCGACCGACAGCAAAATATGGATTTGTTTATGTACAGTCAAATACAAAAAATGTTTCACGAATCTAATATTTTGTTTCTCTTATATATGAAAGGGTTACCTACGTAAAGAGACTCCTACTTAGGGGATGATTTAGGAACGTTTGGTGAAAACGGGCATAATAATAATGTCAGTTTTGGTCGTCATGTATCGATTGAATGAATAATTATGGGATACCGTTACCGCGAGGCCTCAGTTCGAGGCAAACCACTAGTTAATATAAAAAAACTTTGCTAGTTAGATCGTAAGGGTTCCAAGGGTTTTTACCATTTTGGTAAGGAACCCTAAAAACTAAGTCTTATTTATAAAATCACAGATAATAGTTTAATTACCATCGATATTAAAAGCCTTAGCAATTTCTATGGTTAAAATATCACTAGTCTTATATTATTATCAATGGCCTATGTCCTGACCGAATTCAGACGAGGTGAATTTTTTTGTATGTCACCATAGCCGTCTCTATCTCTTGTAATACAGGAGATAATATTTAGTCTTCTGAACGAGAAAGAGATTTGCTATGTCTTTCTTTTTCTAACTGTACCTACAGCCTACTGTACTTTTGTACCTCAACCTAACCTCTCTGTGACTGTAAATGACTGTACTTTGTACGTGTGTTCGAGTTGACCATCAAAAATATAATAAACTAGCTGATGCCCGCGACTTCGTGCGCGTGGATTTAGTTTTTATGTATTAGTAAGGAAGAATTACTACTACGATAAAATAATAAAGGCGAACTAATTAAATTTTAGAACACAAAAGCTACTATTGTGACTTAAATATCTTAGTTAGATATATTCCTTTAAGGACTTTTTTGTAGAGAATAATGCGTACCTACTTAAATCGTGTAGTACATAATTTTTATGTATCATCAATAGTTTTCTCCAAAAAATGCATTTTATTGGCAAAACTTTGCTACTTTGGGTTACACTATTGCAATTTTCTTAGAGAACTCAAATTTTTTTGAAAATAAATTATAGCCTATGTTACTTCCTGATAACTTAGCTTTCTATTGGTAAAATCGGTCTAGTAGTTACAGAGCCTATTCAGTACAAACAAAAAATTAAGTGGCACTCGGGGACTGCCGCGGTAAAGCTATTGCATAGCATTTTTTATCAACTTATGCAATTATAATATTTATGCAATATTTTTTTGCATAATAAAAATTATGCAAAAAAATAATAAAAAAACAAACAAACAAGAAAAGCACACTGTCACTACTTCGCGAGTGAGATTCGAACCTGCGACATCATACGCCATACGGTAAAGAAAGCGGCCGCTCGCCCACTGCGCCGAACAGAGCTACTTGTGAATCTCTAAAATGTTGAACGTTTACTGAACGACGGTGTTAGGTTTATTTTCGTTACGGAATTTCTTGATTCGGTCGCCGCGCTCAAACTGTTTGTCCTAGTTCAAAGCCCGCGATAAAAGCTATGCAATAGCTTAAAAATCTTTCCTCTTTATAATTGTTTATTGCGGTCGACATGTACAATAACCCCGTGTGATGTGTGTGTGAAAAAATGTACGATAATAATGAAGGTTGAATGTTATTGAGAATCTTTTTTCAAAGAGTAACGACATATACCTACTCTATAAGTACGCAGTACCTGAATGTCCGAGCTTTGTCCGGTTTTTTGGTAAATCGGTGTTTTTTGGAAATATAATTTCCAGAAAAAAAAATTCATACGGAAAAAAATAATCATCTGGACTCGAACCGGGGTCTTCTGGTTTGGGGACCGCCCGATTTCCCACCTGAGCTATTATAATCTTGAAGATGGTGGCGAAATTTACCTTCGTATTCTAATGCTATTGTAGCAGTTTTTCATTGCCCGAAAACACGGATAAAGCGACGCTCTCTAAAAATGAAACCTAGCTAGATCGATTTATCGCCCTTGAAACCCCCTGCACACAAAATTTCATGAAAATCGTTGGAGCCATTTCCGAGATTCAGATTATATATACAAGAATTGCTCGTTTAAAGGTATTAGATAGATGGATAGATAGATTAGATTTCAGATTTTTGAACTTCGTTCTATTACGACCACTTTGACCTCTGTTAATAAAAAGAAGATCAGAGATTACGACTTTTGACCAAAGAGATAAGACCTAATATTGTTAAAAAAAAATTAGGAACTATGCAATGACATTTCGTCGGTCTAATTTTATTCATTAGTGGAACATTTCCAAAATCAGGTGTTTTGAGTTAAGTACCTGTTTAAAATTGTAGGATTTTTTTTAAATCTTTCCTTAACACTTACAGTACAAGTCAAATTTTGGTTATAATCGAAAGGGAACGACATCATTTTACTTGTAAAATCGAAAATTTCTATAAACTTCGACCCTCAATTACTCGAAACAGTTTATTTTGAAATTAATTAGACCGAAAATAATTGCCTGAATCAAAAAGTTAGAGGATCCGAGCTACCACCTATCTATATTTATCACAGCTCCATAATATTGGTTGTAAATGAATTTAAATACAACGCGGGTGAAGCCGTGGGTAAAAAGTAGTTATAAAAAATATAGTTCCTTCTAAATTAAAATAATCTCATGCGCATTATACCTAAATAATGATTTATAAGATTTTTTGTGAAAGGTCTTAGATCCAAAGAATATAACCCGTCTCCAATTGACGTCAGAGAATTTTCCATGCGGTTGCTATTGAACTTTTATTAGGCCACTAAAATATTATATTGTGCGCGTTCAAAATATTAAAGCTTTTACCCGCTACTTTGCGTTGTTCAAGGGTTTTGTAATTCGAATTTTTTGCTAATGTTTTAATAATGTTAAGATAGTCATTGACCTGCATGTACCTTTAAAATATTTACCAATGTAAAATCGCTAGTAAGCCTAAATAAATAAATAAATAAATAGACTGCGATCACACACGATGGCAAGTGATACTGTGGTGTTAGTCTAAAGTGTATCTAGCGTATAACATTATTATTTAAGTCACCTATATCATTGTTATTATAAAAGCATAATCCAAACCCAATGGTCGTGTTATCATTCACCCTACTCCAAACCCTATATGACGATGCAGTCCAAAATGGTAGCAGGCTAACTTGGAAGGGGTACGGCCCATACCCCTAATTGGTTTCTACACGCCACCGTTCCATAACTAAATCGCTTGGCGGCACATTTATGACGATAGGGTGCTATGGGGGTAAAATTGATAAAACGTACTTAATGTGAGAGAAACCGCGGGCAAAAGCTAGTATAACTATTGTAATAGGAAAAGCTTTGAGTAAATAACCAACAGGAAAAGGCAACTAACTGACTGACTGATCTATCAACGCTTTTGAGTATTAAACCATCAACGCACAGCTGGAACCTCTGCCTGAACGGATCTGGCTGAAATGGCATACAGATTACTATTACGACATACCTAGGCATCCTGAAAGGATTTTTGTAAATTCGACCCCTAAAACGACCCCTACAACGGGGGTACAATAGGAGTTTGAAAAACTATATACTGCAGATAGATTGAATACTATAAAAAAATTAAGTGGCACTCGGGGACTGCCGCGGTAAAGCTATTGCATAGCATTTTTTATCAACTTATGCGATTATAATATTTATGCAATATTTTTTTTGCATTATAAAAATTATGCAAAAAAATAATTAAAAAACAAACAAACAAGAAAAGCGCACTATCACTACTTCGCGAGTGAGATTCGAACCTGCGACATCACACACCATACGGTAAAGAAAGCGGCCGCTCGCCCACTGCGCCGAACAGAGCTACTTGTGAACCTCTAAAATGTTGAACGCTTACTGAACGACGGTGTTAGGTTTATTTTCGTTACGGAATTTCTTGATTCGGTCGCCGCGCTCAAACTGTTTGTCCTAGTTCAAAGCCCGCGATAAAAGCTATGCAATAGCTTAATAATATTGTGTAGAAACTGGACTGCAACGAATAATAATAATAATATCGGACAGGGCCACGTTTTGATAGGATTTCGCCGGTCGCCGTAACTATAATATGTATTAAGTATTTATATCTAATAATTATATCTATTAAGTATTTTGTTAATGTTGTTCACCTTCATATATATGCAATAATCTATTTATATATGATAAACAAGTGTAAATTAAATTTTTTATTTTTAAATGCAAGCTTTTAGTAACTACATCATTAGACTCTGGATATCACCTAGGATCAGAGTACTTGTTTTGACGAATCAAACGAGCCCAAACTCGATCGGGTTACATCGTTTTATTACAGAGTTCCGATAGCCATCTTCCGTCTCCATCATCAGATCAGCTGCATGTCACAATAATATTGCATTCTCATCCGATTTACCTACACGTACATGCAAAATTTCAGCTCAATCGGAAACCGGGAAGTGGTTCTATTCATCTTGCATGATTTGACCCAAACAAACAAATAAATAAACTGGTCAAGCTAAATAAAAGCTTGTTATAAAAAATAGGGAAACCTCAAAAGTACAACTGATAAATCCAAAAAATCCTAATTGGTAATTTTGTATAAATTTTTGTAGGAATCACCAACGGATTACATTGAATATAAACAATTATTTTTAAAAAACCGACTTCAAACACCCGCGTCACTACAAAGTATATTATTTATTGTTGATTTATTTTTGAATTCTATAAAATTTAAATGGGACCACCTGGAAAGTATACCCTTTCAAACAAAAAAAGAGTTTTCCAAATCGGTTCTGACGTCTTCGAGTAATCGGTGAACATACACAAAAAAAAAAGATTCCGACGACTTGAGAAGCTCCCCTTTTTTTTTTGAAGTTGGTTAAAAATAAATGGCGGGAGCGAAGCCGCGGATAAAAGCTAATTTTTTTATAAAAACAATGGAATCTTAATAAGTTCCTTGCGTTTATATAGCGATACATACCTACATAATTATAATTATGCAATTAATGTATTAGCATTTTTATTGATTCAGCCTATAGCGTTTTATTTAATAACTGATAGTGTTAATCATAAATATTTGAATTTTGAATTATTGTGGTCTTCAAAATTAATTGCCGCTATAAAATCATCAGAACATGCCGGTTTTTTCCCCTGTGACAATGATCTTTATTTACCACGGAAGCTGGGCGCATAATTTGCTTTATCTCGAACGTCCGAGTGTAAATTTTATACCAAGTAAAACTGCTAAAATAAAAAAAATTAAAAACCGGCCAAGTGCGTGTCGGGCCACACGCAGTGTAGGGTTCCGTAGTTGCAAGTCAAAAATATTATTGCTGACCTAGGATAGTGCTTTTATTTTATTTATGAATATTGAATATATTTTGAGTTCCATGGTTTAAATACTATAATATACTACAAAATATGCACCTTACACTACGTGTAATACCTAACCTAGAAAAAACAGATACTATAGAACCCTACTTAGCCGTGATAGTTTCCTTTATAATTCTTTATATACAGGGTTAATTTTAATTCACCAACAAGCTCCCATATGTAACTTCTATGCACATGCATGCATGCATATGCATGTTTCTATGCAAAGTCGTTGAACAAAATTTGTTCAACGACTTTGCACATAACTCAATAAATTCACCAACAAAAACAACATTTTTTTAACTATGGTAAAATTATATAAGGGGTATTTTGGAACTTCCTCTCATTGTGGAAATATTCTATTCTATTCTATCAAAGTTGAATGGGTTAAATCGGCTTGGCATCCAGCTGCCCACAAGATAGAATAAAAAAAAACTTATTACAATGTAATAGCTACATAATAATATTGTACGAGTAAAATGATTATTTTGAAAAGAGCAACTGCTGAGTTTCTTACCGGCTCTTCTCAGCAGAATCCGCTTTCCGAACCGGTGGTAGAGTCATTAAGTGTCATTAGAGGCACAGGTTGGCCTACGTGAAATAAATAATATTGAATTTTTGAATTTTTTGAATTATGACCTTTATTCTTTTCCTCAAACCCGACACCAACCACTACGCTTACTGTCGCGTCAGAGAAGACGTCTGAAACTCTAAACTGGTCTATGGTATGTTACTGACAAGTACATAACTAGTCACAATAGGATCTTGGCAATTAAAACCGATGGATCATTTTTTCCCCATATAGGTAGGTATAACTTTTTGTGTGAGATAAACAGACGAGAAGAATTCTCTATAATAACATAATTATAGTTGTAATTATTACAGGTGTATTTTATACTAGCTGATGCCCGCGACTTCATCCGACTTGATTTAGTTTAATTCTCCGGGATGAAAAATAGCCTGTACATTGAACAAACACACTCGCATTTATTAGTAAGATGCCTGATTATCTGATTGCTTGCTCTTGCTTGATTTGCTCTTTGTAGAATAGCAAGAAAAGTTTTGCATATATCTACATTCTACGACAAATGAAATGGCAAAATACTTACGATTTAAATCTCTGGGCAAAATCGAAAATTTTAAGAATAGGTTTTTACGAGTAACGGCTCAAACGGTCGTAATTTTCATATTTTATTCGTGAAAGAAGGTAGGTATGGTACCTACGGTAATGCATATAGGTAATGGATGGGTAATGGGTTAACCTTCTCTTAGAGGAGACCTGCGCTCAGTAGTGAGACGTTATTCGGTTGATGATGATTTAGTAATGTAGTTTACATAAGCCTGTCCCATATGAGGATTACCGACGCGTTATGTTTTCTAGGGTTGTGCATAATTGTTATTGGTGAAAACTTTTAGTGTGGTATACTCAAAAACTATAAGGACTTCGAGTCCAATGCTTGTGCTGAACAGTTCTATATGAAAGGTACAAAGGTACCCTGCAGTGGTTTTTCGGACTTTCAGTACACGTTGTATAAAATGTGTCTAATAATGTGAACCATAGATTTCAGTATTTTACTCGTTGCAAAATGATGATGATACACTCTCAAGTACCAAGTTATAAAAAATTGAGATAAATATAGGTACACAGCAATTGATCAATTCCGTCAACACTAGAGGAACACCAGAAGCGTGGCACATAATTCCTTAATAATACCTATAATAACAGTTTATATTGAAGAAAAACAGACCTATCTCGCTGCTGAGTCACGTTTATTATACAACAACATAATATTATGTTGATTTCGAGAATCAAACGAAGCATCTCAATCTTATCTCAATCGTAGATTTGACTATTTTCAGCCTTGACCAAGCCCGATTCCGAAAAGGTTTTAGTCATGACATGGACTGACATAGTTCAGCGGGTCGCGAAGCTAAAGTAGAAATGGGCGAAGAATGGCTGAAGCACGTATAGATACATATAAAGTTCAGGGAACTAATGGTCATCGGGGTCTGAAGGTGCTGGAGCGACGACCCCGCAGCGAAAAGCGGAGTGTTGGCTGACCCCCCAACTAGGTGGACGGACTACATCAGACTTGCAGGGAGCCGATGGATACAGGCAGCGCAAAACCGAGACTTGTGGAAGTCCATGAAAAAGTCCTTTGACCGGCAGTGGACGTCTGTGTTTGATAAAGAAAAAGAAGAAGATGGACCACAAACATGCGCTGTGCATGTTAAAAAACGGTTATAGCGTTTGTTGACTATGAGGAAGCCTTCAATTTGGTGGCAAACTTGGGCTGATGTAAGGTAACTGTTGGAAGACGTCTTTAAGCTTCTGAATTGGAACGTACTCGGCATCAACATAAACGGCGAGTACATCACTCACCTGCGATTTGCCGATGACATAGAAGTCATGGCTGATTCTCTGAGAGACCTCAATACAATGACACCGACCTTAGCAGGGTTTCTCAACAGGTGGGCCTGAAAATAAACATGAGCAAGACGAAAATCATGTCCAATTCTCGTGCTCCGCTCCACCCGGTAATCGTTGAGAACTCTGCACTCGAAATTGTGGACGAGTTATATATACCTAGGACATACAGTCCAGCTAGAGTGATTTCGAGCGTACATTAATTTCGGGGAAGAGATGAACTGAATCTGAAAGAGATTATGAATCCAATTCGGCTGGGCAGCGTTCGAGAAGCTCCAAGATGTCGTCTCGTGCAAAATCCCTCAGTGTCTGTAGACTAGTCTTCGAACAGTGCCTGTTGATAGTGATGAAATACGGATCCGAGACATAGTCGCTAACTATGGGCCTCATAAGAAGGCTCAGGGTCACTCCGCGAGCGACCTATGCGAGAGAGCTATTCTTGAGCTAGGTGGTCTGATGAAATCAAACGAGTCGCAGGGAGCCGCTGGGTTCAGGCGGCGCAAGACCGAAGCCCGTGGAAGTCCATGGAGGAGACCTTCGTCCAGCAGTGTACGTCTATAGGTTAATTAAGAAGAAGAAGGTAACTGCAGAGATGCCAAATTGTATCAATTACCTATTGTTCGTAGGACAAAGGGATTATCGATATTTCGAAATTTTTCGAACAGTGCTCATATATGGGGATTTTGGATACGAAGACATCTCGAAGCTTTCCGAACAGTGCTCATATAGGGATTTTGCATCAGAAGACATCTCGAAGCTTTTTAAACAGTGCTGATATATGGATTTTGGATCAGAAGACATCTGAAGCTTTTCGAACAGTGCTCTTTAGGGATTTTAGATCAGAAGATATCTCGAAGCTTTTCGAATAGTGCTCTTTAAGGATTTTGCATCAGAAGACATCTCGAAGCTTTTTAAACAGTGCTCATATATGGATTTTGGATCAGAAGACATCTGAAGCTTTTCGAACAGTGCTCTTTAGGGATTTTAGATCAGAAAACATCTCGAAGCTTTTCGAATAGTGCTCTTTAAGGATTTTGCATCAGAAGACATCTCGAAGCTTTTAGTGCTCATATTGCTCATTTTTGTGCTTTTGCTCTTTAAGGATTTTGGATCACAAGACATCTCGAAGCTTTTCAAACAGTAGTCATATAGGGATTTTGGATCAGAAAACATCAGCAGCATTGGGCCAGCATGGTGGACTATGGCCTAAAACCCTTTTCTGAGAGGAGACATGCGCTCAGTAGTGTTGTTAATGATGATGATGATGACCAATGTTCTTTAATTCATCGTTCTAAAAAATGACAAACAAACCTTTGAACAAAAATCACTTTTCAAGACACAGGCAGGACCACGGCATTAGGTACAATTAAGGCAACCAATAAGTATACTATTATTGTAATTCAATGGAAAGGGGCCAGCATTTATAACGAAGCAGAAGAGGGCATTATGCCTATATTACATAATACATTTCGCATCTCTCTGTCTCGCGCATTCAATTATTGTAAAAATCTCAGATACTTTTGACAAAATGTTATCAATTATTCATTATTCATATTATATCATATTATAACATAGATATTTTAGATAAAGTTTTATTATGATATACCTACCTAGATTTTGATAGAGAAAAAGGGTGAAAACTACTAGGTATTAACTTTTTTCGCTCTTGTTATCTATTAAAAAAATTCTTTTTAAACAACCGACTTCAAACTCCCGCTTTACTACATTACACACACACTATACAAAGTATTTAATTTATTGTTGATATTTTAAAAACCGCTGGACCGATTTCGATATAATTTATATGGAACCATCTGGGAAGTCTGCCCTTTGAAACAAAAAAAGAATTTTTTAAATCGGTCCACACGTCTTCGAGTAATCGGTGACATACATAGAATAGAATAGAATAGAAATATTTTTTATTCAAATAAACTTTTACAAGTGCTTTTGAATAGTCAAGGAATCTACCACTGGTTCGGAATGCCTTTCCTGCCGAGAAGAACCAGCAAGAAACTCGGCGGTTGCTCTTTTCAACTTTTCAAAACAAATTTACAATACAGTAAATACTATGCTATATATGCAGTGTTTCCACAATGAGGAAAGTTCCAAAAATGCATACCGACTAACTTCTATCTTAAGATGGGCAGACATAAAGTAGCCCCATTCCCGCCGGTGGCACCCGTTCACGAGCATGACGCATGACCCAGCCATTGCTTCGCTCAACCATATTTGAATAAAAAAATAAAAAAAAGATTCCAACGAATTGAACACCTCCTTTTTTGAAGTCGGTTAAAAACTATGACGCAGAAGCAGGCATAGTGATAAAAGGACCCTGATACGAACAAATATGCCCACTAATTTATGTTTGTTTATTTTCTGCGGCTAATTATATCGTGAGACTGGAAAACCCCAAAGAGCCTTGACGTTATACTTATTTAATTGTTATCGTATTGGTAGAAAAGCTTGTGACGCATTATGATAATCTTCTACACACACTAATGATAATACTAGCTGATGCCCGCGACTTCGTACGCGTGGATCTTATTTTCCGGAATAATAGTTTAATATAAAGACACGTGGTTCAGGCGTCTTCGAGTGGGCATACATAAAAAAGAATTGGTTGTCTGTAAAGTCAGTTTACGGACAAAAGTTTTACGTGATAACTTCATAAAGAAACACCGATGACCGGTAACCACAGCGCGCATGCGATGACTGGCGGGCGCTCTCTAAAGCCAACGCTTCAACGAAAAAGTGTCACGTTCCGCCTGCGCCTGAGCGTGCAAGCGAGAGCGCAGTAAAAGCGATAGAGAGGCACGATCGGCCCAATCGTTGGCTTAGAGAGCGTCCGCCGCCACCCGCCAGTCATCTTTATGACGTTATCACGTAAAACTATCGTCCGTAAACCGACTTTAACAAACAACCAATTTTTTCCCAACAAACAAACAAACTATGGCCTAAACTATTTTCATTCGAGAAGAGACATGCTCGCAGTAGTGTGTCAGTGAAGAGCTGAAAAAGGAATGAATTTCTTTGCTACTCTAAAAGGGGGATGTTTTGGACTGGGGGGAGGTTTTGACGACATCCCTGGCTCAGTGGTGAGCGCTGTGGTCTTATAACTGGGAGGTCCCGGGTTCGATTCCCGGCGGGGTCAATTTGGGAATTTATAATTTCTTAATTGTATCTGGTCTGGTCTGGTGGGAGGCTTTGACCGTGGCTAGTTACCACCCTACCGTCAAAGACGTGCCGCCAAGCGATTTAGCGTTCCGGTTTGATGGCGCGTAGAAACCGATTAGGGGTATGGGTTGAATGTTCACTGCCATACCCCTTCCAAGCTAGCCCGCTACCATCTTAGACTGCATCGTCACTTACCATCAGGTAAGATCGCCAGTCAAGGACTAGCTTGTCATAGAATAAAAAAAATGACTTTTCTAAAAGAGGTGGTAAAGTTTGTACGAAGAAATATTTTATCACATGATAATATGCATTAGAAAATTTTATTGTTATTAATTTTACTGCACAATGCTCTCCGGTATAATGTCTAATGGGGGTTAAGGGGCTTTTGCTAGGGTTCATAACCTTTTATTAATTGCGATGATGTTGAGATTGTAGTGAAGTACAAATACTAAGTAGGTATTTAGGTAATATCTTCCTACCATTTGCACTTAGAAATAATTATTTTGTTTGTATTTATTGTGTTATTGTTAGTAGGTAGGGTAGCTTATATCTATACTAGCGCATTGTCCGTTTGTCTATGTATTCACTCATAAGAATAACCTTTAACTTAAATTCTGAGACAGTTTCAGTGAAATTTCTAAAAAATGTGTCAAAAAATTCTAAATTTTGAAAATCTTAGTTATTGATTTTATAGTTAAGTATTTTGTGTTCACTTTAATACAGTTTACATAGAGTATGAAGTAATTAATTGTTAAAATTACTTTTACTCATTTTCGAGATAAAAATTGTTGCAGTAAGTGAGCGATAGGTATACATTTTCGCGTTCTAATTTCTGAAAGTATCTTCAGGCTTCCGGCTTAGAACTAGCTTGCGGCACAGAATATATAATAGTACTACGTACTTGCGGTAACAGACATACCTAGGAATAGATTTAAAAAATTGTGATGAGGATGAATCTGAAGAGTCTGTTTGGTTTGAATATTCCCACAGGAATAGATTTATAAAATTGTGATGAGGATGAATCTGAAGAGTATGTCTGGTTTTCAATCTATTCCTGAAGGAATAGATTGAAAAAAATTGGTGATGAGGATGAATCTGAAGAGCTAGTTTAGTTTGAATATTCCCGAAGGAATACATTTAAAAAATTGTGATGAGGATGAATCTGAAGAGTCTGTTCGGTTTGAATATTCCCGAAGGAATACATTTAAAAAATTGTGATGAGGATGAATCTGAAGAGTCTGTTTGGTTTGAATATTCCCGAAGGAATACATTTAAAAAATTGTGATGAGGATGAATCTGAAGAGTCTGTTTGGTTTGAATATTCCCGAAGGAATACATTTAAAAAATTGTGATGAGGATGAATCTGAAGAGTCTGTTTGGTTTGAATATTCCCGAAGGAATACATTTAAAAAATTGTTATGAGGATGATTCTGAAGAGTCTGTTTCCCGAAAGAATTGATTAAGAAAAAATTGTGATGAGGATCAATCTGAACAGTATCTTTGTTTTAAATATTCCTGAAGGAATAGATAAAAAATGTGTTGTACGGTCCTTGGAAGTTGCTTATTTGTCTTAGTTCCCTTTAAGTGGAGCAGGATAAAACGAAAAGGACACCGACCTGAGATCTCCGCGGCCCCGGCGAGCACAAGTAACAAACACACCACTGGTAACACAAACACCATCATTCGCGGCAACACTTACAGCGGTAGTGAGGGCGGATGCGAACAACACCAATATAACTAGCATGCACCAGCCCCCGACTGTGCTATATAGAACAACACACATTTACACTGCACGACTACGATATGACGAGCTTCACGATATCGTTGATAAGTTGGCTTACCGCTTACGCTGAAAACACATCTGTGCGCATCGATTCGCATTTTTCACAAGCTTTTATTTAGCTTGACCAGTTTATTTATTTATTTGTTTGTTTGGGTCAAATCTTGCAAGATGAATTAGACCCACTTCCCGGTTTCTGATCGAACTGAAATTTTGCGTTTATGTGTAAATCGGATGACAACGCAATATTATTGTGACATGGAGCTGATCTGATGATGGAGATGGAAGACGGCTTTCGGAACTCTGTAATAAAACGACGTAACCCCATCGAGTTTGGGCTCGTTTGATTCGTCATAACAAGTACTCTGATCCTAGATGATATCCAGAGTCTAATGATGTAGCTACTAAAAGCTTGCATTTAAAAATAAAATTTTTAATTTACACTTGTATCCATATATAAGTGTCATTTTGTATGGAGTCGTGTACACCGTACGCATCAATTCGGCTTTGCGATGCGTACACGACTCTATACATCATCATCATTAGCAACCCATCAACGGCTCAGTACTGAGCGCAGGTCTCCTCTCAGAGAAGGGTTATAGGCCATAGTCCACCACGCTGGCCCAATGCGAGTTGGCGGACGTCACACACCTTCAAGAACATTATGAAGAACTCTCAGATGTGCAGGTTTCCTCACGATGTTTTCCTTCACCGTTGAAGCAAGTGATATTTAATTGCTTAAACGCACTTGACTCCGAAAAGTCAGAGGTGCGTACCCGGGATCGAACCTGCGACCCCCCCGAATAGGAGACCACAGTCCTAACCACTAGGCTATCACTGCTTGTACTACACGACTCTATACAAATTGACCCTTTTATATGGACAAAATGCGAATCGATGCGCACAGAATATGTGATTCCAGCCTTAGTTCAACGATATCGTGAACACACGTGAGACATAGAATTTAAATTAGGCCTATTTCGCACGTAAGAGTACCTCAGGGTAGATGTGATTTATTCAGGGAAGAGTAAATAACATCTGTCGTATTGATTGTAGCCTATGTTCCCTCAAATATGGTTGAGCGAAGCAATGGCTGGGTCATGCGTCATGCTCGTGAACGGGTGCCACCAGCGGCAATGGGCTACTTTCTGTCTGCCCGTCTTAACATGTGTTGAATTATAATCTATATATACTAGTGGTTCGCCCCGAACTGAGACCTCGCGGTATCCCATAATTCGCATAAGGTAGTTTTAACTATATTATATTGTAATTAAAACGCGCCGAATCTGATGACGTCAATCGTCTTCTGCTTTCGTGGATGGGATGCGTATTTACAATATTAAAGACAGCGCCATCTAGTAACAGTATAGTGAAGTTTTGTTAAAAACATTGATGCCCATTAAAACTCAAATAATTTCGTTTCTTTATAATATTTATCTAATCTTAGTATTTGTTGTTCAAGTACAGAATATAACTCAAATTATGTGTAAGTTTCAAGTTTTAAAACAAAGTGGTTTTAGAGATCTAGCCTCGAATACAATCTCCACTTTGAAAGCCCCCCATTTCGTATGGGACCCCCCTGAAATAAAGATTTTTATAACTTTTTAAGCCATTTTCGGCTGGAGGCCATCGGTTTACATATAATATCTAAAATTGAAGTAATTACGTTCAGTAATTCAGAAGTTATAAGGCTCTGACAGACGGACGGACGGACAAGTGCAAATCGCTCTAGTAAACTCAGAGACCTTCGCTTCGCTCGGTCGATAAAAGAAAGTGGTGTTAGTTACACTATTTGTAACTCAAGAACGGATGAACCAATTTAGCTGAAAATTGGTGGAGAGGTGGCTTAGAACCAGGAGACGGACATAGGATACTTTTTATCCCGTTTGACCGCGTTTCCGTCATGTCACTATAAAACGTGGTATAAGAAAAACGCATCTGACATGGAATAACAAAACGCAAATGACAGTGGAATAACAAAACGTAAATGACAGCTAAACGTAATTTTGTCTTTGGTTAAGTATGGTAAAAAATTTGACAATTATAAAAAGTGTTATGATAAAGCATTACTGATATTATAAATGCGAAAGTGTGTTTGTTTGTTGGTTTGTTTGTTGTTTGTTGGTTTGCGGACGAAGTCGCAGGCATCAGCTAGTTAGAAATAATTACGTATGCTTTTGTGGAACTCCCCCTCATTGTGGAAACTCTGCATACATAGAATATAATATCTATTAAGTATATTGTTAAAGTATTTTGAAAAGAGCAACTGCCGAGTTTCTTGCTGGTTCTTCTCGGCAGGAACGGCATTCCGAACCAGTGGTAGACTCATTGATGATTCAAAAGTACTTGTAAAAGTTTATTTGAATAAAACACATTTCTATTCTATTCTATTCTATTATATTCTATGTCACCCGAACGTGTCTAGTAACGAATCGATTGATGCCTCATTCTTCAAAATCGGCTCTATAGATTATAGTGATTGACAGTAGCGATTGATTTGAAATTCGGTGTACTGTTACTTAGGATTATTTCCAAGGCATGGTAAACTTGAGTTAATGCTGCAGTATCAAGTAGTCTGCGGGACATCCAACTCCTCAAAAACTTACAGCTGTGTTTGGGCTCATTAGAACGGTCTCAATGAGTAGGTGTTAGATAGATGATGGTCGAGGATCGAGGAGGAGGATCGAAAATATTCGTGCTTAGGCTACTGATGACGGCGCAAAAAACTGAGTAACAGGATTTCAGGTAATAGTACATAGTTCGGCCATAGATTCACTTGTCCGAACTCGGAGGTGTTTTCAATTTTCAATTTACATATTTTGTTTGTTTGCTTGTGACACCATAGACTCTAAAGGCAATCATTCTCTTTTTCTATACATCTAAGTATAATTACGAGTACGTCATGTAAGTTGGATATCAAAGTTATTTGTTGTGCACTGGTCACTGCGCAGTATATGTATACGTACAACTGAATGGAAGTTCCCAATTTGTTTTTTTTTGGATTCTAATAAAAATAGAAGCAAAATAAAAATAAAATAAATCATCATCAGTAAACCCATCAACGGTTCACTACTGAGCGCAGGTCTCCTCCCACAGAAGGATCATAAAAGCCGTGGTCCGCCAAGCTGGCCCATTACTTAGCAGACTACACACTGTGTTTGTGTGAGAACAATATGGAGAACTCTCAGGTGTGCAGGTTTCCTCACGATGTTTTCCTTCACCGTTGAAGCATGTGATATTTAATTGCTTAAACGAATATACTTCCGAAAAGTCAGAGGTATGTGCTCGGTATCGAGCCTGCGATCCCTCGAATAGGATGACAATCTTAACCACTAGGTTATCACTGCTCTAAATAAATAAACGGTCAAATGTGCGTCAGGCCTCGCGCAGTGTAGGGGTCCGTAGTTTCCTGTCATTATATTATGCATTAAAAAAATATTTTTAAAAAACCGACTTCAAACACCCGCGCCACTACAAAGTATATCATTAATTGTTGATTTTTTAAAAACCGCTTGACCGATTTCGATTAAATTTCAATGGGACCACCTGGGAAATATGCCCTTTCAAACAAAAAAGAATTATTCAAATCGGTTCAGGCGTCTTCGAGTAATCGGTGAACATACATTAAAAGAAAGATTCCGACGAATCGAGAACCTCCTTCCTTTTTTGAAGTCGGTTAAAAGGGAGTAGATATTATTTATGTAATTTTCATCATAAAATGAATTTTTTACATTTTAAAATTACATTACAAAATTGCCTTTGAATTGAATTGAAGCAGTGATAGCCTAGTGGTTAGTACTGTGGTCTCCTATTCGGGGGGTCGCAGGTTCGATCCCGGGTACGCACCTCTTGCTTTTCTAAGTTAAGTGCGTTTAAGAAATTAAATATCACAAGCTTCAACGATGAAGGAATACATCGTGAGGAAACCTGAGAGTTCTTCATAATGTTCTTAAAGGTGTGTGAAGTGCCAGCGTGGTTGGAATCACATTTGTGCGCATCGATTCGCATTTGAGCATACAAAACTGTAATTGAATAATATGAAAAACCGGCCATGTGCGTGTCGGGCCACGCGCAGTGTAAGGTTCCGTAGTTGAAATTCGCAAATATTATTGCTGACCTAGGATAGTGAGGATAGTGCTTTTATTTTATTTATGAATATTGAATACATTTTGAGTTCCATGGGTTTAAATACTATAATATACTACAAAATATGGAACTTACACTACGTGTAATAACTAAGAAAAAACAGATATAACTCCTTAACTAATGAACCCTACTTAGCCGTGTAGTGATAGTTTTCCTTTAAAATTCATTATGTATACTACTGCTGTGAATTTTTTTTGTATCCTATATACTACCATTTAGCTGGCAGAGGTGGGGGGGGGGGGGGGGGAGACACTTGACTCTAATAAAATTTAGCACTTTAAAATATCATATTTCACAAACGGATCCCTGATTTGAAAAATGGTGTTCCCACACCCACAGTATTTTTGAAAGACCTATTCAACGACACCCCACACTATGGGATAGTCGAGAAAAAAAAATTCATCCCCACTTTACATGTAGGGGAGGTACCCTAAAAAAATTGTTTTTCAAAATTTTATTTCACCACTTTGTCGGCGTGATTGATATTTATACCCTTATCAAATTACAGATTTCTAGTACCAATAGTCTAATAGTAGTAATAATGACAGTTTTGTATGGACAAAATGCGAGTGCACAAATGTGTTTCCAGCCTAATCCTTCTCTGAGACCTGCGCTCAGTTATAATAGTGAGCCGTTGATGGGTTGCTGATGATGATGATAAAAATTAAAAAATTATCATGATTAGATTGGTGACAAAAATGAGCACAGCTGTCACTGGTTTTGTATGGAAATACGTTTTGAAAAGCTATAACTTTTCATTGAGTTAAAAATTAGGGACTTAAAATTTTCACAGCATAAGAGGTCATTGATCTTTTAAATCAGTATAATTAATTAAATAGCATTAAGAGACCGTTGACCTTGGTATTCAGTATAAATTTCACACACACGTACTGCCCAAGGTAAAAGAAATATAAAGTTTGCAGGAGTGCAAGTTTATAATAAATTACCGAAGGAGGTGAAGAATGCGACTTCGTTCAACATATTTAAACGCAAACTGAAGAAACATGTACTTCATGATATAAACTTGCTTAAATGATCTTAATAAATTACCATAAATTTAATTAACTTACTGGTATAAACTACACTGTGGCAACGATCTCGCATTCCTCGACCGGAGTTCATGACGGATTTTTGAGGGTAGATTTAGAATGAAATGTGAATTGTAAGTTAGCATCTGACTGCCAAATCTAAATATATAGTTTTCTCTGTAAGTGAATTTTGTAACAATTCGTTGAGGAAATAAATTCTCTTTAACCTGAAATTTCAACTTAGGGTTTGAAACCCGTTCCGTTCCATTTTTTTTTTCGGAACCCTACTAAGTCATATATTACCACATCAAAAGTGTCTAGGGATCAAGCATTTTTATGCGGATTTCTTGAGATTGAGATGTGGCTTTGTAATAAATTTATGATTTTATAAATTTATATGGATCCTTTTTGGTGCATTTCATAATTTGAATCAGGAACTGTCAATCAAATTCGAGTAAAAGATGAAAATCAGCTGTCAATATTTTCCCTATAAAAACATACTACGCATTGAAGACATTATTAGTGCTACTGTTTCCCTACTACTGATTAAAACCAACGTTATTATGGAGCGGCGACGTCATTTAAGCAGGGAAGAAATGCTCAGAGCCGTGGGAATGATAGAAGCTGGTTCCCGGCAACGTACTGTGGCTTTAGCTCTGAATACAAGTCAGAGTGTTATCAGTCGACTTTGGACACGTTACCGAAGCACTGGTACCGTGGCTGAGCGCCATGGAGGACGGTATCGCTGCACCACACGGAGACAAGACCGATACATTCAAATCTTAACTCGAAGAGCTCCAACAATAACCGCCATGATGTTAGCCGTGAGGCTTCATCACTCTTCAGGGAACTTAATTAGCGACCAAACAGTCAGAAACCGCTTGCATGAAGTGAACCTTCATTCCCGAAGACCGCTACGGGTACCACCTATAGCAATGCACAATCGTAGGATTCGATATCAATGGGCTCTTGACCACAGAAATTGGGCAGAAGAACAATGGCGTTTCGTGTGCTTTTCTGATGAGTCTCGTTTTGGTATGAGACCGGATACAAGACTTATACGACACTGGAGAACCCCTGGACGCCAACAGCGATTAAAATCCTGCCAGGAAGTCCATCCTTATAGTGGTGGAACCATCATGGTATGGGCGGGTATTTGGATCGGCGGAAGAACTGAGTTGATTTGGATCAGAGGCAACCTCAACGCTCAAATTTATGCTGAGACGATTGTATCAGACGTCATCGTTCCTCTACAAGTGCAAATCGGTCCCTTATTTCAGTTAATGCATGATAATGCACGACCGCACACCGCAAGAGTTGTAAGACAGACTCTCGCCGCAGCTAACATCAATGTCCTGCCCTGGCCTGCTCAGTCGCCAGACTTGAACCCGATTGAGCATGCATGGGATATGCTACAGAGAAGAGCTCTGCCGAATATGGAGGGTATCCAGTGGCAAGAAGACCTTTTTTTGTTGTTGCAACGAACATGGGCGGCCATTCCACAGCGTGATTTGGATGAACTCATTTTGAGTATGCCAAACCGATGTTCTTGTGTTGTTAGTGTTCGCGGTAGAAACACGGATTATTAATTGTTTAAGTTACCCAATAAAATTTTAAAGAAAACTGTTATTTCAGTCTTTTTTTCGAACTTTAATGTTAGTGGTTCAAATGTCAAAAATCCCTTTATTAGGAAAATGGCAAATTTCTTTATTAATGCAAAGGTGACTTGGTTTATCGTTACTGTGACAAACGAAAACACTTTATTTGATGAATCCTTAAAGAAAATTTTAATTAATATCAATCAGGAGAAAAGTTATTGCAAAAATATATATGTTGATCCCTAGACACTTTTGATGTGTTTATTTAATTAGAATAAAAATTCTTTTCAAACAAACGACTCCTAATGCCCGCCACTACAAATTATGAAAATAATTTTAATTTGAAACGTTTGTTGAAGTCACATGGGTCTAAGTAGAAACGATGAAACCGATGCGTGACGCTCGCCTCGAGATGACACGCGAGAGACAAGTTTGTTGAAGTCTTCTTCTTCTTCTTTTTCATCAACCGATAGACGTCCACTGCTATACAAAAGTCTCTTGCATGGACTTCGACAGGCCTCGGTCTTGCGCCGCCTGGATCCAGCGGCTCCCTGCGACTCGTTTGATGTCGTCGGTCCACCTGGTGAGGGGTCTGCCAACACTGCGCTTCCTGGTGCGGGGTCGCCACTCCAGCACCTTGGGACCCTAACGGCCATCAGCTCTTCGAACTATGTGCCCCGCCCATGCCCAAGTGTTGAAGTCGGGTGAGCTTAAATAGAAACGATATAAACGATACACAATTCTCGATTATTGAGATGTTGTTGTTGCAACAGTGTTGCAGAAAACGAGTGAAATGTCACCTAATGCAGTTGTACAAGGTAAAGTTGAGAAATTTTCCCAGGTTTCACGGTCAACGGCAAATATAATTTTTAGTTGCTATTTCATAATATTATTATTCCGGTGCTAATTACCATTACATTATGTTAATGTTATGACAAGTAAGTAGGTTACTAGTGCAATCACCGAAACTATATAATTCACCTGTTCAGGAAACTCACTACATTTTTTCGTCAACTTCCCGGAAGTTACCCGGGAACGAACCTGCGACCCCGGAATAGGAGACCACAGTCCTAACCACTAAGCTATCACAGGTTTTTTTTTTAAAGAATATCAGCCAAGTTGAAGTTGACTAATATCCTCCTCTCCCCTCCAAATAAGCGGAAAGCTTGTGTTGGGAGTGAGTACGACAATAGTGCAACGGGTGGGATTCGAACCTGCGACCTTTCAGTTTTCAGTCCGTACCTTTAACCGTTGGGCTATTGAGGCTTTAAATGCTTTATGCCTTGAATTCTTGAAATGAAATACGAGAAGTGCGGTTAGGTACGCTAAAGCTGTTGGATTAATAAGAATAATAATCAATCATAGCCCTTGTCCTAGTCATCTAAATTCTAGCCCTCACCCTGACAATATAGTTGTTTCTTAATCTATATTTTTCTGAGTTTCTTGCCGGCTCTTCTCAGCAGAATCCGCTTTCCGAACCGGTGGTAGAATCTTGACTTGTCATAAGAGCCACAGGTTGGCCTACATGAAATAAATAATTTTGAATTTTTTTTGAATTTTGAATTTTTTCGGGTTTTTTACCACCTGGCATGTCAACCCCATCGATTCATACAATATTTAACAATGACACTTGACCTACATTAACAATAAACTTAGCTAACTTAATACTAACTTAACTATCAAGAAAGTCACTGACGGCAAGCAGTGACCAGATCACAAATTTTTCTAGCTAATTCTGATGTAGGGTGTGCCAAGGGACTCTGACCAATATAGGTTAGGTATCTTAATTTCCCCAATGACGATTTGGAAGTCTCTGGCAGAGCCCTTATATTCACAAGAAAAGCTGATGTTAGGGAAATCAATATAGGTTAGGTATCTTAATTTCCCCAATGACGATTTGGAAGTCTCTGGCAGAGCCCTTATATTCACAAGAAAAGCTGATGTTAGGGAAATCAATATAGGTTAGGTATCTTAATTTCCCCAATGACGATTTGGAAGTCTCTGGCAGAGCCCTTATATTCACAAGAAAAGCTGATGTTAGGGAAATCAATATAGGTTAGGTATCTTAATTTCCCCAATGACGATTTGGAAGTCTCTGGCAGAGGCCTTATATTCACAAGAAAAGCTGCATGATGTTAGGGAAATTAATATAGGTTAGGTATCTTAATTTCCCCAATGACGATTTGGAAGTCTCTGGCAGAGGCCTTATATTCACAAGAAAAGCTGATGTTAGGGAAATCAATATAGGTTAGGTATCTTAATTTCCCTAATGACGATTTGGAAGTCTCTGGTAGAGGCCTTATATTCACAAGAAAAGCTGATGTTAGGGAAATCAATATAGGTTAGGTATCTTAATTTCCCTAATGACGATTTGGAAGTCTCTGGCAGAGGCCTTATATTCACAAGAAAAGCTGATGTTAGGGAAATCAATATAGGTTAGGTATCTTAATTTCCCTAAATAAAGCTTTTCTTAAAAAATAAAGCTTTTCTTGTGACTAAGGCCTCTGCCGAGACATCCAAATCGTCATCTTTCATTCGTCATTCGTCTTATTCTACGCCATGTAGGTACTTCCTTTAAATCATCTTTTTAATCGACTTCAAAAAAAGGAGGAGGTTCTCAATTGGACGCGTACTTTTTTTTGGCGATGTTACTCCATAACTCCGTCAAATCTGAACCGATTTCAATATTTTTTTTTGTTTGAAAGGATCTAATGAATATCTTCGGTGATGGAGAACGGAACTCTTCAATGAATAGAAGCAAATCGCTCGCGATCAGAGAATGTGTGGATTTATCCCACAGATTTTTCCTATGAAGCTTAATTTGTACACGTATGTTGAAGTCGGGCTAGCTTCGCGCATTGGTTTCATCGTTTCTATTTAGGCCCGCTCGACTTCAACATACGTGTACAAATTAAAATTATTTTATACTTTGCAGTGGCGTTTGAAGTTGGTTTTTTAAAAGAATTTTTATATATTATAAGTGAGAATTCTTAGGAATAAAAAAACTGTTAAATGAGAAAAATTTAGAAATTAATTGCTCGAACTATCTAGACAGTAGTTTGAGTCTATAACTCAAAAATAAGAAATAGAAGTTCTGTAGGACAACGGAACTATAGATAGTTAACGATTCTCTTAAATAAATCGTACGTAATTTAATTACAGTAATCGATAGAGTAATTAATGATTTATTCAGCGGACCTTGAAAAGAGATAGGTTGACGGTTTCCCCACAATGCATGGAAGCTGGGAAAATTTTGAATGGGAATCCCCGATCTATGACGATTTTCGACGTGTTGAAAAAACAGGAATTGTTGTTTTTTTTATATAATAAATTTACCATGTAAATTTTTTATTTTTATATTTTACTAGCTGATGCCCGCGACTTCGTCCGCGTGGATTAAGGTATTTGATCCCCGCGGAATCTTTGTAATTTTCCGGGATAAAAAGTAGCCTATGTGTTAATCCAGGGTATAATCTATCTCCATTCTAAATTTCAGTCAAATCCGTCCAGTAGTTTTTGCGTGAAAGAGTAACAAACATACACACGCAGACACACACTAACTTTCGCATTTATAATACTACTAAGTAAAATGTTTTGATTTTTTAGGGTTCCGTACCCAAAGGGTGCCAACGGGACCCTATTACTAAGCCTCCGCTGTCCGTCTGTCCGTCCGTCCGTCTGTCAGCGGGCTGAATCTCGTAAACCATAATAGATAGACAGTTGAAATTTTCACATAATTATTGTGTATTGCTGTTGCCGCTATAACAACAAATAATAAAAATAAAATAAAATTAAAAATAAAGGGAGCTCCCAAACATGGAAAAGGAGTCGAAATAAAATTTTGTTTTTACCCTGGCATGTGGGGTGTCATTGTCGAGAACTCATTACGTGGAGTTCAAATATTAGCTACAAAAATGAAGAAATGGGGGGCCGTCAAAGTTGTCGGTTTTAGACCAATTTTGGTATGGGGTCTATCTCAAAAACTAAACTAGATAGGAATTTGAAATTTTGGTATTATGTACTATATAGTGTATTTAAACAACAAATACTGAAAACACCGATTTATAATGCGGTTTGTAAGTTGTGACCAAAACAAACGAGCATTTTTTCCCCATATCCTAATTTAGTATTTTGTAAGAACTAAGATAAATATGTATCTAGTTTTAAAAAAATGATTTGGTCATATGTACGGAACCCTAAAAGAACACTTTCACTCGCGATTTTTTATTTATTTTATAGTCCCAGGTGATGCTCGTAACTTCATTCACATTTTAGGTTTCAGAAACTTTCTTCGTAAACGTGCGTAGGCCCTCATATTGTCTCACTACGAGTGACGACGTAGAGTAGGGAAATATTTCCTCCTTTCATTTCTTACCGGTTGCCATGTGCGTTGGCTGTCAGTCTGTCAGTTTTTAATTCTATCAGTCTGTCAGTCTGTGAGTCACTAATTGAACCATGAAAGTAGTACTTGAACGAAGGTCACGTAATTGTTTTGTAGGTATGCGAATTCTTCGGGTTGCCTTTTTTAGGGTTCCGTAGTAAACAAGGAACCCTTATAGTTTCGCCATGTCCGTCCGTCCGTCCGTCTGTCTGTCTGTCTGTCCGTCTGTCCGTCTGTCTGTCTGTCTGTCTGTCTGTCTGTCTGTCTGTCTGTCTGTCTGTATGTCTGTCTGTCTGTCTGTCTCTCTATCTGTCTGTCTGTCTGTCTGTCTGTCTGTCTGTCTGTCTGTCTGTCTGTCTGTGTGTCTATCTGTCTATTGGTACTAGAAATCTGTAATTTGACAAGAGTATAAATATTAATTACGCCGACAAAGTGGTGAAATAAAATTGTGAAAAATAATTTTTTTTAGGGTACCTCCCCCTACATGTAAAGTGGGGATGAATTTTTTTTCTCGTCTATCCCATAGTGTAGGGTGTCGTTGAATAGGTGTTTCAAAAATATTGTGGGTGTGGGAACACCATTTTTTAATTCAGGGATCCGTTTGTGAAATATGATATTTTAAAGTGCTAAATTTTATTAGAGTCAAGTGTACCCCCTCTGCCAGCTAAATGGTTTTATAAAGGAACCAAGAAAAAATTCACACCAGTTGTAGTATAATGAATTTTAAAGGAAAACTATTACGGCTAAGTAGGGTTCATTAGTGAAGGAGTTATATATCTGTTTTTTTCTAAGTTACATATTACATGTAGTGTAAGCTGCATATTTTTTAGTATATTAGAGTATTTAAACCATGGAACTCAAAATGTATTCAATAGTCATAAATAAAATAAAAGCCCTATCCTAGGTCAGCAATAATATTTGAGACTTTCAACTACGGAACCCTACATTGCGCCTGGCCCGACACGCACTTGGCCGGTTTTTTAATTTTTTGATAATAATAATTATGGTTTGATATATACGAATTTGAAACGAGTCGCAGGGAGCCGCTGGATTCAAGCGGCGCAAGACCGAAGCCTGTGGAAGTCCATGCAGGAGACCTTTGTCCAGCAGTGGACGTCTATAGGTTGATAAAGAAGAAGATATACGAATACATAGATATCTAACCTACCTGAAAAAAATGGCAGGGCTAACCTACCCATAGACTCAGACAGGTTTTCAATATTTTGCAAACGTGTTAAATTTTATAAGAGTACCTATTAACTATTATTTATTACTTTTGCATAAATTAATGTAATACCAAACGTTGTGATTAGGAGTGACGTATAGAACAAGCTACGATCAAGTAGAGTTAGTGGGACACACCTATTTAACATAATGTCATTGCCGATAAACATATTAATAATTATCTCACGTGAGATAATATCTTTACTCGAATAAATTCTTACTAATTATTATGAATGCGAAAGTGTTTTGTTTGTTGTTTTGTCCTTCGATCATGACATGATGCAACAGAGTTACGGATCGACGTGATTTAGAATAGAATAGAATAGAAATATTTTTTATTCAAATAAACTTTTTACAAGTGCTTTTGAATCGTCTGGCTCTACCGCTGGTTCGGAATGCCCTTCCTGCCGAGAAGAACCAGCAAGAAACTCGGCGGTTGCTCTTTTCAAAACAAATTTACAATACAGTAAATACTATGATATTATGCAGTGTTTCCACAATGAGGTTTCCACAAGTTCCAAAAATGCATACCGACTAACTTCTTTCTAAAGATGGGCAGACATAAAGTAGCCCCATTCCCGCCGGTGGAACCCGTTCACGAACATGACGCATGACCCAGCCGTTGCTTCGCTCAACCATATTTGAGGGAACGTAACAACCCGCATCACACGACACCACCACATAAATGTTTAAAGAGTGCGTGACATACTTAAGTATTATTATTTAATGCATGGGTATAGTTGAGGCCCTGCAATTGTGCATTATTAGTCAACTCCAGTCCAGTATCAGAGCGAAACGTAGGTACGTAGAGTGTATTTCGTAGAGTATGTATGTGGCTGCCAGCCCCTCTAGCCAAGTTAAACTTCGTTGTATCGTTTCTCTTTCTACGATCGTTGTCACTTGAAGTTTTGGCTAGGGCTAGACAATATGGCGCTGCAGCTGATCAAAGATAGAAGCAGAGGCGGCTCTAGCCCATGTGGCGCCCGTGTGCAATCAATACCTTGGCGCCCTCAAGTAGGCGCGCAGTCAAAATCAAGACTTAGGATTTCGCTAGCTATTTTTGATGAGCTCTGACCCCGGTGAAAGTCGCAATTATTATGGTGGATAGTAACCAATCTTACCTTTTATATAATTTTAGTCAAAAGAAAAGCCAATTTACACGTTTACTCGAACATTAAAAAAAATCCTTAATCCATTGCGCCAAGGCTTATTTCGCAAAGTACAAATTGCGTACACGCGCCTTTGGAAATGCCGTGCGCTTCCCTGGCAATTTGAATTTTGGATAGTTCTACAAAATAAGGAATTTTCGGCGACTCAGCTAAAATATAGTGAAAAATTTGTTACAAACTAATTTATTTGTATAACATTCTGTACAACATACCTATGTCTAGTTGTCACTGAAAATAATTTAAAAATTAAATTATTTTATTAACGAAATTGCTATTCAAAGTGCCAAATCCTCAGGATCCCGCAGTGACCCTCAAACAAAATCTAATCAAAAGTGTTATGTGATTTATTTAGTATGACATTAAATTGACATAAAAAAGACTATACATCATTATTACTTAAAGCTCAAAGATAATATTATACTGATTAAAATTATTGTCCAAGACTGGTTTAATAGAATTAGTATATAAACCAGAAAAAATCCCTAATTTTCGTTGTTGTTCGAGATACTTGGACTCTTGCAAATTAATAAAAGCAAAATTAACAATCATATTGGTGCTGATTATCGTTTTTTCCCGTTTCCAGGCGCTTGGTTGCCTTGAAATGGCTATAAATTTAAAATATTTTGACCGTTCCACTTAACATATTATGCTAAAAAAAGATTCTTGATAATAGACTAGTTTTTGCAACTAGAATGTAAAAAAAATGTCGGGCCGAATTCAGACTCATTTTCGTCCTTAGTTTGTAGAACTATCGTTTTATACTATTCTAATACCTGCTATATTCGCAATGATTGTCGGTGTGTTTTCAAACGAATCAAACACGTGCCGGCACGCGAATTTTTATTAAGGCTGTATTAAGGCTGATTTCACCTTGTAACAAAAGTTATAGTGTAAAGGAGCCGCTCGTGGCGCACCTTGCTATGCTACCGCATCCGGCGTCCGCCATAAGGCGCAATTTAGACGGGGCCTCGTTTATCGTTCATCGTTGCAAAAAATTTTACGAAATGAATCGTCTTCATTCGCCCTAAGGGCGAATTTAGCTTTCGAGATTTTTAGTTTCATTTTCGAGGCTTCATTGAGAGTCATCGAAAATGAACCGTCTAAAATTGTCCTTTAGGGCAAATGGCCTTAGGGTGCATTTTCGCAAAAATTAACGATGGACGGGACACCGTTAATTTCAGCCTTACACGGGCGCAGGGTCTTTGAGACCGTCGGCACCGCGGTGCCCGGCGGGCGCCGCGAGCGACGCATGTTCTTTGGAGGTGTCGCAAGCGGCGCTCGGCGCGGCGCCCCCTAACAACCTGCGCCCGTGTGCACCGCACACCCTGCACAATAGGTAAAGCCGCCGCTGGACAGAAGTGTATTGATTATAATATTTCGCGGCATTTTGTATTGCTTTTATTAGCATTTAAAACATTTATAATACAAAATGCCGCGAAATATTATCAATACACTTCTATCTTTGATCAGCTGCAGCGCCATTTAGTCTAGCCCTAGCCAAAACTTCATGTCACAACGATCGTAGAAAGAGAAAGTACAGCTGTAGAGATGCCGCGAATCGTTGTTATAGCGAACAGTCGAATACCGATTAATCGCCATTCCCTATGGCGAATAGTCAAGTAACTCGCCTACTATTGAACATAAAAAAGTAATATAAAAATAATTTATTTGTTATCAAATTATAATATCACGTTTGCTAAAATTACTCCAAGGTTTTTTTAATGTGTGCCCTCTATTTGTCCTCCGACAATGATCTTATGAGAAAAAAGCCGGCCAAGTGCAAGTCGGACTCGCGCACCGAGGGTTCCGTACTCCAAAAGTAAAAGTAAAACGATAATATTATATTAATTTGCTTATTTATCGTTAACTTTGTTTGTAGAGGTTTATTGTTAATATAAAAAAAAAACTATGCTAGTTAGAGCGTTGGTTTTATTTTTCCTGTAAAATATACACAAACCTCTATTGACCATAATTATTTCAGATTTTTCGATTGGTAAACTTCGGAGATAAGGGGGGGGGAACGGTATTTTTTTCGACATTTTGGCCGATTACTCAAAATCTATTATATATAGAAATAAATAAAAAACTGTTTTAGAATGCACAAGTAAAGGCCTTTCATATGATACCCCACTCGGTATAGTTATCTTACTTTGAAATTTCAAACCCCCGATTTTCCCCCTTTTTTAATCAAACTAAAATAATTTTCGCGTTGCTTTTATTTTTCCTGTAAAATATACATAAACTTCTATTGTCCATAATTATTTCAGATTTTTCGATTGGTAAACTTCGGAGATAAGGGGGGGGGGGGGGGATTGGTATTTTTTTCGACATTTTGGCCGATTACTCAAAAACTATTATATATAGAAATAAATAAAAAACTGTTTTAGAATGCACAAGTAAAGGCCTTTCATATGATACCCCACTCGGTATAGTTATCTTACTTTGAAATTTCAAACCCCCGGTTTCCCCCTTTTTTAATCAAACTAAAATAATTTTCGCGTAGCTTTTATTTTTCCTGTAAAATATACATAAACCTCTATTGACCATAATTATTTTCAGATTTTTCGATTGGTAAACTTCGGAGATAAGGGGGGGGGGGGGGGGGACGGTATTTTTTTCGACATTTTGGCCGATTACTCAAAAACTATTCTATATAGAAATAAATAAAAAACTGTTTTAGAATGCACAAGTAAAGGCCTTTCATATGATACCCCACTCGGTATAGTTATCTTACTTTGAAATTTCAAACCCCCGATATTCCCCCCTTTTTTAATAAAACTAAAAATAATTTTCGATTTTACTTTATTCCAATGATGTTGGGCCACTATTATACACAACTATGCCAAATTTCATGTCGATAGCTTTAATAGTTACTGAAATAATCGACTGTGACAGACGGACGGACGGACGGACGGACGGAGAAAGTCTCACCATAAGGGTTCCATTTTTACCATTTTGGTACGGAACCCTTAAAAAACAATGAAGTTTAAGAAATCGGTTTCAAGAAAATTATGTCTTTTAGTTGTAATAATTATAATTATTATTTTAACTAGCTGATGCCCGCGACTTCGTCTGCGTGAACTTAGCCTTTAAAATGCCTTGGGAACTCTGACTTTGCGGGATAAAAAGTAGCCTGTCACTCTCCAGGTCCTCAACTATAGGTACACTGCAAAAAATCACGTCGATCCGTAGCTCTGTTGGGGCGTGATTGAAGGACAAACCAACGCACTTTCGCAGTTATAATATTTCACCATATAAAGTGTAAGTGCATATAGCCCGTCTTTGACATGAATTGAATTGTAGTACGTTTTGTGGAAATGTCATATTCTATTCTAACAAAGATGCACGGGTTAAATCAGCTTGCCATCCAGCTGCCCACAAGATAGTATAAAAACTTATTACAATGTAATAGCTACTTATTAATATTGTAACATGATTATTTTGAAAAGAGCAACTGCTGAGTTTCTTGCCGGCTCTTCTCAGCAGAATCCGCTTTCCGAACCGGTGGTAGAATCTTGACGTGTCATAAGAGCCACAGGTTGGCCTACATGAAATAAATAATTTTGAATTTTGAATTTTTTTTTTTGAATTTTGAGTCAACGTGGTTTTTAGGGTTCCGTACCCAAAGGGTGCCAACGGGACCCTATTACTAAGCCTCCGCTGTCCGTCCGTCCGTCTGTCAGCGGCCTGTATCTCTTAAACCGTAATAGGTAGACAGTTGAAATTTTCACATATTTTGTATTTCTATTGCCGCTATAACAAAAAATAATAAAAATCGGCCAAGTGCGAGTCGGGCCTCGCTCTTTTAGGGTTCCGTTTAAAAAAAATACCTTAAAAAGTAGCCTTTTCACTTTTCAGGTCCTCAACTATGCCTATCAAAAAAACCACGTCAATCTGTAACTTCGTTGGCGCATAATTGAAGGATTAATATGTGAATAGTAGCATACGAATATCCCGCGGGAACTGTTTGTTTTCCCGAGATAAAAAGTAGCCTTTGTCATTTTTCAGGCTCTTAACTTTACCTGTGCAAAAAAATCACGTTAATCTAAAACTCCATTGCGCGTATTTTGAAGGACAAATGCGTAAAAATAGCGTTGCTATCTCGTAGGAACTGTTTGCTTTTTCGGGATGAAAAGTAGCCTATGTGCTATTCCAGACTATATTCTATGTCTGTGCCAAATTTCAGCAAAATCGGTTCATTCGTTGTCGCGTTAAAGAGTAACAAACATCCATCCATCCATCCTCACAAACTTTCGCATTTATAATACTAGTGGTTCGCCCCGAACTGAGACCTCGCGGTAACGGTATCCCATGATTATTCATTCAATCGATACATGATAACCAAAACTGACATTATTATTATGCCCGTTTTCACCAAACATACCTAAATCATCCCCTAAGTAGGAGTCTCTTAACGTAGGTAGCTCCTAAATACAATCCTAAGTCCTAACATCCGTCCCAATATCCTTTTAGGTGTCCCGTACAGGATCGTGATAAATAAGTTGACAGAAAACATCAATCACCTAACTTATAGGTAGCCCGTAAAGGTTAGGGAACGTTAGTGAAAACATTGAATTATTATGTAGGTACTAACGAGTGAAACCGGGTTACGGGCATCTGTACAAATCGTCATCTATAGACGCGAATAGAAAATATACAATATTTAACTAAAATTTAACTAAAAAATAATTTTAATTGAATAATATGGTACAAAAAAAATTACAATACAATTATTGTATTATAATAAGTAACTAAATAATAATGGTCGACGCAAAACTGTTTTTGGGATAGGTCGTTAGTCGTAACTCGTAGTTCCATGGGAATAGTTACTGACTGCGCCATCTATTAGCATTATTGTGAAGCTATGTTGATGCGATATGAATTACTGATGTACATTAAAAATTAAATAATCTCGTTTCTTTATAATATTCATATAATTTTAGTATTTGTTGTTCAAGTACAGGATATAAGTGACCTAAAAACATAAAATCAGTTTGAAAATCCATAGCGGATTTTCCTAGAGAGCGTCTTCAAGCGAGCGTATAAAATCGCCACTTTGAAAGCCCCCCATTTCGTCAATTTTAAGGGAAAAATTAAAAAAAAAATATTTTTGTACTCAGTTCAAAATTATCTTTAAAATGATACGTAACAATTTTATGTAACGCGATATTTTTTTTTTACTTCGCATTCGCTTCTATGAGAGCCCCCCTGAAATAAAGATTTTTATAACTTTTTAAGCCATTTTCGGCTGAAGGCCATCGGTTTACATATTATATCTAAATTTGAAGTAATTACGTTCAGTAATTCAAAAGTTATAAGGCTCTGACAGACGGACGGACGGACGGACGGACAAGTGCAAATCGCTCTAGTTAACTCAGAGACCTCGCTTCGCTCGGTCAATTAATAGGAGGATAGGAAATAGGATCTACACATGACCAGTCATTATAATATCTAGCAATGTACTCACTATGACTGGACAAATCGATACATTGTACTATTTGTATTATTTATTTCGTAATCCATCCCTAATCCCTAAGAAATTTTCTATTGCTAATGAAAAACTTCAATAACTGTGTTTATCTTACTTGATTGTTGAATTGGAATTTCTTACTTATTCTCGATGCTGCGGATAATGTAAGCGTGATTTAAGTACAATCAGCGCCATCTATCAGTGTTTTTTCAAAATCCCGCGGGAACCTTGGATTTTTCCGGGATAATTTGTAGCCTATGTGTTATTCCAGGGTATAATCTATCTCCATTCCAAATTTCAGCCAAATCCATACAGTAGTTTTTGCGTGAAAGAGGAACAAACATACACACAAACTTTCGCCTTTATAATATTAGTAGGAAGTAGGAAGTAGGATAAATGAAATTAACAATAACTAACTATCTACTTACCTAAAAAGAAAAATAAAAAAAATTTTTGTTCATTATTTTTAATTTTTATTCATGTCCATTCCGAACCAGTGGTAGAGCCAGACGATTCAAAAGCACTTGTAAAAAGTTTAATCAAGAAGGGCCTCATAAGTAGGCTCAGGACCGCTCAGCGGGCGATGGAGAGATCTATGCTCGGAGTGTCCCTGCGGGATCGAATCAGAAATGAGGAGATCCGTAGGAGAACCAGAGTCACCGACATAGCTCCGCGAGTCGCGATACTGAAGTGGAAATGGGCGGGGCACATAGTTCGAAGAGCTGATGGTCGTTGGGGTGCCAAGGTGCTGGAGTGGCGACCTCGCACCGGGAAGCGCAGTGTTGGCAGTCCCCCCACCAGGTGGACCGACGACATCAAGAGAGTCGCAGGGAGCCGCTGGATTCAGGCGGCGCAAGACCGAGGCCTGTGGAAGTCCATGCAAGAGACTTTTGTCCAGCAGTGGACGTCTATCGGTTGATAAAGAAGAAGAAGAAGAAGAAGTTTAATAAAGAAATAGAAATGTTTTTATTCAAATAAACTATTTTACAAGTGCTTTTACCACTGGTTCGGAATGCCCTTCCTGCCGAGAAGAACCAGCAAGAAACACGGCGGTTGCTCTTTTCAAACCAAAACAATATAATAGATACTATGCTATGTACTATGCAGTGTTTCCACAATTAGGGGAAGTTACACAAAAGCATACCTAATTATAATTCAACACATGTTAAGACGGGCAGACAGAAAGTAGCCCCGTTCCCGCCGTATTTTAGACTATTTTAGACGCCGTACTTTAGATAATGTTGTGGAAATGTGAATGTTGTGTGTGTTGAATATTGTGGAAACACTGTATACATAGCATAGTATTAATTATTGTATTGTAAACTTGTTTTGAAAAGAGCAACCGCCGAGTTTCTTGCTAGTTCTCGGCAGGAAGGGTATTCCGAACCAGTTGTAGAGTCAGACGATTCAAAAGCACTTGTAAAAAGTTTATTTGAATAAAAAATATTTCTATTCTATTTTATTCTAATTGTCGAATAGTACTAGCTATTATTCGGTATTCGACGGATAGTAAAAAAATGTCGAATAATGCCGAGCACTGAATAATAGCGAATATTCGTGGCATCTCTAGTGTAAGAACAGTATAGGTACACTTCTGTAGGTAGGGGCAAGTGCTGTTCCTATGGACGCTTGTACCTGTGGACACAATCGATTTCGTTGAAACTAGCAACCCTAAAACTCGACCGTAAAGTTTCGTCTATGGTTGACAGTTCACGTTCAAATTACAATTTTAGGGTTGCTAGTTTCGACGGAATTGATTGTGTCCACAGGTACAAGCGTCCATTGGTACTTACAGCACTTGCCCATACATAAGGTCAGGCTAATTAGTAATGATCGTGTCGTAACTCGTAAGCCGTAGTTATTATGCGAATTTTAACCAATATAACGGCCTTAACTTGAAGCAAGGGCATAACGTTTTGGCTCACGTCGGAAGTTTAGTTTATACCCTTGTAAGTAACATTTAAGGCAATCTAGAATTTTGTTGTGTCCTTGACTAATATGGGTAACGATAGCTTGAGTCGGTATCACAGAATCTATATTATATAATCTTAAAAATAAATAAATAAAAATGAAACATCTGTCCGTGATTTCGAAAAAGATATTTTGATATTTGAATGATATCATACCCCAAACACGGGTTTCCTTTTACCTATGCATGTTGCATGTTTATCTGTTGGTGTACGGGCTAATCTAATCTTCAGAACGGTGAAAATATTATTTACTCGCAAAACTTAGGTGTTTTTTATCAACTTTTTGACCCCCCAAAATCATGTGTATTTTTTGCTACAAATTATCTTAAAATTTTTCAGAATATTATCTTTAAATTTTAAATAACGAAATGATAAATACACGTGATATCTCACTACACCCCACCCCCCCCCACCCCATAGTGATTTTTCGTGATTTATTTCGAACTCCCCCAATCCCCCAAAGAGTAATCCCTCACGTAATTAATAGACGATCCCAATCACAGAGTACTGTTATCCCAATTGTATATTATGGTTCCACTTCGCAAACTAAGATTCCCCTCTCCCTTCCAAATTAGCGTATAAAGCGTATGTTAGGACTTAAGAGAGGGTACGACAATAGTGCAATGGGCGGGGATTGAACCGTCGACTTTTCAATATTCTGTTTCAATTCTCTAAAAATGATTGCATCAGTTTAACTATCTCAATGACACCTGATGGTACCAACTATTGGTTAAAATTTGTTGCAGAAAGAACGCGATCAGCTTTTACAGAATGAGCACACAATGCTAAATCTATATATATAAAAGAAAGTGGTGTTAGTTACACTATTTATAACTCAAGAACGGATGAACCGATTTGGCTGAAAATTGGTGGAGAGGTAGCTTAGAACCAGGAGACGGACATAGGATACTTTTTATCCCGTTCGACCGCGTTTCCGTCAAGTCACTATAAAACGTGGTATAACAAAAACGCATCTGACATGGAATAACAAAACGCAAATGACAGTGGAATAACAAAACGTAAATGGCAGCTAAACGTAATTTTGTCTTTGGTTAGGTATGGTAAAAAATTTGACAATTATAAAAAGTGTTATAATAAAGCATTACTGATATTATAAATGCGAAAGTGTGTTTGTTTGTTGGTTTGTCCTTCAATCACGTCGCAACAGAACAGCGGATTGATGCGATTTTTTGCATGGGTATAGTAATGGATGTAGTAGTGGTTCCTCAGACCGGGAGAGCTACTTTTTATCTCGGATACTGAAAGAGTTCCCGCGGGATTTTTAAAAACTAAATCCATGCGGACGAAGTCGCGGACATCAGCTAGTATCTTATAGTTCTAATTACATAGAAGATAATATCTTGGGTCGTAGGGGTTAGGAAGATCAAATCTGAGTTCATTTTGTACAATGGGAAATATATTTAATTGTGTTGATTATGCTTGCAAATAGAGCTTCAAATGTCAAGTTAAACACGCGTACTGTAAACAGAAAGGTCGACGGTTCAATACCGCCCGTTACACTATAATAGTAATAATTGATGTCGTAACCGTTCATAATACAAGTTTTTCGCTTATTTGTACTGGAAAAAAATAATAGTCAAGTTCAGCATGGCTTTTTTAGGGTTCCGTAGTAAACAAGAAACCCTTATAGTTTCGCCATGTCCGTCCGTTCGTCCGTCCGTCCTCTACTAGAATATTGGTACAGGAGTTATATCTGTTAGGTCACTCGCCATCGTGCCGGAACGCTAAATCGCTTGGTGGCACGGCACGTCTTTGACGGTAGGGTGATAACTAGCCACGGCCAATGCCTCCTCCCACCAGACAAAAACACACAAATGGCTAGTATATTTTTTGCAATTGAAAATTGCAATTAGTAGTAGGTAATATATTCTTAGCTCTCGCCCATTCCCACTTTTGGACTTTCTTGAAACGTAATTGGGGAATCACGAGCCTATTTTGATTTCTTATTTGCGTATCATATTTAAATACCTTTTTTTGTGACGAAGAATATTTTTAACAACAAAGAACTATATAATATTAGGCTTTTCCTAATGTTATAAAGTTATTATATCAGTGGAAATAACATTGAAAACCCCCAATGAACAATTATTTTAAAAGGTCTAAAATCTCTAAATAATGCAAATAGATACGATATGAATCAGACACTTATTAGTCGCAAGGCGTAGGTAATTTATGCTTGGAAAAACTAGTGTAACATGTTAGGCCTACGCGTCATTACTTAAAATGACGTAGCATTGCGTAGAGTATATAATTTGGCATTAATTTCGTATTAATAATGTCCTCTCAACCGAGACGGGCTAATGCGGCCAATCCACGGGGCTTCCCCACCTGCACGGGAGCTTTCATAGTGCATAGCGTGAGAGTAAAACACATATGCACACTCTATTCCCTCACTCTCGTAATCCGGTGGGCTGGAAATCCGACACCGGCCGGACAGAGATCAGGCGCAGGACCGACGGCTTTATCTCTTTGAGGCACGGTGCGGTGGTAACTTCCTAACTCCGGGCTGGGTAGGCACTGGGAATTCTTGAAAGAAAAACTCATTAGGTATATTTTTGGCCCAATCCTGGAATCCCATCTGGGACCTTGACATCCGCATTCAAACATTCTCACACTAGACAAACGAGGAAGTTTAAAATGTTATTTTTATACCAGTAGGTATGTTAGACTCAAAGAAGTCAGTAGGTATCACAAACAAGTATTGGTTATTGAGCAAAAAATCTGATAGAACTGAACTAAAGATAACGCGAAATTCGCATTATGGCGCTTGAAAAACGGCCCAAATGTCTCCTGCCAATTCGAAACGATAGGCGAATTTCGTGTGGATATTAATCTGGGGCCTGATTCTGTAACTCAGTTGCGATCAAAAAATGATAGCCACTGACATAATATATTTTTTATCCATTGAAGGTTTGCTACGAAAATGATACTTTTATTTTCATAGCAAACCTTCAAAGGATAAAAAATATATGTCAGTGGCTATCATTTTTTGATAGCAACTATGTTACAGAATCAGGGCCCTGGTCAGCTGGCAGCTGTCATTCGTTTTTTTGGACCTACCTACTTGATTGACGCCATTTTGGCGCTGTAAGCAGTTACGAGTGTCCAAGGAACTAAAATTAGGGAAAGCACTGACTGACAACTGACAGTTAAATTTTTTTAGCTCTTCCCGCATCCCTTATATTATAAGTTCCAGAGACACTCGGATGTCAAATATAATAATAATAATAATATTTATTTATTAATCCAAAAAGCTTATTAACAAAATACAATTTTCCAATTTTATCACTATTATCTCTGAGCATTGTTACGTACATCATAATACATTTTAATAAATTATAAGCCCGCTTGCAGAAACGCCGCGTTATCCTTTTAACCCAGAGTTAGCTGCTGTTTTGACAGATTTCATATACTTAGAGCTCCTGTCAAAATTACAAATTTATTCCTGGATTAAACCTATAGAGCAAGATCCCAGTGCCGCCAGACCAAGTTATTTTCTCAGCAATTATTTGTGTACGATAGAGTACTGTTCGAATGTCCTTTCAGTATATGCGTACCAGTTAGATTGTGCCGACGGCCAATTTCCAGATACCAGGTGCTAAAGGTAGGTAAAAACTAGAATAACTTATCTTAAATTCTCAGGGCTGATTTTCATATAATTATGTTTTAAAGAATATTGTAAAAATTAATAAATTAATACTGCCAGACGCTTACCGCCGGCGGTTACTTTAGCCAGACGCTTTGAAGCTCCCAAAAAAATATATAATTTAAGTTAACTTATATTCTCAGTTCTGATTTTTATACATGATACTCAGGGAACTATTGCGATATTATCTGTAAGCTGCCAGACCTATTGGAAGGGTCAAACATCCCCCCAGACACACATTATGCGTCCCCATATGTATGAGCGCTAGAACATGATTCACTTGTTTAAGTGTGTGAGAGATAATATCATCATACTATAATATTATAAATGCGAAAGTGTGTTTGTTGGTTTGTCCTTCAATCACTCTGCAACAGAGCTACGGATCGACATGATTTTTTGCCTGGGTATAGCTTGCAGAAGATATTGCAATAGTTCTCTCTCTCTCTAGATCCTAAGCTATACCTTATAGCTTAGCTAGAATCGTGAGATTCAGCTATCGCCTCGGATCTGTTTGTGGTGTTGGGCTTCAAATCCCACTCCTACCAATACCCATTATAAATGCGAAAGTTTGTGAGGGTGTACATGTTATATGGATGGATGGATGTTTGTGAGGGTGTACATGTTATGTGGATGGATGGATGTTTGTGAGGGTGTACATGTTATATGGATGGATGGATGTTTGTGAGGGTGTACATGTTATATGGATGGATGGATGTTTGTGAGGGTGTACATGTTATATGGATGGATGGATGTTTGTGAGGGTGTACATGTTATATGGATGGATGGATGTTTGTGAGGGTGTACATGTTATATGGATGGATGGATGTTTGTGAGGGTGTACATGTTATATGGATGGATGGATGTTTGTGAGGGTGTACATGTTATATGGATGGATGGATGTTTGTGAGGGTGTACATGTTATATGGATGGATGGATGTTTGTGAGGGTGTACATGTTATATGGATGGATGGATGTTTGTGAGGGTGTACATGTTATATGGATGGATGGATGTTTGTGAGGGTGTACATGTTATATGGATGGATGGATGTTTGTAACCTTCACGCCACAACGAATGGACAGCATGAGATTTGGATGAAAGGATTGGAGGTAGCATATTTATCCCGCGAGTATTAAAAAAACCTTGATCCAAGCGGACGAAGTCTAGTTGATTCATAATAATTTAAACTGTCATTTGTATAGGGACAGCCAGTCCAGTGTTAATTATTATAGACTAGCTGATGCCCACGACTTTGTCAGCGTGGATTTAGTTTATAAAGTCCCTCGGGAACTCTTTGATTTTCCGGGATAAAAAGTAGCCTATGTCACTCTCCAGGTCCTCAACTATACCCATGCAAAAAAGTCGTGTGGTGTCGTGGGACACCAGATAGGAACGAAGTTTACAGAAATTAATATTTTTATAATAAGACACATTATTATAAAAATATTAATTTTAGGTTCTATTCGAGGTATAAAGAAAATAATTATTCGGGAATACATTTTTTATCCTGATTTTTTTATCGATAAAAATCAAAAAACTACTTTACAAAATTATCTTAACACCTTTATTTTGTTTACAATGATTTATAAAAATATATAATAACAAGTGTAATTTGTTTTTAATTTTTTACCAAATATTATAAATTATAATTATAATAATAATAAATTAGTAATAAAAATGAAGTTAATAATAATTATCTGAAGTCAGGATTCGAACCTCTGAACCGATAGTATTACTCCTTCTTTTTACCGCTGCGCCATCGAAGCATTGATGAAATGTGTAAAATAAACGAAGACAACAAGGACTGTGACGAAAAAATCTTACGCTTTTATTTTTTAACGTTACGGACGTTTTTTGCCGGCTAGGGTACCCCTCCGCAACGCCCCACAAGGAACTTCGTTCCAATATCACGTCGATCCGTAGCTCTGTTGCGGCGTGATTGAAGGACAAACCAACAAACCAACAAACACACTTTCGCATTTATAATATTAGTATGATGAATTATAGAGGTCAGTCAGTGATCTCAACCTATCACCTTGCCGTGCTGCATTGGTAGACTTCACACGCCTTGGAGAACATTATGGAGAACAATCAGGCAGGTTATCTCACGATGTTTTCCTTCACCGTGAAAGCAAGTAATATTAATTACCTGCTTGCTTAAAAAATTACAAAATTCATGAATCTACTTGAAAATTAACCTTGATTGGCTGGTTCTATAATAATAATTTAAATTTAAAAAAAAAAATCATTATTATTATTATTTGCTGCAACATGCGTGTAAATAATATAGATATCAGATAGTAGGTATTTGCCATACGGGGTTTTTTTTATGACTAATATCCTCCTCTCCCCTCCAAATAAGCGGAAAGCTTGTGTTAGGAGTGGGTACGACAATAGTGCAACGGGTGAGATTCGAACCTGCGACCGTTCAGTTTTTAGTCCGCATCTTTAACCGTTGTGCTATTGTGGCAATGGTATGAGGTATGTTCTACCATACAATGGTGTAAGTACAAATTGTGAGGTGTTTTTTAAGTTAGATTATTTATTTAAATTTTTACATTACCAATTCAAAAAAGTCAAGTTATTAGCACAATATCTTCTTCTTCTTCTTCTTCTTCATCAACCTATAGACGTCCACTGCTGGACAAAGGTCTCCTGCATGGACTTCCACAGGCTTCAGTCTTGCGCCGCTTGAATCCAGCGGCTCCCTGCGACTCGTTTGATGTCGTCGGTCTACCTGGTGGGGGGCCTGCCAACACTGCGTTTCCCGGTGCGGGGTCGCCACTCTAACACCTTGGGACCCCAACGACCATCAGCTCTTCGAACTATGTGCCCCGCCCATTTCCACTTCAGTTTCGCGACACGCTGAGCTATGTCGGTGACTTTAGTTCTCCTACGAATCTCCTCATTTCTGATTTGATCTCGCAGGGATATACCGAGCATAGCTCTCTCCATCGCTCGCTGGGTGACCCTGAGCCTTCTTATGAGGCCCATAGTTAGCACAGTTAGCACAATATAGATAATTATATTTTTATGTCACTATTTTCCAGAATTTCAATAAAATGGTGAAAATTGAAACTATATTTTGTCAGCACATATTTTTACGACCAAGATAAACTTAATAGTAGAATAATAAATTTACTATACCGGCAATCTAATTAGTACCTAACAGTTAAAATAATAAGTATGTACGATACGCTGCATAACTCTCCTTGTAAAAATCGGTTGTACTGAGTTTGTGACTTTAAAACAATATCTCCAAGGATTATTTTACTATGACGCTAATTCATCGAATACGAATACGATCAAAGGAATAACTTTTAGACAATTGGTACCCCGAGGCGATAGTGACCGTCACACTGCCTGGCGATCGCGTAACTTTTATCGCTGTCCTTAAAGAACTATTTCAATGTCAAAACATGGTTTTGGACAATAGGAGAAGCCCAAAATCATATTTTGACATTGATGCAGTCCTTTAAGGACTGAGAAAAAATTACGCGATAGACCCCCTGCTGTAGCAATCAGTCTGCTGGGCTGTTTGCGCACAGCCTAACTGATATATGTATGTAGTATGTATGTATATACTTTATTGCACCACAAATCACAAATGAAAAACACAGGTTACAAAAAGAAAACTTAAAATGTAGGTACAAAAAAAACCGGCCAAGTGCGTGTCGGGCCACGCGCAGTGTAGGGTTCCGTAGTTGAAAGTCTCAAATATTATTGACCTAGGATATTGCTTTTATTTTATTTATGAATATTGAATACATTTTGAATGCCATGGTTTAAATACTAGAATATACTACAAAATATTATATAAATATTATATTATAATATACAACTTACACTACGTGTATTACCCAATTTAGAAAAAACAGATATAAATCCTTAACTAATGAACCCTACTTAGCTGTGATAGTTTTCCTTTAAAATTCATTATTTAAACTACTGCTGTGAACTTTTTCTTGTATCCTTTATACAACCATTTACCTGGTAGAGGGGGGGACACTTGACTCTAATAAAATTTAGCACTTTAAAATATCATATTTCACAAACGGATCGATGAATTGAAAAATGGTGTTCCCACACCCACAATATTTTTGAAAGACCTATTTAACGACACCCCACACTATGGGATAGACGAGAAAAAAAATAATTCGTCCCCACTTTACATGTAGGGGAGGTACCCTAAAAAAATATTTTTTACAATTTTATTTGACCACTTTGTCGGCGTGATTTATATTTATACGATTGTCAAATTACAGATTTCTACTACCAATAGTCTCTGAGCTAAACCGCGGACGGACAGACAGACAGACAGACAGACAGACGGACGGACATGGCAAAACTATAAGGGTTCCTTGTTTACTACGGAACCCTAAAAAGGCGATCTTATCGCTAAATAGCCATGAAATGCATAGCAATAAAATGAACAAATACACAATGATATAATAATATTAAAAGATAAAGGAATATTAGAAGAAAAACTAACAAGTGCTAATTATTATTTATTTTTAACTAGCTGATACCCGCGACTTCGTTCGCGTGGATTAAGGTTTTGTACTCCCGCGGGAACTCTCTTATTTCCCGGGATAAAAAGTAGCCTATGTGCTATTCCAGACTACAATCTATCTGTAACAAATGTCAGCCAAATCGGTTCAATCGTTGCGACATGATTGAGTAACAAACATACAAACTTTTTTCCCTCGGGAAATACTTAAGGAATCGGGATAAAAGGTAGCCTATGTTCTTTTCCATGTCAAAGGCTACATGCATGCCAAATTTCATCCAAATCCGTTCAGCCGTTATTGCGTGATTGAGTAACAAACATCCAAACATCCAAACATCCAAACATCCAAACATCCAAACATCCACACTTTCACATTTATAATATTAGTAGGATTCTTAGCACATGTTAGTTTTAGATAACTAACTAAGAGTATAATTTTTTTGACGAAGTTTTTATGACTTATTCAAAATAATTTACGTCCGTTTTACATCTTCCGACTTGATTAATCACCTCTGAATTATTTGCATATTAGTCTACTCAAGTTTATCTAGATTAAAGTTAACCTTACATTAATCCCTCACGTGAAATATATGGGTATAACATTGGTGGAAACCTAAAAGGCGACAATTAAAGAGCAACCTCAGAGCTGCGTAGGTAGCTTCAAGGCCCTTCCTTAACTATCAGCTGTTGGTAATCTCATTTTGGGTGATTCTGTGCATCAGATAAGGATACCTACACTTTTTAGAGTACCGTACCCAAAGGGTGCCAACGGGACCGACCCTATAATCTAAATATATAAAAGGCAAAGGTGACTGACTGACTGACTGGTCTATCAACGCACAGCTCTAAACACTGGACGGATCGGGCTGAAATTTTGCACGCAGATAGTTATTATGACGTAGACGTCCGCTAAGAAAGGATTTTTGAAAATTCCAACCCCAAGAGGGTTAAATGGGGGTTGAAAGTTTGTATAAAAGTCCGTCATTTATCAAATTATTTTTAATGTAATATCCATGAAACTTTAATTTTTGGTCTTTCGATAAAAAAATAAGAAATACGTGTTTCGCAAATTTTGAAAATTCCACCCCCAAAGACTTCAAATAGGGGATGAAAATTTGTATAAAAGTCCAGATTTTTAAGTTAATTTTCAAGTAATATCCATCAAACTTGGTACTTTAGCTTTCATCTAATTATATAAAAGGCAAAGGTGACTGACTGACTGACTGGTCTATCAACGCACAGCTCTAACCACTAGACGGATCGGGCTGAAATTTTGCACACAGATAGTTATTATGACGTAGACGTCCGCAAAGAAAGGATTTTTGAAAATTCCAACCCCAAGAGGGTTAAATGGGGGTTGAAAGTTTGTATAAAAGTCCGTCATTTATCAAATTATTTTTCATGTAATATCCATGAAACTTTAATTTTTGGGCTTTCGATAAAAAAATAAGAAATACGTGTTTCGCAAATTTTGAAAATTCCACCCCCAAAGACTTCAAATAGGGGATGAAAATTTGTATTAAAGTCTAGATTTTTAAGTTAATTTTCAAGTAATATCCATCAAACTTGGTACTTTAGCTTTCATCTAAATATATAAAAGGCAAAGGTGACTGACTGACTGACTGACTGACTGGTCTATCAACGCACAGCTCTAACCACTGGATGGATCGGGCTGAAATTTTGCACACAGATAGTTATAGAAATTTTGTTGAAAGTCCAGATTTTTAAGTTAATTTTCAAGTAATATCCATCAAACTTGGTATTTTGCCTTTCAATTGAAAATAAAGAAGTACGCGTTTGACAGTTTTTAAATGTTGAACTCCCAATGGACTTAAATAGAGGGTGAATGATTGCTATTAAGTCTGTCGTTTTTCAACTTAGGTATAACCATGAAACTTGGTATGTTGGCTTTTTACGGAGATACGAATCGCGTTAGGTTGGATTTTAATTACCATTAAACTGAGCTAACCAACCGCTAAGAAACCATTTTTAAAAATTCAACCTCTAAGGGGGTAAAATAGGGGTTTGAAAAATCGAACTTAACGTGAGCGAAGCCGCGGGCAAAAGCTAGTCACAATATAAGGTATGGGTTATGAAAGTTTTTTGACGACCTCCCTGGCGCAGTGGTGAGCGCTGTTGTCTTATAACTGGGAGGTGTCGGGTTCGATTCCCGGCGGGGTCAATTTGGGAATTTATAATTTCTGAATTGTCTCTGGTCTGGTCTGGTGGGAGGCTTTCGTTGGCCGTAGCTAGTTACCACCCTACCGTCAAAGACGTGCCACCAAGCGATTTAGCGTTCCGGGCTCCGGCACGATGGCGTGAGTAGAAACCGATTAGGGGTATGGGTTGAATTTTCACTGCCGTACCCCTTCCAAGTTAGTCCGCTACCATCTTAGACTGCATCGTCACTTACCATCAGGTGAGATCGCAGTCAAGGACTATCTTGTCATCGAATAAAAAAAAACTATCCTTACTCTGTGCCATTACTAAGGCGTCATTCAGTTAAGCGGCGTTCAGACGAGGCGAATTTTGTTGTCCAGCGGGGCAATCGGCTAAAAGATCAATCATTAAAGGACAGCATCAATGTTAAAACATTTTTTGGCATTGATGCTGTCTTTTAATGAATGATATATTTTTTAGCCGACTGCCCGGTTGTTACAGAATATAGAGACGGCTATAGTGACATTCAACAAAATTCGCCTCGTGGGAACGCCGTATTACACAAGAAGAGTTTCTCGAATGCGAGTGACAAGAAATCGTTTGCGATTATCCTCCTATGGGATATCCCCGGGATGACCCCGGAGAGTGACGTACCTACTACATTTTTGCATGGTTATAGTTGAAGACCCCGGAGATGTGACGTACGTACTACAATTTTGCATGGTTATAGTTGAAGACCCCGGAGAGTGACGTACGTACTACAATTTTGCATGGTTATAGTTGAAGACCCCGGAGAGTGACGTACGTACTACAATTTTGCATGGTTATAGTTGAAGACCCCGGAGAGTGACGTACGTACTACAATTTTGCATGGTTATAGTTGAAGACCCCGGAGAGTGACGTACCTACTACATTTTGCATGGTTATAGTTGAAGACCCCGGAGAGTGACGTACGTACTACATTTTTGCATGGTTATAGTTGAAGACCCCGGAGAGTGACGTACCTACTACATTTTGCATGGTTATAGTTGAAGACCCCGGAGAGTGACGTACGTACTACGATTTTGCATGGTTATAGTTGAAGACCCCGGAGAGTGACGTACGTACTACAATTTTGCATGGTCATAGTTGAAGACCCCCGGAGAGTGACGTACCTACTACAATTTTGCATGGTTATAGTTGAAGACCCCGGAGAGTGACGTACGTACTACAATTTTGCATGGTTATAGTTGAAGACCCCCGGAGAGTGACGTACCTACTACAATTTTGCATGGTTATAGTTGAAGACCCCGGAGAGTGACGTACGTACGTACATTTATGCATGGTTATAGTTGAAGACCCCGGTAACGTACCTACTACATTTTTGCATGACTATAGTTGAAGACCGTAGAGAGTGACGTACCTACTACATTTTTGCATGGTTATAGTTGGAGACCTCTGAGAGTGACGTAATTAATACATTTTTGCATAGTTATAGTTGAAGACCCCCAGAGAGTGTCGTACCTACTACATTTTTATTTCAGAAAATACCATGAAAATACTGCCAATATGCATTGGGCAAGCTTTCTCTGAGAACTTTCGCTCGGAAGTGAGCCATTGATGGGTTGCTGATGTTGATGATGATAACAAACTTAGTTTGTGATCAACCGAGAGATGTTCACAGCTGGACGTATGTCTCCTGTATCTTATTCACTTCGTTTCATTTCAGAAGAGTTTTGTATTGCTAGGTTGGCTTTCAACCACGCGCGCGCGGCAATTCTCGCAGTTCTGTGATAGAAAGAACGAGGTTGGAAATGCTTGTTCCTCTTTGATACGAATACGATGTCAAAATTACGGTAGTAAATATCATTCGTCTATGCAAAATACCGACCTAAAAGAGCAAGATTTACGATCTAGGTAAAACATAACACCTGTTTATGCAGTTCCGTAGGTGACGATTAAATATTAGGTTCTCGACTTTATAGCGACATAAAAAAATATTATGTCGTGATCTTTAGTAAATAATATTTTTTGATCGATTCACGCAATGATATTGGAAGGAAATTCACGAATGTTTACGATCTTGGATTCGTTCGTTGTTTTACTAAGAGTGCGATATTATTGTTTTGCTTTATGCAAAGTGAATTGAATAATAATAAGAATCAAACTTTGTGTATGGCATACTTGAGATATATTATGTTCTTCTCTAAATAATAATACTTAAATAATAAACATTGCATTTGAAAATAATTTATCTCTTTTTAAGATGATGATTAATATTAGAGTTCCGTAGTTTACAACAAGAAACCTTTATAGTTTTGCCAAGTCCATCTGTCTGTCCGTCTGTCCGCGGTCTAGCGCAGAGACTATTGGTACTAAAAAGCTGTAATTTGGCAAAGATAAAAAAAATTAATTACGCCGATAAAGTTGTACAATAAAATCATGAAAAAAAAAACTTTAATTTTGTGTACCTTCCCTGCACGTAAAGTGGGGATGATGTATTTTGTAGTCGTCTATTCATTATGTAGGGTGTCATTGGATATGTCTTTCAAAAATGGTGGCGTCATGTCATGAACATATTTTTTTAACTCTCTAAACACTAAACCGTTGAATTTAGATATGTAAAAAGTATATACAAGTTAATGAGGAATAGCCGACTAAGTTTTAAAAGTAAAAATTTCATAGAAAATGACTTATACGCCATTAATATTGAATAGGAGCAGGGTTAATTTGCAGAATATATTTTTTTATACTCCTGGAGACGCGGCAGTGTAAGCCAAGCACCAAATTGTACCTTGAGTTTTTGCGATTAATTTATGATTTGGTGCTTTGTGATGTTATTTTAAAAGAAGAAACCCTTAAATAGTTTTGCTAAGTCCATCCGTCTGTCCGTCTGTCCGCGGTCTAGCGCAGAGAGTATTGGTACTAAAAAGCTGTAATTTGGCAAAGATAAACAAATGATTGATGATATCAGCCTGGCTGTCCAACGCGGAAATGCAGCCAGTATTCTTGGCACCATTCCACGAGGGCATGATTTGTATAGTAATCAGATTAGTTTAGCTATAAGTTTTTTTTTAAATATATATAAAATAAAACATTTTTATGATGAAAATTCTGAGTACGCATAATATTGTGACAGGCAACTACGGAACCCTACACTGCGCGTGGCCCGACACACATTGGCCGTTTATTTCTACGTGCTTTATTTATAGCAACATAAACAATGACTTTTGACTTCTTGGTATGTAAAATATAATATAATTGGTATTTATATAATCCTGATTTTTTATAGTGCCGATAATACTGCCTTAAGGTCATGCATGTAAAAAAATTGCAAAAAATATGGCATGGCCTAGAACATGTTTTTAGCACGAGTCTATTGATTTACCTACGTTGAAATTTTAAGAATTTTCTGGATTTATATATAGATCCTTTTACTATTAGCTTTTGCTTGCGTCTGTGTCCGCAATAAAGGAATTGAAATTGAAAGTGTTTTTTCAATATTTTTGGCGGGTCATAGCAAAGAAATATTTATTAATTTTTCTTTAAATATCATGGAATTCCACAAAGTAACGCCTGGTCCTATCCAAGAATTGTTGTAGTTAAAATTAAACTGTTTAATTTAAAAGTCTCCAAAAATTAGTTGGGAATGAGTAAAAAAACGCAAAGTACTTCATCGTTATATGTATTTACACTTACAAGCTAGTTACAAAATATATCTACATAGATTTGCGCGAATTAGGAGGGGTGGCCGTGAATCGATTAGGCTATTTTTAATAGATGGCCTTTGCTTGCGTTGCGAACCACCCCGGCTTATAATGCGCGAACTCTTATATAAGTTCTATAAAAGTACATAATTAATCTTAATATATATATTTCTTGTGTGCGTGTGTATGTCACTGAACTCCTCCTAGACGGCTGGACCGATTTTGATGAAATTTTTTGTGTGAGTTCAAGGGGATTCGAGGATGGTTTAGATTCACAATTTGGTCCACTGGAAAATGTTTATTTAACTGATTTTTCATTTATAAGTAATGGCGGTACGAAGTTCGCTGGGTCAGCTAGTAAATCTATAATTATGCGAAAGTGTGTTTGTATGATGGTTTGTCCTTGAATAACTGCGTTATTCAAGGACAACTGATCGAATTGATTTTTTGTCTGGATACAGTTGAAGACTTGGAGAGTGACATTTACTAACTTCCAACGGTAGTACTGCTGCTTATACTTATAACTTAATAACTTATATTGCTTAAGGTTAAATAACTTATACTGCTTAAGTTTAAATATACGGGTCTGCCCGCGAAATTCAAATTTAATTTGGATTTTCGCAATCTTAACAGATTGCGAAAATCCTTGAATTAAATTTGTATCGTATTAGTTAACACTAATACGACAAAGGAGGCTTATGGCGTTTTAATTGTGACGATGGCAGTATCATCTTCACATGTTTGTATAAAAATCTTTACTTGAAAGTGTCCAGTTTAAGAAATTAGTCGGAGTATCGAGTTTGACGTGAGTTACTCACTTAGTGCCGATTTCACCAACGTCAGTCGATAAATAAATTGGCCGTTCTGACAGTTTTTGTATTAAAAATACTGTAAAAATATCAAATTTACGCTCGGATAAGACTTATTTTACGTTGGTTAAATCAGCCCTTAGTCGATATTCTGACTAATTTCTTAAACTGGACACTTTCAAGTAAAGATTTTTGTATCAACCTGTGAATACAGACCCGTATAATCAACTTTAAACCCGCAATTTTTTCTGAATAAAAGGTAGGTATTTTATTCCAGAAAAACTCCCGTGGGATTTTTAAAATTCTGACTTCACGCGGATGCGACGCGAAAAGTATATTAATATTTTATTGATACCGTGTGAACATAATAAACTGTTATTTTAACTAAGTAAAGCTTACAGCTATCGTGTGTTCCAAAATGTACCGGCTGCCTGTAAATATTTTTTAGAAAAAGTAACTTAAATCTAAAATTAAAAATAACTTAAAGTAGGTAATTGCCTAATTAAAAAGTAAACTATGACTAAGGGCTTATTTCTCAATCGCCAAGTAAATTTTGAAGTGTCATTCGCAATCACCGCAGACTGGCTGACTCAATCCAATCAAAACAATTGAATTTGTAGCAATCATTGATGCAGCTTTTTCGCAATTGACCAACCGTATTTGGCGACTGTAAAAGTGGGCCCTTTTTACAATAATTTGTAAGAACTATCACAATAAAGAGGTACTCCGAGCGAGACCTATACAAACATTATATTATTTCCTTAAGGCCTGGCATTGATAGGCGGCACCACATGCCTCGAGGTTGACGGTCGTAAAGCCTCTGAAGTGGGCATGCCAATTGCGACGGTCCTCAGGTAACCAAATATTTATGGCGTGCTTTCGGAGGGTAGACTGAGAATAAGGCAGATGACTCGATTTATTTCAGTGAAGACTGAAGTTTTATACGTACTTCGATTTATTTCAGTTTCAGGGACGGAAAGCTATAGACGCGGTATCCACTAAAACCTTACTAAAACAGACGATACGAGAGATGGACCGAGAGTAGAGATTTTTCGTAAACAAGTCCAGTGTAAATTAAAAAAAATATTTTTAAAAACAAGTTTTAGCAGGTTCATCATCAGACCCTGGATATCATCTAAGAGCAGAGTCCAAACTCTATAGGGTTACCTACATTGTTTTATTACAGAGCCTAAGGTTATGGGTTGAATGTTCACTGCCATACTCCTTTGAAGTTAGCCCGCTACCATCTTAGACTGTAAAGTCACTTACCATTAGACGAGATCGCAGTCAAGGTATATTTTGTCATCGAATAAAAAAATTCCGGCTTCCGGCTCCATCATCAGATCAGCTCCATATTGCACAATAATATTGCATTGTCATCCGATTTACAAATTTATGCAAAACTTCGGCTCAATCGGAAACCGGAAAGAGGTTCTTTTATTGCAAGATTTAATCTAAATTCTAAGAGGAAAAGCGATGACTTATTTTCTTGGTCTCACTTTGTGGTAACTTTGTGGTAACGCAAAAGGCTCAACGTGGCACAAGTCAGTAATCATCTCCTTTCTATTTTGGTGGAAACATCCGTCATGCCGCTTTCATCCTCTATTCTCTGCCAATCTCCGCTTTGGTGGACACCGGGCCTACCCTATAAAAATGAAACGAACGAACGCAGCGATGAAACGCAACGTATTGGCTTCGCAGCGCGCAACATGAGCGAGGCAGATCCTATTACGTAATAAATAACAATCAATATAAAACGAACATCTACCCTATTTTTCTCATAGGTTAATATTATTAATATAAATTATATTATTATTCAAATGTGGGTACACCTTTTATTTTGAAAATACTTTGGGCATTCAAATTTTCAATTGACTAAATATCACAGACATTTAACGCGGGTACAACGGATTACCTACGCGGAATGTCGAGTCATAGTTTAAATCAAAGAAAATTTCCATCGGCAGAGCCACGTTTGTTAAATTGAAGGCTTATACTAGGGACTCAGGGTACTAGGACGCCAGCGCTGTGAAGGAGCGTAGGATGGGCGACTCCACAAGCACCGTGACAGGTAGCGCCAGAAGCAACGTCCAAAATATCGTTGACAGCATGTCGCCACCCTGGAAATGTACGAGGTATATTTTACCATACTTGTAAGATAAATGGATCCAAAATGTGGCTATGAACCTCATAAGAATGCTCTGGGGACGCCTGTTTGGAGTATCCCTGCAAGATCAAATCAGAAATGAGGAGATCCGTAGAAGAAACAAAGTTACCACTAGCTCATCGTGTCATAAAGTGGAAATAACTCAAAAACCCACGGTCGTTGAGGTCCCAAGCTTGCACCGGAAAGGCCAGTGTAGACGGAATACATTAGAAGACTCGGAGGGACTGGATGCAGGCGGGCGGGCGGGATTTGCCAGGAGACATGTGCTTGATGTCTAAATACCTGGCCTATGTCCCACTGTGAACGTCCTAATCATACTAATATTATAAATGCGAAAGTATGTTTGTTGGTTTGTCCTTCAATCACGCCACAACAAAGCTACGGATCAACGTGATTTGCATGGGTATAGTTGAGGACCTGGAGAGTGACATAGGCTTTATATTTGGCCTCAGAAAGTACGATCACGTCTCCGAGTATCGTAAAAAGTTGAATTGGCTTCCTATAAGGTACCGGCGAAATCTTCATGTCCTCTCTCTCCTTTATGCTACTCTCTATCATCCCTGGTCACCACCCTATCTCAAAGAGCGCTTTAAATTCCTTAACTCTTTTCTTTATAACTACACCCTGCGTTCCCTTTCCGATAACCGTCTGAAAATATTCAAAGGTAACACGTGTTGTTTTTCGGAGTCTTTCACCAAAAAAGCAGCTGTGATGTGGAATGAACTCCCAGCTGAAATTAGACGAGCTCAATCTTTGACCGTTTTTAAAAGCCGTCTCAAGCAACACTATCTTTCCAAGCTTTAAAATTGAGTAGGTACTAATAACATGTTTGTGTGTCATACTCATGATAAGTATATTCATAGTGTATATTTTATATATATGTATATATATATATATATATATATATATATCTATATATATATATATATATATATATATATATATATATATATATATATATATATATCTATATATATATATATATATATATATATATATATATATTATGTATGTGTTGTATATATGATTATATTCTTATTTTAATGTATTTTGGTATAGTTTGTATCTATTAGAGTGTATGTAAGTATGTTTAATAATTATTATTGTTTTGTAGTCCTATGCACTTATTGCGATACCCCGTCTCTCAGTGCATAATGTTCTCTAGTACAGGTTGCCTGGAAGAGATCACTCTTAGTGATAAGGCCGCCTTTTGTATTAAATTGTTTCTTTACTTATTGTATATTTTTTGATCTTGTATGCAATAAAGTTGTATAAATAAATAAAATAAAAAATAGGCTATGCGTTTTCTCCCGGAAAATCAAAGATTTCCCGAGGGATTTTAAAGGCTAAATCTACGCGGACGAAGTCGCGGGCATCAGCTAGTAGGTTGATAAAGAAAAAGACGATGACCTAAAAGCTTCATGTATCTATACGATCCATAGCTGGGCATAAGTAATTGCAAGCCTCCACAGTTTCAGATCCAGATTTATTTATCACTTCTACTTAAATTTTCAGTTCGAAGAGCTGATGGTCGTTGGAGTCCCAAGGCGCTGGAGTGGCGACCTCGCACCAGGAAACGCAGTGTTGGCAGACCCCCCACTAGGTGGACCGACGGCATCAAACAAGTCGCAAGGAGCCGCTGGATTCAGGCGGCGCCAGGCCAGTGGAAGTCCATGCAAGAGACCCAGCTTTGTCCAGCTCTGGACGTCTCTTGGTTGACAAAGAAGAAGAAGTCTTAACTTTTATCCCTTGAAAGCTTAAAATACTCACGATAGAGGTGACGGAGGCTTCGGTGAGCGTGCGGCGCTCGCCCACCAGCTGCACATTGACGATCCAGTGCAGCATCATGATGGACAGCGACATGCGGCCCAGCGTGGCCCAGCCGCGCCACGCCCACAGCCGCCTCAGCCAGCCTAGCGCGAGGAAACCACCCATTACTTTGAGGTTTTTGAAATTCCCCTACGTGCCTTATTGAAGTGAAGGACGAAGATTTGACATTGGTAGCTAAAGAAAATGACTATGCGAAAAATCGTCCCCACACCAATAGATTTCAAACTATTTCAGTTAATACATCATGGCAGCCTGATGATTTTTAGGGTTCCGTACCCAAAGGGTGCCAAGGGACCCTATTACTAAGCCTCCGCTGTACGTCCGTCAGTCTGTCAGCGGGCTGTATCTCGTAAACTGTAATAGGTAGACAGTTGAAATTTTCACAAAGTGTGTATTTCTATTGCCGCTATAACAACAAATAATAAAAATTAAATCAAATTAAATTAAAAAATAAAAGGGGCTCCCATACATGGAAAAGGAGTCGAAACAAAATTTTATTTTTTTACCCTGGCAGGTAGGGTGTCACTGTCTACAACTCATTAAGTAAAGTTCAATTATATATTTTTTATTATTTTTAGCTACAAAAATGAAGAAATGGGGGGCCCTCAAAGTTTTCGGTTTTAGACCACTTTTGTTACGGGGTCTATCTCAAAAACTAAACTACTTGGGAATTTGAAATTTTTGTATATTATGTACTATAAAGTGTATTTAAACAACAAATACTGAAAACACCGATTTAAAGCTAAAAATCTATTGTGAATGCAGACGCGTTTCTGACGCACAGAAAAAAGCTATTGTGGACGCAGACGTGTTTTTGAGATGCACAGAAAAAGCCACGCCGCGACGGCGCGTGGGAACTGATTAAGGGTTTGGGTTTGCCATCTTAGTCTTTAGACTGCATCGTCACTTACCATCAGGTGAGATCGCAGTCTAGGACTATCTTGCGTAGTATCTTCGTTGCAGAAGATATTATGACGATCTGAGAGAAGGTTATTGAGGGATTAGGGGATTCCCACAAATTTTGATGATGTCTTACTATCGACTTTATTGGCGATTCCAAGCAGCATCAGCGCGGAGAGCAACGCGAAGGAGGGTCGCTCGATGGCAACGTAGGCGGCGACGGCGGCGCGACTCGTGTGAGGCAGGATGGCGTTGCCGGTGAGGATCCACGCCATGTACAGAGGCACGGTCAGGTGGAACATCCACTCGTACAACTGAAACATACAACGTTATTTGACTTGACCGCAGACACGCAAAATTGCAAGTGTATAGGTGTAAAATAAAACAACTATGGCGATATCTAGGACAGCCATGGATAACTTGCAGAAGATATGGAGGAACCGTAATATAACAAAGGCCACTAAGAACCGGCTAGTTAGAGCGCTTGTGTTCCCCATATTCCTCTACGCTTCGGAAACGTGGACCCTGCGAGAAAGTGAGAAGAAGAGAATAAACGCTCTCGAGATGTGGTGTTGGAGAAGAATGTTGAGAGTATCCTGGACCGAATTCCGGACCAATAAGTCCATTCTCGAAGAACTCCGTATCAAGCAGCGTCTGTCCTCTATTGTGCAAGCTCGCAAACTCACTTTCTTTGGTCACGTGTCAAGACGTAATGATATCTCGATTGAACGCCTAGTGGTCCAGGGAAGGGTGGAGGGCACTAGAGCACGTGGCAGATCGCCTATGAGATGGACAGACCAGGTGAGGGCTGCGATGGATTTCCCGTTGCATGAATGCACAAGAAAGGCAGCTGTTAGAGAGGAGTGGAGGCGTATTGTGAAGCGTGCCACAACACCAAAGTGACGACCACAACCACTCTGTCAAGAGCGTATCGACTGAGAAGCAGAAGGTATAAAATACTTATTTCATGTTCCATGTAGTCGTAATTCCTAGTTAACAACAGTTAGTTGTAGTAACAAACAACGTTACTAATTCCTTACTAATGCGTCGTACTAATATTATAAATGCGAAAGTGTGTTTGCTTGTTGGTTTGTTGGTTTGTCCTACAATCACGCCGCAACAGAGCTACGGATCGACGTGATTTTTTGTATGGTTATAGTTGAGGACCTGTAGAGTGACATAGCCTTTTTACTCCGAAAAAATCGAAGAGTTCCCGTGGGATTTTAAAAACTACATCCACGCGGACAAGTCGCGAGCATCAGCTAGTAGTAAGATAACCCTTGGATTGGCGCGGCCAGAATTGGGACTCTATGCATATGTCATCTGTTCACGCGTGGGAAATCCGGCGCGCGCTAATTAAAAATTAATTTCTCTAAAATTTTGTATAGGACCTATGTATAAGACTGATATTGTTGGAATCGTGTTGAATTAATTAGGCTTTAATTTAATATACTTGTCCATACATAATTATTGAAATAGATAGCAAGATCTCATGATATCTCATCTCATCTCATCTCATCTTATCTCATCTTATCTAATCTAATAGCCAGATTTGGGACGCCGCGCAATCGTGTGCTAATTTATCGAATCCCAAATCTGGTCGCGCGCCACTTCAAGGGATAAAAACGCACCTTGTGGTTGGCAAGCTTGTATCCTTGTTCTTGCATCTCGTAGTGCACGTGCGCGGTGAGCAGGCCCAGCAGGCAGGCGGGCAGGCTGCCCCACGGCGCCGTGTAGAACTGCGAGAACGACGTGATGCCGCGGAAGGTCTGCCGCACATTCCTGCGCAGTTCGGGAAACTTGTCATGGCGTCCAAGTTTCAAATACAGTCCGCGAGCTTCAACTAATCTTTACGACTGTTAATGAATGAAATGAAGTAGTGATAGCCTTGTGGTTAGTACTGCGGTCTCCTATTCGGCGCAGGTTCGAGCCCGGGCACGCACCTCTGGCTTTTCTAAGTGCGTTTAAGAAATTAAGTATCACAAGCTTCAACGGGGAAAACGATGTAATGCCGCGGAAGGTCTGCCGCACATTCCTGCGCAGTTCGGGAAACTTTATCATGGCGTCCAAGTTACAAAATACAGTCCGCGGGCTTCAACTTATCTTTACGAATGTTAATGCTAGCCTTGTGGTTAGTACTGCGGTCTCCTATTCGGGGTAGGTTCGAGCCCGGGCACGAAACTCTGGCTTTTCTAAGTGCGTTTAAGAAATTAAGTATCACAAGCTTCAACGGGGAAAACGATGTGATGCCGCGGAAGGTCTGCCGCACATTCCTGCGTAGTTCGGGAAACTTTATCATGGCGTCCAAGTTACAAAATACAGTCCGCGGGCTTCAACTAATCTTTACGAATGTTAAAGATAGCCTTGTGGTTAGTACTGCGGTCTCCTATTCGGGGTAGGTTCGAGCCCGGGCACGAAACTCTGGCTTTTCTAAGTGCGTTTAAGAAATTAAGTATCACAAGCTTCAACGGGGAAAACGATGTGATGCCGCGGAAGGACTGCCGCACATTCCTGCGCAGTTCGGGATACGTCTTATCATGGCGTCCAAGTTACAAAATACAGTCCGCGAGCTTCAACTAATCTTTACGAATGTTAATGCTAGCCTTGTGGTTAGTACTGCGGTCTCCTATTCGGGGTAGGTTCGAGCCCGGGCACGAAACTCTGGCTTTTCTAAGTGCGTTTAAGAAATTAAGTATCACAAGCTTCAACGGGGAAAACGATGTGATGCCGCGGAAGGTCTGCCGCACATTCCTGCGCAGTTCGGGAAACTTTATCATGGCGTCCAAGTTACAAAATACAGTCCGCGGGCTTCAACTTATCTTTACGAATGTTAATGCTAGCCTTGTGGTTAGTACTGCGGTCTCCATTCGGGGCAGGTTCGAGCCCGGGCACGCACCTCTGGCTTTTCTAAGTGCGTTTAAGAAATTAACACAATTAATTAATTAATTATCACAAGCTTCAGCGGCGAAGGAAACCATGTTCTCAAATAAAAAAATGTACTGCCAATTCTCATTGGGCCAGTGTGGTGATGGTGGCCTATAACCCTTCTCTGAAAGGAGACCTGCGCTCAGTAGTGGACCGTTGATGGGTTGCTGATGATGATGATATCGAATGCGTGTCAATGACCTAATAGGGTATTGATTTATATCTTTATATCTATAGGGTATTGATGGCCTGATTAAATTTTTGACTAATTTCTTAAACTGGATACTTTCAAGTAAAGATTTTTATATAAACCTGTGAAGATGATACTACCATTGGCGCAATTAGAATGCCATAAGCCTACTTTGTCGTATTAGTTTACAAATTGCGAAAAACTAAATTAAATTTGAATTTTGCGGGCAGACGCGTTTAGTGCACCTTTACTTACTCAGGCATCATGATGTAAAGAAGCGACTTCCAATCGTTCACATAAGAGAGCGCGAAGTTCATCACACATGAGATTAGGAATAGTGTCGCCAGGATAGGTATCTGACGTTTCTTCTTCTGCATCAGGTACAGTGTCAGTATGGTCGCGATGACATACAGTTGCATGTCGACTGCCAAGAACCTGCGAATAAAATCTCAGCTTAATTCAATTAATCGACATCTTGCTTGACTACTGGAGTACTTGTCTAGCGTAAGTGTAAGTGCCTTCGACGTTGGTATCTATAGTCTTCCAGTTTGTGCTGTCCTAAGATTTTCTAATTGCGGTTCCAAGTGGAATTTTTTAACTCATGTGGCGGAAGGCCAGACCACTGAGGTAGGAGGCTTTACCTTAGGTATCTACTTTATCGACATTGATAATTTGCAAGTATTTATAAAGATGATTTTGTTTTGTGAAGCCATGAATGAACAACGTATTCAAGTGTACGCGTAGTCTAGCTATATTGAACATCCGTACAGAAACGCGCACCGCGAGTTTGGATGGGAGGTGAGGCGATTCAAAAGTTACGTCGGCTTCAGTAAGCGCGCAGCACGCTATGATTACCCGACTACGCGCACACTGAAACGCACCGTCCAACATGAACTAATAATACTTAACAGAAAATCTTGCGCTCACTGCGCTTGCGAGGTAGCTTGTGTGGTGTTTGGTCTGAAGGAGGACACTTCAAATCGATTTGCATCTCAATGTTGGTGCTTGCTGTTCGAATGCAGTATTCGTTAGAGAGTCATGCTTCCAGTTGGCATGCGTTCAGAACTTTTCGCGGCAGAAATCTCTCTTCACGCTGACAGAGACTTTATACATGGGAATCACCTGTTGCTAACATCTCGCGATCACAATTACTCACCATGTCAGCAGCATACAGTGCTAATCAGCGTAGAAATAGTAGTTGTTGTTGTTTTAACTTTCTGGCTTTATTTCGTGCCAGTTCAGCACAATGCGCTTCGCGAATTTGAATGGAAGAGCCACAGTGGCGATGTTAAAAGATGACGATGCTGTACAGGAATGTAGCATGCGACCAAAACTTCTTGCGACAGGACAGCTCTCTCCACGATGACAGAGAGTTTATACTACGGGAATTCACCTGTCTGTTGCCAAAATCTCGCACTCACAACTCACCATGTCGGTAGCATACAGTGCTCATCAGCGTAGAAATACTTGTGCCGGAATGTAGCATGCGACCAGAACTTCATGCGACAGACATCTGTCACCACGATGACAGAGAGTTTATACTACGGGAATTCACCTGTATGTTGCCAATATCTCGCACTCACAAGTTCACAACTTACCATGTCGGTAGCATACAGTGTTCATCAGCGTAGAAATAGTTGTGCAGGAATGTGGCGTGCGACCAGAACTTCATGCGACAGACATCTCCATGATGACAGAGAGTTTATACTACGGGAATTCCCCTGTCTGTTGCCAACATCTCGCAATCACAAGTTCACAACTTACCATGTTGGCAGCATACAGTGTTCATCAGCGTAGAAATAGTTGTGCAGGAATGTGGCGTGCGACCAGAACTTCATGCGACAGACATCTCCATGATGACAGAGAGTTTATACTACGGGAATTCACCTGTCTGTTGCCAACATCTCGCAATCACAAGTTCACAACTTACCATGTCGGCAGCATACAGTGTTCATCAGCGTAGAAATAGTTGTGCAGGAATGTGGCGTGCGACCAGAACTTCTTGCGACAAATGTCGCTCTCTGCACCAACGGTCAGCTCCCACTGTGGACCGTCGCCCATCTGACGCCACCATGTCGCCGAAAAACCCACTAACAGCAGGTGCACCGGTGCTATCCTGCAATAGCCAGAGCCAAATTAAATAGACAAGAAATTACGAACGAAATATTTGCGGCCAAAACTTTTTTTTATTCGATGACAAGATAGTCCTTGACTGCGATCAGCTTGGGATGCAGTTTAAGATGGTAGCGGACTAACTTCGAAGGGGTATGGCAGTGAAAATTCAACCCATACCCCTATTCGGTTTCTACACGCCATCGTGCCGGAACGCTAAATCGCTTGGCGGTACGTTTTTGACGGTAGGGTGGTAACTAGCCACGGCCAACGAAAGCCTCCCACCAGACCAGCCAGAGACAATTCAGAAATTATAAATTCCCAAATTGAACCAGAGACCTCCCAGTTATACTACGGCGCTCACCACTACGCCAGGGATGTTGGCAAAAAGGTTGTTTTAAATATATATGGAGCCTGGGCCAGGTCTTTACGGTACGGTCTTTCCAAATGTTCGGGGTCATGAAATAGTGATTATTTTTTCTTTATTTCTCAGGAAAAGGTCCTTTTTTACGAGGTACAAAACGAAATTATTTTGCAAAATAAAAGCGCAACAACATGGCATCCTTTTTGACAATGACACGTACCTACACGAGTCATGATGACATTTGACGTAAAACTATCCACCATTGACATTTAACACACCAGAAATTGACGTTTGACAATTTAAATGACATTAAGATGACGTAATGTCATTATAACCTTAAACAACAAAACAGATGGGAGCACTCCGAGAGTTGCTATTGTACAAATATACCCAATTAACTAGTGGTTCGCCCCGAACTGAGACCTCGCGGTAACGGTATCCCATGATTATTCATTCAATCGATACATGACGACCAAACCTGACATTATTATTATGCCCGTTTTCACCAAACATACCTATATCATCACCTAAGTAGGAGTCTCTTTACGTAGGTAGCTCCTAAATACAATCCTAAGTCCTAACATCCGTCCCAATGTCCTTTTAGGTGTCCCGTACAGGATCGTGATAAAGAAGTTGACAGAAATCATCACCTAACTTATCATAGTCCGTAAGGTTAGGCAACGTTAGTGAAAACATTGAATTAATAAGTAAGTACTAACGAGTGAAATGAGTAACTAAATAATAATGTTCGACGCAAAAATGTTTTTGGGATAGTCGTAACTCCCTAGTTCCATGGAATAGTTAATGACTGCGCCATCTATTAGCATTATTGTGAAGCTATGTTGATGCTATATGAATTACTGATGCCCATTAAAAATTAAATAATCTCATTTATTTTAATATTCATATAATTTTAGTATTTGTTGTTCAAGTACAGGATACAAGTGAAAAAAAAAAACTAAAATCAGCTTGAAAATACATAATCAATTCTCCTAGAGAGCGTCTTCAAGAGAGCGTATTAAATCTCCACATTGAAAGCCCCCCATTTCGTCAATTTTAAGGGAAAAATTAAAAAATAAATATTTTTGTACTCGGTTCGAAATTATCTTTAACATGATACGTTACAATTTTATATAACGTGATAAAATTTTTTTTACTTCGCATTCACTTCTATGAGAGCCCCCCTGAAATAAAGGTTTTTATAATTTTTTATGCAATATTCGGCTGAAGGCCGTCAGTTTACATATTATTATATATCTAAATTTGAAGTAATTACGTTCAGTAATTCAAAAGTTATAAGGCTCTGACAGACGGACGGACGGACGGACGGACGGACGGTCGCTTCGTTCGGTCAACAATTTTATATTATCTTTACCTCTTAATCACTGTAGAACTGCATAATAATAATCAATCAATCAATCGGATCAAGATACGGCGGGGTATCTTCCAGGGCGATTGTCTGAGTCCATTATGGTTTTGTCTGTCGCTGAACCCTCTCAGCTCTTTGCTGGAGAGATCAGGGACAGGCTTCCAGTTTCGGAGAGGAGGGACAAAAGTGCCTCACCTTCTCTACATGGATGACCTCAAGCTGCTAGCACCCAATGCCACCCGCCTGAGGGAGTTGCTGAATATCACCACTGAGTTCAGTAACTCCATCAGGATGGAGCTTGGACTAGACAAGTGTGCGGTCTTACATGTGGAGAGGGGACAGGTTACTCATTCGGCCGAGATCAATCTCGAGCCATCCAACATCAGGACCCTCTCTGAAGCTGAGTCATACCGGTATCTGGTTATGTCACAATCCGTGGGGGTAAAGGAGGCGGACGTGAAACAGTCAGTTTGCGAGGTCTTTTTTGGTCGCCTGACAAAAGTTTGTAAAAGCTATTTGTCGGGCGCCAATAAGGTCCGAGCATATAACGGCTGGGTCATGCCCGTTCTCATGTACACCTTTGGCGTACTCAGATGGACTCAGACCGAACTAGACGCACTGGATAGAAAAGTCCGCACGACTATGACTCTCTACCGCATGCACCACCCCAAATCGTCTGTTATGAGGTTGTATGTACCCCGAAAATGTGGTGGTCGAGGCGTATTAAGCGTCAAGACCATGCATAATCGGGAGATATCCAGCCTCAGAACCTACTTTGAGACGAAAAGGGAGTGTCCAATGCATAGAGACGCCATAGAATGTGATAAAGGACTCACTCCCCTATCTTTGGCCAAACTCGGGTGGCAGAAACCGGTGGTACTAAGCACCTCTGACCGGGAGACCGTATGGAAAGAGAAGGAGTTGCATGGACGCTTTTTTAAAGCTCTTAATGAGCCTCACGTAGATAAAAAAGCGTCCGTGCAATGGCTGCGCTTTGGTGACCTCTTTGGGGAAACCGAAGGTTTTGTGTGTGCAATACAAGATCAGGTGGTTAAGACGCGGAACTACCGAAAGTACATCCTGAAGGATGGCACTCACGACATCTGTCGAGCGTGTCGCCATCCCGGTGAGTCACTCAGGCATGTGCTCTCGGGATGTTCCGCTCTTGCTAACACTGAGTATCTGCACAGACACAACCAAGCGGCGAAAATCCTTCACCAAGAGCTTGCTTTAAAGTACGGTCTCCTGGATGAGAGAGTGCCGTACTATAGGTACACACCGGTGCCGGTACTTGAGCGTGACGGAGTCCGGCTCTATTGGGACCGGTCTATCATCACGGACAGGACGATTCTGGCGAATAAGCCTGACATCGTGCTGATGGACCGGGCACAGTCGAGGGTGTTTTTAGTGGACATCACCATCCCACATGACGAGAACCTCGTGAGAGCGGAGACAGAGAAAAAACGAAAGTATCTAGATCTGGCTCACGAGGTTACTGGCATGTGGCATGTGGAGTCCACTGAAACCATCCCAATCGTCATTTCTGCGAATGGGTTGATCCCAGTCAGCCTCGCTCACCATCTGAGGCGACTGGGGTTCCGTGGCAGTTCGCTCGCGGCCAAGATGCAGAAAGCGGTGTTGCTAGACTCGGCTAGGATAGTCCGTCGGTTTCTCAGCCCTGACCCCCGGCCGTCTGGTCTCCCCTGCCGGGGCGTAATCCTCCGCCCGCTACAAGTATTTATTTATGTAATCGATATGTAAGTTTATTATATGTATATATATTTATGTTTATTATATCTCTCTTTGGTTTTATATGTGTAAATGAAGCCTCAGCGTTCTTCATTTTGAAATTGCCGCGCCGTATACGTCACACAGCGCATATTTTATGACTTAGCTCTGTGGCCGTCTTGCGGTTGTCAAGTTTGACACTTGACAGGTTTGACATTCGAAATATAACGGTCGGACTATAAGTCCGACCGTTATACTAAAAATTTATAAATTAATTTAATAAGTGAAATAATAGCTTTTATTGTTGTTTCTCTTTTAATTTCAGAGCAACTCAACTAGTTTTTATTTCACAAGTACGAAAGTATTCATAAATCCCATTATAAAACAACAATATTACAGCTGTTTTTAACAAAGATTGAACATGGAAAAGTTAAGATTTGAATTTAAAGTGCTAAAAGCCATTGAAGATCCAAAAACAAATGTAATTTGTATAACTTCAATTACTGATGCCAATAATCGTACCTTTCTGATTCCTGAACAATTTCAACCTTCAAAACTGCATGATACAGTGATAAAAACACAAACATTTCAAAAAGTAAAGACTACACTGCAAAAGAGGAATGATAGAAGACAAGTTTGGATTGAGCTAACATCAGAGCTATGTGATACCTACATAGATGAGTATGGGAATATGCAGTTTAAAGGATATTTATTAGAGGAATTAACACAAGAAACACAGAAACAGGCTTCTACTTCTGGAATTTCAGAAGAGGTTTTAACAAGAATCTTGGAAAAGTTTGCTGAAAGGAAGAATGACACATCAAAGTCCGACAACATTAAAAAGTTGACAGAGAAATGTGTTATAGAAAAATTCAATAATAAAACTTCAAATGCATCGCAGTGGATGGCTATTTTTGAATCAGAATGTACTCGTATAGGAATAGAAGGAGATACTAGGAAGATTGAGGCTTTGAGATTATTCTTGGAAGGTTCATGCCTTGATTGGTATAGCTCAATGCTCATAAAATATACAGTCAATTCGGAATGGCCAACATGGAAAGGAAACTTTTGTGAAACTTATGCGGACCGTGGATGGTCTCCGGTCAGATATGCAATGCTATTCAAATATAGACAGGGATCATTATTGGAATATGCTTTAAAGAAAGAAAAACTTTTATTAGAGATAAATAAATCTATGGATAATACTACCTTAATTGATTTAATCGCTACGGGTCTCCCAAATTTTATTTCGGACAAAATTGATAGAAAAAGCTTAAAGGAAACTAAGGATTTATTTAATAATATCAGGAGCTTGGAACATCTAGTAAATAAGAAGAATTATGGGAAAAAAGTGGAAAGCTTGGAAAATAAAATAAAGGAAAAAGACGGAAACTACAAACCGTGTGGAATTTGTGAAAAAGAAAACAAAGGCAGCCGGTATCATCCTGAGTCCTTGTGTTGGTTCAAAAACAAAAATAATGATAGACAAAAAAGAGGTCAGATTAGAACGGTTAATAATTCAGAATTAGAAACAGAATTAAATGAAATAAACCCAAAAAAACTATTGATTCCGCCATTAATCAAGATTAAATTGTTATTAAATGATACCTTAGAAACAATGGGGATTTACGACTCCGGATCAAATGTATCTTTGGTAAATTCCAGATTGCTATCATTGAAAAAAAATTCCATTAACAATAATAGTATATCTATTAAAAATGCAAACTTAAAGACGATTAATGGTGTGAAAAAAACCAAAGGGTTGGTAACATTAAAGATCAAGATTTTTGATATTGAAAAAAAAATTAATGTTTTTGTAATCGATGAAGAAAACTTTGATTATAATTTTTTAATTGGACTAGACTGCATAAAAGAATTTCACCTTATTCAAAATGAGAAGTTAGAAATTACTCAGAATATCCCCAGTCTCCAAATAGAGAATAATAGAGAGGAAACAAATTTCACAAACAAAAAAATATTGGCTGACTTTTCGAGTAGTAAGATTGAAGAAAAATGCAATAAAAATATGGAAGCCCAGAATAATTCATGGCATGAATATAAAATAAACTTTAATGAACACATAGAAGAGACTAATTTTACTATTTCTGTAAATCATCTAGATCTTCAAAAGCAGACAGAAATAGATGAATTACTATGCAAATATAAATCGCTTTTTGCTAAAGACAGATATGATATAGGCACGGTGAAAGGCTATGAGGCACATATTGATTTACTAATTGATAAATACTGTTCTAAAAGACCCTACAGGTGCACTATCGAAGATAAAAAAGAAATTGAGCAACAAGTAGCAAAGCTATTGCAAGAGAACCTAATTGAAGAGTCCTATAGTCCTTTTGCTGCGCCAGTAACACTGGCCTATAAAAAAGAAGAGGGAAAGAGATCAAGATTATGTATAGATTTTCGTGAATTAAATAAGATTGTGGTTCCTCAGTCACAACCGTTTCCACTTATTGAAGACTTGATGGTAAAGACGACAAAATGTAAATACTTCTCAACACTGGATATAAATTCAGCATTCTGGTCCATTCCTTTGAAGATTGAAGACAGAAAAAAAACTGCATTTGTTACCCAAGAAGGGCACTACCAATGGACATGCTTACCATTCGGTTTGAAAACATCACCTGCAATTTTTCAAAGAATATTGAGTAATATTATACGGAAACATAAACTATCAGATTTCACAGTGAATTACATTGATGATATTTTGGTATTTTCTGAGACATTCACAGATCATATTAAACACTTATCACTTTTGTTAGAAGCAATATTAAAAGAAGGCTTTAGATTAAAATTCTCAAAATATAACTTTGCACAAGATTCAGTAAAATACTTAGGTCACATTATAAAAAATAATACAATCACTCCACTTAAGGATAATTTAATTGCTATAAAAGATTTCCCAGTCCCTAAAACTCAGAAAAATGTTAGACAGTTCCTAGGTAAGATAAACTTTTATGGGAAATATGTGCCAAAAATATCAATTATACTAGATCCATTACATAATTTATTAAGAAAAGGACAAAAATTTATTTGGTCAGAAAAATGTCAAGAGTCTTTTGAAACAATAAAAAAATTACTTTGTTCGAAACCAATTTTAGCAATCTTTGACCCAGATCTCCCAATACATATTTATGCCGATGCTAGCATACAAGGAATCGCCGCGGTTTTAAAACAACCTCAAAATAATGGAGAAGAGAAACCGTGCGCATATTTTTCAAAGAAATTAAATGAAACACAAAAAAAGAGAAAAGCTATTTATTTAGAATGTTTGGCCATTAAGGAAGCAGTAAAATATTGGCAATACTGGCTAATAGGAAAAAGATTCAAGGTTTTTACTGATCATAAACCTTTGGAAAAAATGAACATAAAAGCAAGGACGGATGAAGAACTAGGAGAGCTAACATATTACCTATCACAGTTCAACTTTGAGATAAAATATTCTCCAGGAAAATACAACCTGGAGGCAGATAGTTTGAGCAGAAATGCGGTTTTAGAGCCATGGGAAAATCAAGAAGAGATTTTAAAGATTATAAATTTGATTATAATAGAAGATATCCAAAGTGATCAAAAAAGAAATGGAGATATAAAACAAAATAGAGATAAACTAACATTAAAAGATAATATTTACTATTGTAAGAGTGGGAAAAGGGAAAAGATACTGCCAACTGAAGAATTCAGTAAGAAATTTATTGAGAACGTACATCGCACATACTGTCATATAGGTATACAGCAAATGAAAAAGAAAATAAACCCATTTTATGCGGCGAAAAATTTATCAGCTAATATAAAAAAACTTTGTGATACCTGTGAAGTTTGCAAAAAAAATAAATCCAGAGGGAAATATAATTTTGGACTTATGTCTCACTTAGGACCGGCTACTTATCCTTTTGAAATTGTATCTATAGATACTATTGGTGGATTTGGTGGTTCACGTTCTACAAAAACATATTTACACCTTCTAGTAGACCACTTCACAAGGTATGCTTATATTTTGACTTCAAAAACTCAAAGTTCATATGATTTTATAAAGCTAGTTCAAAAAGTATCAAAAGAAAATAAAATTGGCTTAATTCTGTCTGATCAATACCCAGGCATTAACTCAAAAGATTTTAAAAACTTTTTAGAAAAAGAAAATATACCCATTGTCTTTACTGCAGTAAATACACCATTTTCAAATGGTCTGAATGAGAGGTTAAATCAAACATTGGTTAATAAAATAAGATGTAAGATAAATGAACGAAAAGATAAATTAGCCTGGACGACTATTGCTCATGAGTGCACGGAAAAGTACAATGAAACGGAACACACGGTGACTGGATTTTCACCAAAATACCTACTGGAAGGAAAAAATGTGGACATCTTACCAGAAGAATTGAAACAGCATAATACACAGAATGAGTTATTTCAAGATAGAACAACCGCATTAGAAAACACACTAAAATCACACAATTATAATAAGCAAGTCTTTGACAAGAACAGGAGACAATTTGAATTCAAAGTGGGAGACTTAGTATATGTTGAAAACGGAAACCGGTTGAACAGGAGAAAACTAGACGAATTGAAAATAGGGCCATATGAAGTTTTAGAGAAAATATCAAACTGCATTTACAAAATAAACACAGGACATAAGAAATGTGAATCAAACATCTTCCATATAACAAAGCTGGTTCCAGTGTTGAAGTAAGGTCTACTGCAGCGGGGAGATGTAAATGAAGCCTCAGCGTTCTTCATTTTGAAATTGTCGCGCCGTACACGTCACACAGCGCATATTTTATGACTTAGCTCTGTGGCCGTCTTGCGGTTGTCAAGTTTGACACTTGACAGGTTTGACATTCGAAATATAACGGTCGGACTTATAGGCAACTAAAAATTTATAAATTAATTTAATAAGTGAAATAATAGCTTTTATTGTTGTTTCTCTTTTAATTTCAGAGCAACTCAACTATTTTTTATTTCACAAGTACGAAAGTATTCATAAATCCCATTATATATGTATTTATTTTGTACGCGGGTGTGAGAGTCAAAATTTATAGCAAAATAATAATAATAATATGGCCGTGTGGCACCGGCAGAATAGAATGTTGCCACCCCTTCCTTTCCCATGGGTGTCGTAAGAGGCGACTAAGGGAACTGGGGAACCAAATAACATCTAGGTTCCCCTAAACCGAGCGAGCTGGCTCTAAAACAGCCGCCTTGGGGACCTGAGTGGACCCCGAGTAACGTAACTGCCACTCACCCCCCCACCCCCTTTATGATGATGGACCAAACTAATAAGAATGCGCGAACAGGGCCGCTGCCTGGGGGGCGCCAGGGCGCGTCTGGGACTGGCGCTGGACGTGACAGCATGCGGACCGCCAGTCACACCAGCCGGCCGCCACTACCATCTCGGCGGCCGGCCAATCCATCATCCCCACCAGAGGGCTTGGCACCGACAGGGTCCTCAAGGACTAAATCTTCGGGGCCCGCCGCTGGTGGAGTGCGCCGCATGAGATGGACATCTCAAATGAACGAAAATGTCATGCGTGCGTACTACAGGGCGACGGGAGGGGAAGCCGGACGGACTGGCTACCGAGCGGCAATGTACCGCGAGTTCTTGCTGCTAGAGCCGAATCTCACTGTCACGGAACAAAACCTGGCAGACCGGGCTCGGTATATTCAGCGCTCGAACATCTTTAGCGCTACCGAGCTCGAACGGTTACGACGTGAGGCTGTTCCCGAGGTGAAAACCCCAACCACAGAGCAAATTGTCTCTCTGGCGGAACCTGTCCGCGAAGAGACCGACGCTAACGCGCAAGATTTGCCTGTGGTTGAGGAGGACACGGAGGAAACAGTTTCCCTTGACATAGAGCGGATGGGAAGGATTTTAGAAGAGGCGATTTCTGAGATCCGCAGTGCTCCTCTAGAGAACCGTCCGCGGCTCTCCCGACTCACATTAAATGTAGCGACGCGGGATGTCATTGAGGCCATAAACCAAATGCTGCCTCAATACCTTGAGCGCAGCACTGGCCTGGATGATACGGCTTCTATTCTCTTTGGTGCGGCCTTAGCTGTTCACCGTTTCATGGGTGTCAAGACCCAGGAACGCGGACGCGCTACTCTAAGGCGCAGCACGGAACCAGCCTGGAAAAGGAGAATAGAACACCGTATCACACTGGCCAGAGCTCTCATTGGCAGACTGCAGAGTTTCAGATCGGGCAACACTAGGCTAAGGATTGTGCGCTCCGTTAGAATAGCCTTTAATGGGCTCGGGGTGCGGCTAGATCAGCCCGATATAGCCCAAAAACTAACGGAGCGCATCGACGATCTGAAGCAGAAAATCGCTGCATGGGGGAACCGCATTCGACGATACTCGGAAAGAATCGAGCGCTTTCAGCAAAATCGCCTCTTCTCGAGTGATCAGAAAAGGTTCTATAAAAAACTGGAGTGCCCAGCAGTCTGTTCTACCTCTCAGCGGCCGAGCCCGGCTGACCTCGTCGCCTTTTGGCGAAATGTATGGTCAAGAGAGGTGGAGCATGAGGAGGGCCCTTGGATTGCGGCGGTTGAGGAAGCATGTGCCTCAATAGAGCCGATGAACCCCGTTGCCATCTCTTCGGAGGATGTAGCTGGTGCGGTGCGCCGGGCCTCGAACTGGAAAAGTCCGGGACCCGATGGGCTGCATCACTACTGGTTGAAGGGTTTTTCGCTCTGCCATGCTACTTTGGCTCGACAATTCCAAGATGCTCTCGAGCAAAGGGCACTCCCGAGCCTTTTCACCACCGGGATCACTCATTTAGCTCCTAAGTCAACCGATACTGCTGACCCAGCTAAGTACCGCCCCATCACATGTCTTACTACCATCTATAAGACATTGACATCCGTTCTGAGCCTTAAGATTTCCCGTCACGTAGACGAGAACAACATCATGTCTGGGGCTCAGAACGGATGTCGGGGCGGTGGTCGTGGTACTAAGGAGCTCCTTCTCATCGACTCCGTCGCGGGCCAACTGGTCAAACGCAATCGCCGGAATTTCTCTGCCGCCTGGATTGACTATAAAAAGGCATTCGACTCGGTGCCCCATTCATGGCTCTTGAGGGTCCTTGAGCTGTACAAAGTCGATAGTACAGTTCGAGACTTCCTCGGAGAGTGTATGGGGCAATGGAGTACGATCCTTTGTCTCCATGGCGAGCGGTTGGCGGCTGCGGGTGACCGGATCAAGATACGGCGGGGTATCTTCCAGGGCGATTGTCTGAGTCCATTATGGTTTTGTCTGTCGCTGAACCCTCTCAGCTCTTTGCTGGAGAGTTCAGGGACAGGCTTTCAGTTTCGGAGAGGAGGAACAAAAGTGCCTCACCTTCTCTACATGGATGACCTCAAGCTGCTAGCACCCAATGCCACCCGCCTGAGGGAGTTGCAGAATATCACCACTGAGTTTAGCAACTCCATCAGGATGGAGCTTGGACTAGACAAGTGTGCGGTCTTACATGTGGAGAGGGGACAGGTTACTCATTCGGCCGAGATCAATCTCGAGCCATCCAACATCAGGACCCTCTCTGAAACTGAGTCATACCGGTATCTGGGTATGTCACAATCCGTGGGGGTGAAGGAGGCGGACGTGAAACAGTCAGTTTGCGAGGTCTTTTTTGGCCGCCTGACAAAAGTTTGTAAAAGCTATTTGTCGGGCGCCAATAAGGTCCGAGCATATAACGGCTGGGTCATGCCCGTTCTCATGTACACCTTTGGCGTACTCAGATGGACTCAGACCGAACTAGACGCACTGGATAGAAAAGTCCGCACGACTATGACTCTCTACCGCATGCACCACCCCAAATCGTCTGTTATGAGGTTGTATATACCCCGAAAATGTGGTGGTCGAGGCGTATTAAGCGTCAAGACCATGCATAATCGGGAGATATCCAGCCTCAGAACCTACTTTGAGACGAAGAGGGAGTGTCCAATGCATAGAGATGTCATAGAATGTGATAAAGGACTCACTCCCCTATCTTTGGCCAAACTCGAGTGGCAGAAACCGGTGGTACTAAGCACCTCTGACCGGGAGACCGTATGGAAGGAGAGGGAGTTGCATGGACGCTTTGTTAAAGCTCTTAATGGGCCTCACGTAGATAAAAAAGCGTCCGTGCAATGGCTGCGCTTCGGTGACCTCTTTGGGGAAACCGAAGGTTTTGTGTGTGCAATGCAAGATCAGGTGGTTAAGACGCGGAACTACCGAAAGTACATCCTGAAGGATGGCACTCACGACATCTGTCGAGCGTGTCGCCATCCCGGAGAGTCACTCAGGCATGTGCTCTCGGGATGTTCCGCTCTTGCTAACACTGAGTATCTGCACAGACACAACCAAGCGGCCAAAATCCTTCACCAAGAGCTTGCTCTGAAGTACGGTCTCCTGGATGAGAGAGTGCCGTACTATAGGTACACACCGGTGCCGGTACTTGAGCGTGACGGAGTCCGGCTCTATTGGGACCGGTCCATCATCACGGACAGGACGATTCTGGCGAATAAGCCTGACATCGTGCTGATGGACCGGGCACAGTCGAGGGTGTTTTTAGTGGACATCACCATCCCACATGACGAGAACCTCGTGAGAGCGGAGACAGAGAAAAAACGAAAGTATCTAGATCTGGCTCACGAGGTTATTGGCATGTGGCATGTGGAGTCCACTGAAACCATCCCAATCGTCATTTCTGCGAATGGGTTGATCCCAGTCAGCCTCGCTCACCATCTGAGGCGACTGGGGTTCCGTGGCAGTTCGCTCGCGGCCAAGATGCAGAAAGCGGTGTTGCTAGACTCGGCTAGGATAGTCCGTCGGTTTCTCGACCTGTCGCCCTGACCCCCGGCCGTCTGGTCTCCCTTGCCGGGGCGTAATCCTCCGCCCGCTACAAGTATTTATTTATGTAATCTATATGTAAGTTTATCGACCGAGCGAAGCGAAGGTCTTTGAGTTAACTAGGGCGATTTGCACTTGTCCGTCCGTCCGTCCGTCCGTCCGTCCGTCTGTCAGAGCCTTATAACTTTTGAATTACTGAACGTAATTACTTCAAATTTAGATATAATATGTAAACCGATGGCCTCCAGCCGAAAATGGCTTAAAAAGTTATAAAAATCTTTATTTCAGGGGGGCTCTCATAGAAGCGAATGCGAAGTAAAAAAAAAAAAAACGCGTTACATAAAATTGTTACGTATCATTTTAAAGATAATTTTGAACTGAGTACAAAAATATTTTTTTTTTAATTTTTCCCTTAAAATTGACGAAATGGGGGGCTTTCAAAGTGGCGATTTTATACGCTCGCTTGAAGACGCTCTCTAGAAAAATCCGCTATGGATTTTCAAACTGATTTTATGTTTTTAGGTCACTTATATCCTGTACTTGAACAACAAATACTAAAATTATATGAATATTATAAAGAAACGAGATTATTTAATTTTTAATGGGCGTCAGTAATTCATATAGCATCAACATAGCTTCACAATAATGCTAATAGATGGCGCAGTCAGTAACTATTCCCATGGAACTACGAGTTAAATTCAATGTTTGATAAATAATTCAATGTTTTCACTAACGTTCCCTAACCTTTACGGGCTACCTATAAGTTAGGTGATTGATGTTTTCTGTCAACTTATTTATCACGATCCTGTACGGGACACCTAAAAGGATATTGGGACGGATGTTAGGACTTAGGATTGTATTTAGGAGCTACCTACGTTAAGAGACTCCTACTTAGGGGATGATTTAGGTATGTTTGGTGAAAACGGGCATAATAATAATGTCAGTTTTGGTTATCATGTATCGATTGAATGAATAATCATGGGATACCGTTACCGCGAGGTCTCAGTTCGGGGCGAACCACTAGTTATATGTATATATTATATTTATGTTTATTATATTTCTACTTTGGCTTAATATATATTTATTTTGTACGCGGGTGTGAGAGTCGAAATATATAGCAAAATAATAATAATAGTTTATTTATTTTCCAAAAAGTTTACAATAAGTATAACTTAATGAGCAAACAAATTATGGTCGGTCTCTGCTGCCTAATTTAGGTTGCCCTGTGCTTTAGGCAGCAGTGGCCTTCCCTCCATTAGAAACTACTACACAATATTTCAATACAGAAAGGTTTACAAGGGTGCCCATATGAAAAATAACGTGAGCTTAAGTAAGTTGTAGTGTATGTGAGTGTGTGGGTGTGTGTGATTGTGTGTGGGTGTGTGTGTGTGTGTGTGTGCTAGATTGTTTTTGTAATATGTAGAAAATATATATCTTAGGTTAAATATAAAAAATAGAATTATGTCTCTTTTAAAGTTCAATTTATACATTTTATTATGTTTTCTGTCTCATCATAACTAAGTCTTTGTAAGAATTGAGTGACAGTATTTTTACAATTAAATCTATTCATTTCATATATTGAAAGTGTTTTATTTAGTTTGTTATATAACGTCTTACCTAAATAGCATTGGAAACGTTGTGCAAAACGAGAGCGAAAACGCGGAATATTAAAAATTTTAAATTTACGCCGCTTAATACTACGGTCTGCTACTAGTTGATCTAGTGAGCCATGTTGATTTAGAATTATACGTAAAATGAACAGCTGTCGTACCGTTAGAACTTGAGCATCAGCATATAAATCCGAAGTAGGAAATCGCTTAGGTAGTTTTAACATGACTTTCAAAACTGCACGTTGGGCCCTCTCTAATGGCAAAAGATTTGATTTAGGAATTCCTCCCCATGTATCAATACAGTATAATAATATAGACTGACAGAGTGCCATGTACATGACTTTCATGATTTTGAGATTAGCTATGTGACAAACATTTTTAAAAATAGCAATCAGCTTTCTAACACGGTTTACTATCAGTTTAATATGTGATGCAAAGGACAGTTGACTATCTATCAAGACACCAAGGTATTTAATTTCTATTTGTCTATTGAGTGCTGGGCAAGAGCAAGAGTCAGTAATATTTAGATTTAAGCAGTCATAGGTATGTGATGTAATTTTATATAGGTCATTCGGGGGTTGCGAATTTTTTAACATCGAAAAGGGAACATATTTTGTTTTATCCGCATTCAGGCTAAGACGATTCTGTCCTAATGCCCGTGCAACTAGGTTTAATCCCTGCTGTGCATAGTAGAATGTCTGGGCCCAACCCTCTCCCCTAAACACCAATGCTGTATCATCAGCAAATGAGTAGACTTTACCATTTTTTAGGTTCATATTACATATGTCGTTTATAAACACAAGGAAGAGGGTTGGTCCAAGAACACTTCCCTGGGGAACTCCATGTTTAATAGGTAATGGATCACTAATATATTTACCTAATTTGATACTTTGATATCTATCACTGAGATAATCTTTAAACAACTGGTGCTGAATGCCACGAACTCCTATGTTATCCAGCTTACGCAACAAAAGAGGTATAGATACCGTGTCGAAAGCTTTGGTTAAATCTAAGAATATTCCAAGACATTTGTCACCATTATCGAGGCTTTTGACTATTTCATCTGTAAGAGCCGCTACAGCATCACCAGTACTTTTAGATTTACGAAAACCAAATTGATTACAGGATAACAATTGTTTGGACTCTAAAAAATTCATGAGTCTTCTGTTCATAATTTTTTCTAGTACTTTGGATAATGAAGAAAGAATTGATATGGGCCTATAATTGGTAACAAGATTTTTAGGGCCTTGTTTATGAATAGGTGTCACAATAGAATGTTTAAGGATTTTCGGAAAAACTCCTGTGCTAATTGCTAGATTGCAAATATGAAGGATAGGCCCGCTAAGAAGTTCTACGTTACCTTTAAGTATTTTGTTTGAAATTTGGTCGATGCCTGGGGCTGAATCAGATTTGAGTGAATTTATAATTCCTACTATTTCAGTAAGATCAGTCTCATTTAAAACAAAAGAGTAGGATGGAGATGGTAAATTAAGCGGTAGAAGGGTACTGTCCTGACTTTGGTTGGTTAAGGAGTTGGCTATGCAAGCACCCGTAGATACAAAATATTCGTTAATACTATTTACAGTTTCCTTAGGGTTCTCGTTTAAATTTAAAAGATTAATTGAAGACGTTAATTCTTTTTTAAAATTTACAATTGAGTTAATAACTTTCCAAGTTTGTTTAATCCCTTTAGAACTTGCTTTTTCCAGTTCAGATCTCTCATACTGCCTTTTAATTTTTTTAAGTAAATTGTTACAAAAATTACGATAGCGCGTATAAGTTACTTTATGCATAAGATTTTCAGGTTCTTTTTCATATTTTTTATATAACTTGTCTCTATTCCTCATACATTTTACTAGACCTGGAGTAATCCAGGGTTTTAATGGTAAATAGCGCCGCGATAGTTTTTTTTTCAATAGAATTTTTCTTGACCACTGATGAAACAAGTTCCACAAAAAGTTCTGTAGCTTTGTTACAGTCATAGATGTTTAAAACTGCCGTGAAATCACAGCTTTTTAAGTCAGAGCTAACTTTTGTGTAATTAATTTTATGGAGTACACTTGAAGGTTGAGTCCGCGGAATACTAGTTTCAAATGATACAAGAACACTATCATGATCAGTTAATGAATGCTTTAAAACTAAAGTATTGGATTTGAAATTTGTTTTAATAAATGCATGATCTAAGCAAGCAGTTTCTCTTGTGGCAAGGGTATGCGCAGGCAGTAAGCCATGTGTTGCTAATAGATTAAGATAGTCCAAGGTTTTTGTATCAGGTATCTGTTTAATAATATTAATATTTATATCACCTATTAAAATTAAGTTTCTATATGAACTCAAGGAGTTAAGAAGCATGTCAAGTGAATCCAGGAATTCATCTGTATTAGTAAATGAGGTCTATAAATTGATACAATAGCAATATTATTATCAAGTGTTGACACAATACAGTTTGCTTCATTAAAAGCTGGTTCATATGAATGGCAAACAAGATTATGCTTAATATATAAAACAATCCCATTATTTTGATTAAACAGTTTTTTATTTGGGTAGCTAAAGTAGCTATCAATAGTTGGAATAAAAGTTTTAGGGGTTAGCCAGCATTCTGTTAGAATTATAATATCTGGCATGACTTTTAATCTTTTTAGAAATACAAGAAAACCGTCAAAATTACAATTTATACTCCTAATATTTTGAGTTAATATATTTAATGAATTAGTTGAGGTACTTACATATACATTGCAATCCTCTGGGGCACATTCAGTAGAGAAGGATGCTTCCACAGCATCTAAGGTTTTCATAAAGTCACAGATGTTGGTTGTACTAACCATAAGTTGTGTAATAGATATCCAAAAATGGGCAAAAATATTGAAACAAAATGTATTTAATTAATGTATTCCTAATCTCTACAAAACAAAAAATGAAGTACCTTAGTAACACTAAATAATGTTACTAAGGTACTTCTTTATTGCAAATATTACTGTAATAAAAGATATGAGTATAAGTAAGCAAGTTCTGTAGTACTAAGTTCAATATATTTTCATTTATAATAAGTCTAACATAGTTATTATGCTTGAAACATTCAATAGTATGGGATAATCTAGTCAGTATATAATATTGTAAATAAGATAGTGTAAGTGTAAAGTGTATAGTGTGTATTGTAAGAGTAGAGTATAATATCTTTTTTAGTGTAAGAATGAGTATGTTAGTATACATTCTGATTAGGACATTAAGTAAAAAGTAACTGGACACCAAAAGATAAAACATTGGTAGTCATTTTATACCACTGATTTTCTTGAGGTCTTCTTCATTTTTTATCAGTATATATTTTTCATCTCCGTCCCGCTTTCTAATAAAAACACTCCCATTGGAGGTCCAGCAGTACCTATAATCATTGGTCTTTGCAAAGTCCTTAGCAAGAAACAATAGGCGCTTGGTTTTTGAAGTTAGTAATTCTGATCCAAATATAGGTTGTACAGTTAGACCACTGAATCCAAGGCATGCTGAGGACAAGTTTGTTTTCCGCTCCCGAGTGAACTTATGAATACAGCTTAGAAGTTGTTGTTTTCTGATAGTATTATTACACTCAATTACTATGGAGCTTGACGAACTTTGTTTGCCTTTACGTTTACTGGGGATACGATAAACATCTCGAATGTCAGATTGTTGCAATTCACATTTCAGATTATCACATAGACTTTGTACATAATTGAATAGGTCTTGTTTTGTTTCTCGGTGTTTAAGTGGAACGTTTCTTAACTCAACGGACGTAATTAATGACCTTTTTTCTATTCTTTCTAATTTTTGCTCAAAAATTGAGATATTTGAGTAGAAATCTTTTCTTTCACTTTCCATGGACGAGATTTTCACCTGTAAATCATTTAAATCCGTATGAAACGATTTAATAGATGCTTCAATGTCGGTGTTGGAGCTTCGGATTCCCTGGTTCTGGTCCATGACTTCTTTTAGGTAGGATTCAATGTTATCAAGCCTGTTACTCTGCTTGGAAAAAAGTGACTTTATCATGCCCACTATTTCGCTTTTAAAGTCGGCCAGGCTGTCCAAATCACCCTCAACCGAAACCCTAGGTCTCTTCTGCCGTTGTGATTTTCGGTGATGTAAGCACTCATTGTCCAACAAACTTGAGATATCATTTTCCGACATAGACTCTGACAGGTTAGTCACCATATTGGAACAACTCATCTTCACAAATAATAGGCACTGTTTAACACTGTCTTGGTATTGATATAAACGTTTTAAACCTTCCAAGATGAACACAACTTATGTACTCTTTTAGCTTTAGAATATTTAAAGTCTAAATGGCTGTCCAAAACCACTTGACGAAATAGTCTATGGAGCGACACACGCGAGGCGCATGCGCACTCCGTCACGCTGCGGAGGGAAGTCGAAAAAAGCATTTTTACAAGCTTTTATTTGGCTTGACCCTTTGCTTGACCAGTTTATTTATTTATTTGTTTGTTAGGGTCAAATCTTGCAAGATGAATTAGACTCACTTTCCGGTTTCTGATGGAGCTGAAATTTTGCATTTATGTGTAAATCGGATGACAATGCAATATTATTGTGACATGAAGCTGATCTGATGATGGAGACGGAAGATGGCTATCGGAACTCTGTTATAAAACGACGTAACCTCATCGAGTTTGGGCTCGTTCGATTCGTCATAACAAGTACTCTGATCGTAGATGATATCCAGAGTCTAATGATGTAGCTACTAAAAGCTTGCATTTAAAAATAAAAATTTTAATTTACACTTGTTCATTTTAATTTCTATTTATGCTATTTTCTGGTATAGCGTACAAGTACCTGGCCCAAGATGAAACAACCCCTTTAAAGAAAAACTTAAAGATCTTACCTAGCAAGTCTATGTAACATGCACATGGGCAGTTGTGCCAGCCCGAACTGGCGGTTCTTGGAGTGCAGCAGCAGAATATACGCGAACAGGAAGTAAGAGATGACGATGAAGACCTGCGTCAACGCCGAGCCGTTCCTGATTAACATGGTTACTGGTCGTTGGAGCATCTGGAAGTAATTCAAAGCACTTCTTGAATAAGAATTACAGTTTTTGCAATTCACGAAGGCGAGTGAGCTTTACTCGTGGTTACTTCGTGTACATGCACATTGCACAAGTGTGCGTGCCTGTCAAAGCCTAGGTGGGAGCGGGCAGGCGCGAGCATTGCGCTCGCTCACACTTATACAGATACGACACTCACACAACCATAAGTCAGTCGCCCTCGTGAATTGCAAGAACCAGTATGTCATGCTGGTGGTGTCGTGTGGTGCGGGTTGATACGTTCCCTCAAATATGGTTGAGTAAAGCAACGGCTGGATTATGCGACATGCTCGTGAACGGGTGCCTCCAGCGGGAATTTGGGTTGAATTGTAAGTATGCATTTTTGGATCTTCCCCTCATTGTGGAAACTCTGCATATATAGCATAGTACTATTGTGAACTTTGTCGAAAAAGAGCAACCGCCGAGTTTATTGCTGGTTCTTCTCGGCAGGAAGGGCATTCCGAACCAGTGGTAGACTCACTTGACTATTCGAAAACACTTGTAAAAGTTTATTTCAATAAAAAATATTTCTTAACCGACTTCAAAAATGAGGAGGTTATCAATTCGTCGGAATCATTTTTTTAAATGTATGGTCGCCGATTACTCGAAAACGCCTCAACCGATTTGGAAAATTCTTTGATTGTTTGAAAGAATATACTCTCCAAGTGGTCCCATATTAATTTCATCGAAATCGGTCGAGCGGTTTTTAAAATATCAACAATAAATTAAATACTTTTTAGAGTGTGTTTGTAATGTGGTAAAGCGGGAGTATGAAGTAGGTTGTTTAAAAAGAATTACTTATTTTTAAATTATAATTCCATTCTATTCTACATTATGCCATTAAATGGCAAAGAAAGAACCTGAAAGAGAAATTTTCTCTTTCAGGTAAACGCCCTTACAACTACCATCTACTACCATCAAAAGCCAAATTGTGTAGTAGTTAAAAAGCTTACCCTTTCAAAGTATTCAGGGTTGTAGAGATGGACTTTGTATTGTATTTCCGCCGCGTGCGTCATGATCACAAGTACCAACAAGAAAATCCTGGTAACAAGCAATAGTTTATTAGGTATATGATTGTCATAAGACTTATAAGAGCCACATGTTGGCCTCAGTGAAATAAATAATTTTGAATTTGAATTTGAGTAAAACACAAGAAAAATTGGAGGGTTTTCTGAAGAATCGTTACAAGTATCACCAACCCATGCTGTGATCGCACCTTCGTTGTCATCGTCGTCATCTCTTTCAAAGGATGCCACACAATCTTGTGCCGCTTGTAACCAACATTGAAATCGTTCTTCCACCTAGTGGGGAGTCTCCCAATGCTACATTTTACGGGGCGAGGTTGCCACTCGAGAACTATGGTATGATTTCATATGAAATCATAGATTAATTGTATAGGTCGGTGCGCCATTTGGAATATTATTAGTTCCAGAGACACTCGTATAACAGCGCCAAAATGGCGTCAATCAAATGGATCCAAAAAATATGACAGCAGGGGCTGCTGTCAAGTGTTAATCATAGATTAAATTATTATTGTAGAGTTCAGTGCTGGAGAGCTAATGTATATGTTTTTTCGTACGTCGGAGTATCGTCCTTTGGTAAAGTGATCTCATTATTGGTGTTACCTGACTCCTTGTATGGGGCCCAGGGCACAGAGACGCGGGTCCCCGTCTTCATACGTGGCGGTGAGTCGCGCTAAATTCGACCGTATTGACCATGCTTGTAGCAGCTTGCTCTCTGTGAACGAAAAAAGTGTGTGTGTCAGCTCCGACGCACGACTGGAGTTTACTCCTTAAAACGTCGTAATGCATTCGCGGCGCTCGCTGCGTCTCGGCGCCGCCGATCGGTACTCGCTCGGCTTCCCGAAGCGAAAGCTCTTTCGCATTCGACAACTCAAGCGAAAACCAACCTTATTTACTCATCGTTAGGGTAGAAATTTGCATCGTTGTGAAAAACGTAACGCGGGCATTCGACAACTCAAGCGAAAACCAACCTTATTTACTCAACGTTAGGGTAGAAATTTGCATCGTTGTGAAAAACGTAACGAGGTCATTCATAAGTAGATTTTCCTACTGGCGCCTAAAATCGATTCTTAAGGAGTAAACTCCAATATTATAATATGAAGACTATATGAGGAAAACTGACTCTCCAAATTGTGAGGTATATGGCGAAATAGAGGATGTTTCATACTTGCTATTGGCATGTGTTCGGAACCACAATTTGTTGAAACACTAATGTATGAACTAAATTTAAATTTTATGAATATTGATATTTTTAACTCTATTTTCAGTACATCTCGATCAGATTCGATCAAATTGGTATAAGTTTTAGTTTTAGATTTAATTATTATTGAATCAATGAATGATTTTTATTTGTAACTAGCTGATGCCCGCGACTTCGTCTGCGTGGATTTAGTTCATAACATCCCGCGGGAAATCTTTGTCACCCTCCAGGTTCTCAACTATACCTATCCAATAAGTCACGTCAATCCGTAGCTTTGTAGCAGGAAACATTTGATCGTCTTGCTCGCGGCATTGTTAATGATGATTCAAAGAGAAAACATATTACTGATGATATTATCAATTAAGTTTAGCTATCATTTTTATAATAATTGTCATATTTTTTACCATACTTAACCAAAGACAAAATTACGTTTAGCTGTCAGTTACGTTTTGTTATTCCACTGTCATTTACGTTTGTTATTCCATGTCAGATGCGTTTTTGTTATACCACCGTTTTATAGTGACTTGACGGAAACGCGGTCGAACGGGATAAAAAGTATCCTATGTCCGTCTCCTGGTTCTAAGCTACCTCTCCACTAATTTTCAGCCAAATCGGTTCATCCGTTCTTGAGTTATAAATAGTGTAACTAACACCACTTTCTTTTATATATATAGATAGATTTGTGTGTACCGATGCGGCTGACATATAGGTCACTTATAAAAGCTCCTTAAAATAAATAAGATTAAAAATAAATAATTGACAGTCATAGGGACTGCCGATAGAAGTGAAAAGTAGATTAGCTAATAATTAAAAACAAATAAGAAAAGCCACTGTCACGGTTTCGTGAGTGAGATTCGAACATTTCAAACATTAAACGGTAAGGAAGGCGGCTGCTTGCCCGCTGCGCTGTACAAGGTTGCTTAGGAACTTCTAAAATGTTGAACGCTTAGGTACTGAAATCTCCAGGTGACGATTGTGATGGTGACGATAACGAGAAAACCATGTTTTTTGCTCACCCAAAAAAGTGCTCAACCCGCCTAAAGAAGTTTTCACTTCAAAAAAGACTTTATGAAGAGTATTGCTACTCGGAGCGGTGCGGGTGTTAGGGGTCAGGAGAGCGAATCTCTCGATTTTGTCTTGATTTTATGCAAGAATGTAAACTTTGGTCTAGAGCAGCTATACTCAACCTGCGGCCCGCCGGGCTTTTGTAATTGGCCCATTTATGTTGTTACTTTATTTCAAACCATTTTGAATTAAGAACGCGCTGAATAAATAGGTTCTACATAACAATACCGCGCCGTGGTGTGCATTGCTATTATTCATACGATAATTTGCTATAATATACGACAATTTATTCAATTTTTTAAATTTACAGCAGACGTCTGATTGTATCACGGCAACACGTCACTTTAGTATTTTTTTTTAGTACCTTAATGGGTGTATCTTCATTGCACAGCCCGGCTGCGGCCCGGCACCGACACGACAAATTCTTCATTTGACCGACATCGACACGCTCCGACCCGGGCCACGGGAGTGCGGGGCGTAGTCACTGATTACGTCACTCGCACGCACACATGGAAGTTTTGCATGCGTGCGCAATACATGCATAGCGATCCCGGGCCGACACCAGAAAAACGACGACGTCAAAAATGACACTTGTCTAGCACTTATCGACACATCTATACGGAACTAGTCTTTCGACAGTTGTCGATTATTTTGATGGCATCGATTAACTTAACATTGTCTAGCAAATTTCGATTCGTTTCTATTAGACCACGTGCCATTTCGCTAGCTTATGTCAATCCCATATATTTTTGGACTTTTCTACTAGCGACATCGCTAATAGAATGTCCCTTTGTCCAGGCCCTCAGGAGACTTGCTGCCGGCGCCGGCGCCGACATGTCTGTGTCGGGCCCAGCCAGTAAGACAGCGTATAATAATATAATTTCATAGAATTATGCGTCCTCTTATTTCGGTGTCGGAGTCGCGTCGGATCCGGGCCGTGCAGTGAACAAAAACCAAATAGAAGATGAAACTGTATAAAAAGCATTATAAATAAAGTAAGTACAGAAAAGAAGATCTACTTTGATAATATGGTTTTACTGGTAATAGTTGTTTAATTCAATTTGTAACAATCGCGAAAACCTAAGACAGCTTTACCTAATTTTTTTTGGGGCCCGCGACACCACTACTAACACGTGTTTGTGGCCCCTATGAAAATAAAAAATTAATTAAGTGGCACTCGGGGACTGCCGCGGTAAAGCTATTGCATAGCATTTTTTATCAACTTATGCAATTATAATATTTATGCAATATTTTTTTTGCATAGTAAAAATTATGCACAAAAAAAAATTAAAAAACAAACAAACAAGAAAAGCGAACTGTCACTACTTCGCGAGTGAGATTCGAACCTGCGACATCATACACCATACGGTAAAGAAAGCGGCCGCTCGCCCACTGCGCCAAATAGAGCTACTTGAGAACCTCTAAAATGTTGAACGCTTACTGAACCACGGTGTTAGGTTTTTTTTCGATACGGAATTTCTTGATTTGGTCGCCGCACACAAACTGTTTGTCCTAGTTCAAAGCCCGCGATAAAAGCTATGCAATAGCTTTAAAAGGTTGAGTACCACTGCTCTAGAGCCAGTCTAGACGGGCAGCACAAAGTACTTTTGTATAATAATTATGTACATATCAGGTAGTCAGTTTTAGACAGATGTCAGGGTTACGAATTCCTGTCTTAACACGAATAATAATAATATTCATAATATCTAGCATCTAGAATCTTCATATTCATCTATACTTAATATTATAAAGAGGAAAGATTTTTTTTGATTGTTTGTTTTTTTGTTTGTACCGAATGGGCTCTGTAACTACTGGACCGATTTTAACCATTTATTCACCAATAGAAAGCCAAGTTATCAGGAAGTAACACAGGTTATAATTTATTTTCAAAAAAAAATAGAGATCCTTAAGAAAAATTGCAATAATGTAACTCAAAGTAGCAAGATATTGCATATAAAATGCATTACTTGGCGTATGCTGAGAAAACTATTGATGATACATAAAAATTATGTACTACATGATTAAAGTACTCATTATTCCCTACTAAAAAGTCCCCGAGGGAATATATCTAACTAGTAGCTTTTGTGTTCTAAAATTATAATATAAATTTATTATCGTAGTATTATTTCTTCCTACCAATACACATTATAAATACGAAAGTGTGTTTGTATGTTGGTTTGTTGGTTTGTCCGTCAAACACGCTGCAACAAAGCTACGGATTGACTCGATTTTTTGGATAGGTTTTGGATAGATTACAGAGTTCCGATAGCCATCTTCCGTCTCCATCATCAGAACAGCTCCATGTCAAAATAATATTGCATTGTCATACGATTTACACATACATGCAAAATTTCAGCTCGATCAGAAACCGGGAAGTAGGTCTAATCCATCTTGCAAGATTTGACCCAAACAAACATTGCAAGTTAAATAAAAGCTTGTAATAAATAAATATAAATAAATAAAAGTATGGGAAAATTGTACGGCTATGTTTTGTCTTTTCACGGCACCAACATAGTATGAATTTTATCCCGGAAAAATATTATGTTTCCACGAGAGATTGCAACATTTCCTGTCGGACTTATTTTTCTTGATATTTTGCATAATTATCTTCAAAACCGAGGCTATTTTTTCGCCCCCTTCAAAAAAAGCGAGATAAATAAGTTTGACGTTGTATGTGTTTATCGGTGTATCTATATATGTATGTATCTGTGTATCTGTCTGTTCTCTCGTAGCTCCCTAATGAATGTACCGATTTTGATACGGGTTTTTCTCCATACCCAACTCCTTAGCAACTTACAGCAGATTAAGAGCCTGTATTACCACCTTCTGATAAGTTTCGGATAGCCTAACCGTAAATTTTGTCACTTTCTTACTTTATGTCAAGTGACAAAGACAAAATATGCGAATAAGCTATCAGACACTTATCAAAAGGTGGTGAAAATGGCCCTTAGTGTTTTTGGGCTCCATCAGATTGGTCTCAATGAGTAGGTGTTGGATAGATGATAATCGAGAATCGAGGAGGAGGATCTGATGTTCAGAAAACTGGGTAACAGGAGGTCAGGTGTATCCTAATTCCTACATAGTCCGGCCATAGATTCACCTGTCGGGGGTGTTTTAAATTTTCAATTTACAAATTTCATTTTTAGGGTTCCGTACCAAAATGGTAAAAATGGAACTCTTATGGTAAGACTTTCTCCGTCCGTCCGTCCGTCTGTCGACACAGTCGATTATTTTAGTAACTATTAAAGCTATCGACATGAAATTTGGAATAGTTGTGTATAATAGTGACCCAACATCATTAAAATAAAAAAAGCGAAAATTATTTTTATTTTTATTAAAAAAGGGGGAAAATCGGGGGTTTGAAATTTCAAAGTAAGATAACTATACCGAGAGGGGTATCATATGAAACGTCTTTACCTGTACCATTCTAAAACAGATTTTTATTTATTTTTATATGTTTTTGATTAATTGGGTAAAATGTCGAAAAAAATACCGCCCCCGAAGTTTACCAATCGAAAAATTAGAAATAATTATGGTCCATAGAGGTTTATCTATATTTTACAGGAAAAATAAAACCAACGCTCTAACTAGCATGGTTTTTTCTATTAACAATAAACCTCTACAAACAAAGTTAACGATGAATAAGCAAATTAATATAATATTATCGTTTTACTTTTACTTTTGGAGTACGGCACCCTCGGTTCGCGAGTCAGACTCGCACTTGGCCGGTTTTTTTTAATTTCAAAGTTTTAAACGTATGATTAACGCTAATCTCTCGTAGCCGAGGCCGCAATAAATAAAAGCAGCTATGTGAGATAATTTTGAGTGACCGGTTCCACGAACAGGTTCACTGAACTTGAGAAATAAGAGTGGCCGAGATGGCCACTAGATTTTAAGATATTATGTATTATTATCTATGTTTTTTAGCAGTGATAGCCTAGTGGTTAGGACTGTGGTCTCCTATTCGGGGGTCGCAGGTTCCATCCCGGGTACGCACCTCTGACTTTTAGGAGTCAAGTGCGTTTAAGCAATCAAATATCACTTGCTTCAACGGTGAAGGAAAACATCGTGAAAAACCTGCACATCTGAGAGTCCTTCATATTGTTCTTGAAGGTGTGTGAAGTCCGCCAATTCGCATTGGGCCAGCGTGATGGACTACGGCCTATAACCCTTCTCTGAGAGGAGATCTGCGCTCAGTAGTGAGCCATTGATGGGTTGCTGATGATCTATGGTTTAGATACACACGAACAAACAGTGCCGTAGCTAGGTGTGGTCCCTCGCCCACGGCATCGCATTGAAAAGGGGTCCGAGCGACCCCCTTAAGAGGAATATTACATTTTACATCCCTCTCTCTCTCGCCCATTCTAATATTTTCAATCATATTCATACTAATATTATAAATGCGAAAGTGTTTTGTTGGTTTGTCCTTCAATCACGCCGCAACAGCTACTGATCGACGTGATTTTTTGCATGCATACAGTTGAGGACCTGGAGAGTGACATCTAGGCTACTTTTTATCCCGGAAAATCAAAGAGTTCCCGAGGGATTTGAAAAACTAAATCCACGCGGACGAAGTCGCGGGCATCATTGTATAAATCATCAAAATTCAAAAATTCAAAATTAAAAATTATTTATTTCACGTAGCCCAACCTGTGGCTCTTAAAACACGTCATGACTCTACCACCGGTTCGGAAAGCGGATTCTGCTGAAAAGACTCGGCAAGAAACTCAGCAGTTGCTCTTTTCAAAATAATCATTTTACAATATTATTATGAAGCTAATAAGTTTTTTATACTATCTTGTGGGCAGCTGGATGCCAAGCCGATTTAACCCATGCAACTTTGTTAGAATAAAATATAATATTTTCACAATGAGGGAATGTTAAAAAAAACGTACTACAATTCAGTTCATGTTAAGACGGGCAGACAGAAAGTAGCCCCATTCCCGCCGGCGGCACCCGTTCACGAGCATGACGCATGATCCAGCCGTTGTTGCTACGCTCTCTGATACTTTTGACAAAATGTGGACGAAAAAATTACGGACATATTTTTATTATATAAAAAAATTTATGCTAGTTAGAGCGTTGGTTTTATTTTTTCTGTAAAATATACATAAACCTATATTGACTATAATTATTTCAGATTTTTCGATTGGTAAACTTCGGAGATAAGGGGGGGGGGGGGGTATTTTTTTCGACATTTTGGCCGATTACTCAAAAACTATTATATATAGAAATAAATAAAAAACTGTTTTAGAATGCACAAGTAAAGGCCTTTCATATGATACCCCACTCGGTATAGTTATTTTACTTTGAAATTTCAAACCCCCGATTTTCCCCCTTTTTTAATAAAACTAAAAACAATTTTCGATTTTTCTTTATTTCAATTATGTTGGGCCACTATTATACACAACTATGCCAAATTTCATGTCGATAGCTTAAATAGTTACTGAAATAATCGAATGTGACAGACGGACGGACGGACGGACGGACAGACAGAGAAAGTCTCACCATAAGGGTTCCATTTTTACCATTTTGGTACGGAACCCTAATATATATCTACGATATCCGTAATTTAACTGTTGAAGATAACTGACCAAATTTGTATAAAAGTATCTGATATTTTTACAATCATTGAAAAAATAATAGAATGTGCGAGAGAAAGAAAGAGACAGACAGAGAGAGAGAAATAGAGATGCGAAATGTAATAGTCCTCTTAAGGTGGAAGACACGGGTCTGCCCGCGAAATTCAAATTTAATTTGGTTTTTCGCAATTTGTAAACTAATACGACAAAGTAGGCTTATGGCCTTCTAATTGCGCCAGTGGAATTATCATCTTCACAAGTTTACATAAAAATCTTTACTTGAAAGTGACCAGTTTAAGAAATTAATAAAAATACTGAGTTGGACTTGAGTTACTCACAAATTAGTCGATATTTTGATTAATTTCTATGCTATAATATTACCAAATTAAGCGACGCTTTACCACAGATAGAATTAGTTAATTGGATTGATTTTACATTCAGAATGGAAATAAAGGGCCTAGATTAGTCCACGCTACGCCATAACAACAACAAAATCCTCTCTCTTCTCCTTTAATCCACCAAAGCAGAAAAATCTTTATAGTAGGTACATCGTACAGTGCCGCTATTTCAGAAGTAGAATTAATCCTCCCGAGCTGTATAGTATACTCATCATCATTCATCATCATTAGCAACCCATCAACGGCTCACTACTGAGCGCAGGTCTCCTCTCAGAGAAGGGTTTTAGGCCAAAGTCCACCACGCTGGCCCAATGCGAATTGGCGAACTTCACACACCTTCAAGAACAATATGAAGAACTCTCAGGTGTGCAGGTTTCCTCACGATGTTTTCCATCACCGTTGAAGCAAGTGATATTTAATTGCTTAAACGCAAATGACTCCGAAAAGTCAGAGCGTACCCGGGATGGAATCTGCGACCCCCCAAATAGGAGACCACAGTCCTAACCACTAGGCTATCACTGCTGCTGCTTGTCGTATACTACCTAATAATAATTATGCTATACTCGGCTGGGCAGCGTTCGGGAAGCTCCGAGATGTCTTCTCGTCCAAAATTCCTCAGTGCCTGAAGACTCAAGTCTTCGAACAGTGCGTGTTGCCAGTGATGACTTACGGATCCGAGACATGGTCGCTAACTAAGGGCCTCATAAGTAGGCTCAGGACCGCTCAACGGGCGATGGAGAGAGCTATGCTCGGAGTGTCCCTGCGGGATCGAATCAGAAATGAGGAGATCCGTAGGAGAACCAGAGTCACCGACATAGCTAAGCGAGTCGCGATACTGAAGTGGAAATGGGCGGGGCACATAGTTCGAAGAGCTGATGGTCGTTGGGGTCCCAAGGTGCTGGAGTGGCGACCCCGCACCGGGAAGCGCAGTGTTGGCAGACTCCCCACCAGGTGGACCGACGACATCAAACGAGTCGCAGGGAGCCGCTGGATTCAGGCGGCGCAAGACCGAGGCCTGTGGAAGTCCATGCAAGAGACCTTTGTCCAGCAGTGGACGTCTATCGGTTGATAAAGAAGAAGAATAATTATGCATAATCTACAATTTGTTTGTTCCTTGTTTAGGAACAGGTCAGACAGGCTACTTTTAGCGGCAGCGATCGGCGTTCTTGTGACATCATCGCGTTTTAACGCGGAACTTCGATGCTAAAAATCGCGGAACGCCGCGGCTAAAAACGCAACTCGATCGCTGCGACTGGCGTTTGTTGTGTGCCCACGTTAGCGTTCTGACGCGGAATCGAGCTTCCGAACAGCGACTAAAATGTTACCAGTCTGCACTCTCCCTTATCGAGGAGTTCTGCAAAGTAACACTAGATCCACTATCAGATATTTTTGGCATAATAGCGGGGCTGTTCTCTATCTCATTAAGCACCTATCGTTCAAATTCAAAAATATTTGTTTCCCGTAGGCCAACCTGTGGCTCTTATGACACGTCATGAATCTACCACCGGTTCGGAAAGCGGATTCCGCTGAGAAGAGCCGGCAAGAAACTCAGCAGTTGCTCTTTTCAAAATAATCATTTTACAATATTATTATACAGCTATTACATTGTAATATAAGTTTTTTATACTATCTTGTGGGCAGCCGGATGCCATGCCGATTTAACCCATGCAACTTTGTTAGAATAGAATAGAATAAAATATTCAGTTGCTAACTAGAACTGTCAAACTCGCATTTTCTCATAGAAGAGAAATGCGTGTTTAATTTTCTTAGTTGGGAACTTTCCATTGTTTTCCATAGCCACTGGAAATGTCAAAAATAGAGAATACGGCAGCAGGTCTCAAAAAAAATATTTTACGTTTATATTGACTGTGATTCTCTCGCAGAAAAAAACAAAGCCAAAACAGCTCCTCAGTGACTTCATCTTCAAACGATCTTTAAATAGTTTTATTATTCGATTACAAATTATAATAGGTACGAATTTTGTCTTCGAATCGTGTTATTTTTTCAGTAGGTAGTGGAAGCTTTTAAAATGGTCCACAAAAAGATATTAACCCCCGACAAAAAATGGGGGTAATGATGGAGCAGCAAACTGGATTATAGGATGTCGGGTATAATAATAAATATATCATACATAGTCCGGCCTAGATTCACATCTCGGGCGTGTTTTAAATTTTTAATTTACACTTGTTTGGTTAATTCAGTGGAATAGTTTTTACAAGCATTTCATGTATAAAGAAGTTATGTCTTCAATCATAATGCTTAAAAAAAACTTTGAAAAGTTATTTCAACAGGATTCTGGCTATTTCGCGAAAGAACAAGATACCTAACCGGTCTGAGAATAATTTAGAGTAAGTTATGCTAAAGATCAACATAATTTATTGATGAACTTTAAGATAGGTAGGTATTTTGTATACAAAGCATGTTTAGAGCTGTACGATAACTATAATTATAGGTCCTGTACACTATTTTTAAAATAACATAACATTATGTTATGGTCTCAAACTAATACAAAACCTGAAGGTAAAGTATAACTCTCTGATTTTCCAGAAAAAATTGCCTATATCACTCTCCGGGTCCTACAAAAATCACGTCAATCCGTCGCTCCGTTGCTGCATGATCGAAGGACAAACCAACAAACACATACTTTCACATTTATACCTACTCTTTATTTTTAAGGAAGTCGTAATAACTTTTAACAGATTTCTAAAATTCGCAAAGGTTTCAATTGGGCAGGCGTATTATCTTTTTTGTTATGTACCTACTTTGTGCTAATATTGAAGAATTTTTCATAATAGCAAATATAACCCACTACATAAAATATATAACCAACCCACACAAGACTGCTTGTCGAAATGGCTAAATAATTATGTTGGAACTGACATCATAAAGGAGGTTGGCGAATTTTGACCCAACATTTTTAAAAACCGTTCAGATTCAGAAATCATTTAATTTTAATTAATATTTTTCAGAGTATTTTTCTGTGTAAACCCGATATTTTTAGAAGATGGGGATCAAAAATAAAATTATCAACAAGTACACATTATAAATAACTGTTACATGGCAATACAAGTGAATTTCTTATTCTCCCAACTTTATTTGATAGACTTTGACGAACTTTTTTGTTAGACTGCGTGAATCACAGACCAACAGACAGGTGGACTAGATGAAACTATAAGGGCCTGTTTCACCACTAGCTGATAAAGCGCCTGATAGCCTATCCACAACTTGTCTGACAGATATCGTTAAAATTTCTGTTACAGTAACACAAGTGTCCGTTATGACAATCTAACACATAAACCATAAAAAATATCAAACAGATTTATCTGACACCTATTTTAGAGTATAAGCAGTAATAGCCTAGTGGTTAGGACTGTGGTCTCCTATTCGGGGGGTCGCAGGTTCGATCCCGGGTACGCACCTCTGACTTTTCGGAGTCAAGTGCATTTAAGCAATTAAATATCACTTGCTTCAACGGTGAATGAAAACATCGTGAGGAAACCTGCACACCTAAGAGTTCTTCATAATGTTCTTGAAGGTGTGTGAAGTCCGCCCTTCTCTTAGAGGAGACCTGCGCTCAGTAGTGAGCCGTTGATGGGTTGCTAATGATGATGATATGTCAGAGACTTTAACGGAGATTAGTGAAACGGGCCCTTGATCTTCCTTAAATTATATCGGAAACCTTTAAAGATCACAAAATACTTACTGCTTTCACCACTCGTAACAAAGTCAAATAGCGTCCCAACAACATTCAAGAAAAGTAGCGCAGCAACCACTCCGAGAAAAATTCGCTGTGGTGTGTCCATTTCCTGCTCCTTGACCTTCAGATCTTCGTGCGTCGTGCAGGCTATGGTCTCCAGGGAAGCGTTGAGGCCCGGAGACAGTGCTTGCTGCTGGATGCATCGCTCGAAGCGAAGCGAAGTGTTGGTCTCCTTGGACGGGCAGCGCGAGGTCAGGCAGTAGCCCCGGTGGACTAGCGTCCGATCGAAGTTCTGCGGATCTGATGAGTAGTCCTGTACAAAAACCACATTTATTTTGAAACCTTCGTAGCCCAACGTTTAAAGGTACCTATATATATACCTACTGAAAACTGAAACTCGACGGTTCTATAAAACTGAAAGGTTACGTGGTGTGTCCAACGCGTAGAGGTTTCATGAGGGAGATTTTATCTAAATTACGGGGTAAATACGACAAGAAGAATAGAAGGCAAAGAGTAGGAGCTAAACAACATTGATTTGATTAAGGCCCGGTTGCGTTTAGCACCGTTATAGTTTCGTTAAAGTTAAGTTATCGGACATGTGACAGCCGAAACACAATGTGTTTCGGCTGTCACATTTAGCTTTAACCATAACTTAACTATAACGGCGCCTCACGCAACCGGACCTAAATCATAAATCATATTGTGTCGTTAACATAACATTGCTAAAAAAGCCTACTTAAAAGTCAAACCTAAACCCGTTTACATAATTGTAGCCACTCCTAACACAAGCTTACTTCCTTGGAAGAGATTAATACCAAATTGTATGGCTAATAAATAATTGCTTTAAAAAATACGCCTACCGCCAAACTGGTAATCAAAATACACATCAGAATAAATATCCCGGCACTTGTTGAAAGCTGTGGCGTAGCAGTGAGTACCTGTGGTTCGAGTCCCTTCGGTTCCGCTTTATTTTATATACTAGTGGTTCGCCCCGAACTGAGACCTCGCGGTATCCCATAATTCCCATAAGGTAGTTTTAACTATATTATATTGTAATTAAAACGCGCCGAATCTGATGACGTCAATCGTCATCTGCTTTCGTGGATGGGATGCGTATTTACAATATTAAAGACAGCGCCATCTAGTAACAGTATAATGAAGTTTTGTTAAAAACATTGATGCCCATTAAAACTCAAATAATTTCGTTTCTTTATAATATTTATCTAATCTTAGTATTTGTTGTTCAAGTACAGAATATAACTCAAATTATGTGTAAGTTTCAAGTTTTAAAACAAAGTGGTTTTAGAGATCTAGCCTCGAATACAATCTCCACTTTGAAAGCCCCCCATTTCGTATGGGAGCCCCCCTGAAATAAAGATTTTTATAACTTTTTAAGCCATTTTCGGCTGGAGGCCATCGGTTTACATATCATATCTAAAATTGAAGTAATTACGTTCAGTAATTCAGAAGTTATAAGGCTCTGACAGACGGACGGACGGACAAGTGCAAATCACTCTAGTAAACTCAGAGACCTTCGCTTCGCTCGGTCGACTAGCTGATGCCCGCGACTTCGTCCGCTTGGATTTAATTTTTAAAATCCCTCGGGAACTCTTTGATTTTCCGGGAGAAAAGTAGCCTATGTAGTGACATAGGCTACTTTTCTCCCGGAAGACCTGGAGAGTGCTCCAGGTCCTCAACTATACCCATGCAAAAATCACGTCGACCCGTAGCCCTGTTGCGGCGTGATTGAAGGACAAACCAACAAACAAAAACACTTTCGCATTTATAATATTAGTAAGGATTTCTTTTAATACTACAATATTCCGAGAAGTTGTTGTCCTTCGACATCAACCACGCCTAACCATTCAACCTACTCGCACGATACGCTTTAGTTTAACGTTCCTGAAACGAACCGCTAAGGTGTGAAACAGTCTTCCGGTGTCCGTGTTTCAGGTTACGTATAATTTGAGAATCCTCTTGGCTATGGTCTAGGTCTTCGAGAGTGAATAAGGATCTTCTAGGCAAGTGCGCTCCAGCCTAGACGTCATCAGTGCTTTTCATCATTGCTCGTCGTTGTCGTCAAGTGCACACCTATCTCGCAATAAAAAAGCATCATCATCATCATGAGCAACCCATTAACTTCTCACTACTTAGCGCAGGTCTCCTTTCAGAGAACCGGGATAGGCCATAGTCCACCACGCTGGCACAATGCGAATTGGTAGGCTTCACACACCTTTGAGAACGTTATGGAGAATTCTCAGGCGTGCAACATTCCTCACGATGTTTTCCTTCACCGTTGAAGCATGTGATATTTGATTGCTTAAACGCACTCTTAACTTAAAAATAACTCCAAATAGTCAGAAGTGCGTGTCCGGGATCGAACCTGCGACCCCCCCCCCCCCCCCCCCCCCCGAGTGAGAGACCGCAGTTCTAACCACTAGGCTATCACGGTTTTGCTAAAAAATGCGTGAATGTCGTGGAACCCTCGGTTAGAACGAAGTTCCTTTTACTAAATTATAATTATGGTACCTATTTACACAATATCATGAAAATATTATCTTCTAATAATGAAAACATTACCTTTTAGAATCAACGCCATCTCTCGCCACATGTTTGAACCATCTCGTAATAAATAAGCGCACACCCAATGAAAATATTATCTTCTAATAATGAAAACATTACCTTTTAGAATAAACGCCATCTCTCGCCATATGTTAGAACCATCTCGTAATAAATAAGCGCGCACCCAATGAAAATATTACCTTTTAATAATGAAAACATTACCTTTTAGAATCAACGCCATCTCTCGCCACATGTCTACACTCTACACTACAGAAAATGCGAACATGACGTTCGTGACTTCTCACACTTTTTTCACCTAGCCCCCATCTGCCAAGTCCGTAACGTGCGATGAGGAACTTCATTCCAAAAACATAGGTACCTTGATAAAATTGTAGACAGCGCTGGGCTTGTCAGCGGATAGGCGAAAGGTCCCGATGCAGTAGAGGCCATCGCGAGGCCCCAGGCAGCGTTCGTAGTTGTCGAGGTGAAACAGCCGCGGCAGGCGGAACTGGTCTTCTGCTGTAAGATAATAACATCACAAATGATATTAAAATTGTTTTTATTTTATTTACACCCAAATCTATATACTATCTATCTACAGTGGAATAGGTTCTTTGAAAATCCCGTGGGACCTCCTGGTTTTATGAGGATAAAAAGTACCATGTAACTCTGCAGGTTCGCCACTAACTTGAAAAATACTCCATATAACTAACTTGAAAAATTATGGACATTCATACAAACATTCATGGATTTAGAATTTTCAAAAACTGTAAATGTTTACTTCTTTTGTTCTTAATCAAGGGTCAAAATACCAAGTTTCGAGGATATAACTTGAAAAATGACGGCCTTTCATAAAAACTTCCATCCCTTATTTAACCCCTTTGGGGGTTAGAATTTACAAAATCTGTGAAACACGTAATTCTTTATGTTTAATCAAGACCCAAAATACCAAGTTTCACATACATAACTTGAAAAATGAAGGAATTTTATATAAACTGTCATCCCCTATTTTACCCCTTTGGGAGTAGAATTTCCAAAAACTGTTTTATTTAAAGCTCAAATACAAAGTTTCATGGGTATAACTTGAAAAATAACAGACTTTCATACAAATTTTCAATTAATCTATGATTTCATATGAAATCATTGATTAAATAGGTAATTATTGTAGAGGTCGGTGCGCCATTTGCAATATTATTAGTTCCAGAGCCACTCGTATGTCAAATGTGGCGCTACAAATTGATCCTTGATTAAGCTGTCATTTGTATAGGGACAGCCAATTCAGTATTCATCATCATCATCATAGTAACCCATCAACGGCTCACTACTGAGCGGAGGTCTCCTCTCAGAGAAGGGTTTAGGCCATAGTCCACCACGCTGGCCCAATGCGAATTGGCGGACTTCACACACCTTCAAGAACATTATGAAGAACTCTCAGGTTTACAGGTTTCCTCACGATGTTTTCCTTCACCGTTGAAGCAAGTGATATTTAATTGCTTAAACGCACTTGACTCCGAAAAGTCAGAGGTGGCGTACCCGGGATCGAACCTGCGACCCCCCGAATAGGAGACCACAGTCCTAACCACTAGGCTATCACTGCTTAATTCAGTATTAATCTCTATAAAATCCACTGCCAGCAGGGATGGATAAATAATCTCCAAAGAGACTATAATATTTCGTGCCAGGTATTGTTTCAGCCAATTGGATATTTGACTGTTGTCAAAAATATTCATTAGTATAATCATACTAATACTAGCTGATGCCCGCGACTTCGTCCGCATGGATTTAGTTTTTAAAATTCCCGCGGGAACCGAATCATTATCCGAGATAAAAAGTAGCTCTCCCGGTCTGAAGAACCACTACTACATCCATTACTATACCCTTGCAAAAAATCGCATCAATCCGCTGTTCTTCTGCGACGTGATTGAAGGACAAACCAACAAACAAACACACTTTCGCATTTATAATATCAGTAATGCTTTATTATAACACTTTTTATAATTGTCAAATTTTTTACCATACTTAACCAAAGAAAAAATTACGTTTACGTGCTATACCACGTTTTATAGTGACTTGGCGGAAACGCGGTCGAACGGGATAAAAAGTATCCTATGTCCGTCTCCTGGTTCTAAGCTACCTCTCCACCAATTTTCAGCCAAATCGGTTCATCCGTTCTTGAGTTATAAATAGTGTAACTAACACCACTTTCTTTTATACATATAGATTATAAATGCAAAAGTGTGTTTGTTGGTTTGTTAGTTTGTCCTTCAATCACGCGGCAACAAAGCTACGGATCGACGTGATTCTTTGCATGGGTATAGTTGAGGACCTGGAGAGTGGCAACTTTTTCTCCCGGAAAATCAAAGAGTTCCCAAGGGATTTTAAAAATTAAATCTACGCGGACGAAGACGCGGGCATCAGCTAGTCCAAATATAACACATAACTTCGAAAAGTCAGAGGTGCGTGCCCGGGATAGAACCTGCGACCCCCCGAACAGGAGACTGCTATGACTGCTGCTAAAGAGCAGGACCAGATTATAATTAAATCATTGATTTGATTGAATCTTAATGATTGAATCTTAAATCACTTGACAGTGTCGTATAACATTAACATAGCTAGTTAGCCTACAAAGTCAAACATAACTTTTAAACACGTTTATTGTGGCAGCGCGGCGATTCGCAAAATTGATTAATAGGTAAATATTTTTTGCCGACTTTATTTTTAGTTCCTTTTAGGGTTCCATACCAAAATGGTAAAAATGGAACCCTTATGGTGAGACTTTCTCCGTCCGTCTGTCCGTCCGTCTGTCACAGTCGATTATTTCAGTAACTATTAGAGCTATCGACATAAAATTTGGCATATTTGTGTATAATAGTGGCCCAAAAGCATTGAAATAAAGAAAAGTCGAAAATTATTTTTAGTTTTATTAAAAAAAGGGGGAAAATCGGGGGTTTGAAATTTCAAAGTAAAATAACTATATCGAGTGGGGTATCATATGAAAGGCCTTTACTTGTGCATTCTAAAACAGTTTTTTTATTTATTTCTACATATAATAGTTTTTGAATAATCGGCCAAAATGTTGAAAAAAATACCGTTCCCCCCCCTTATCTCCGAAGTTTACCAATCGACAAATCTGAAATAATTATGGTCAATAGAGGTTTATGTATATTTTACAGGAAAAATAAAAGCAACGCGAAAATTATTTTAGTTTGATTAAAAAAGGGGGAAAATCGGGGGTTTGAAATTTCAAAGTAAGATAACTATACTGAGTGGGGTATCATATGAAAGGCCTTTATTTGTGCATTCTAAAACAGTTTTTTATTTTTTTCTAGATATAATAGTTTTTGAATAATCGGCCAAAATGTTGAAAAAAATACCGTTTCCCCCCTTATCTCCGAAGTTTACCAATCGAAAAATCTGAAATAATTATGGTCAATAGAGGTTTATGTATATTTTACAGGAAAAATAAAAGCAACGCGAAAATTATTTTAGTTTGATTAAAAAAGGGGGAAAATCGGGGGTTTGAAATTTCAAAGTAAGATAACTATACCGAGTGGGGTATCATATGAAAGGCCTTTATTTGTGCATTCTAAAACAGTTTTTTATTTATTTCTAGATATAATAGTTTTTGAGTAATCGGCCAAAATGTCGAAAAAAATACCGTTCCCCCCCTTATCTCCGAAGTTTACCAATCGAAAAATCTGAAATAATTATGTTCAATAGAAGTTTATGTATATTTTACAGGAAAAATAAAACCAACGCTCTAACTAGCATAGTTTTTTTTATATTAACAATAAACCTCTACAAACAAAGTTAACGATAATTATGCAAATTAATATAATATTATCGTTTTACTTTTACTTTTGGAGTATGGAACCCTCGGTGCGCGAGTCCAACTCGCACTTGGCCGGCTTTTTTTTTTTAAATGAGGTTGGTGAATTTTGACTCAGCATTTTTAAAAACCGTTCAGATTCAGAAATCATTTAATCTTAGATTAATTACTCTTAATATTTTTCAGAGTATTTTTCTGTGTAAACCCGATATTTTTAGAAGATGGGGATCAAAAATATAATTATTCACAAGTACACATTATAAATAACCGTTACATGAACATGGCAATACAAGTGAATATCTTTTTTCTCCCAACTTTATTTGATAGACTTTGATGAACTTTTTTGTTAGACTGGTTTACTAGAACACGCATGAGAAGTTTGATTCGTGAATGTGGGCTTGAGGCCCATGGTTCAGTTCGTCTGGGTCAGAAACTCTATGGAATTCGCCAATCTCCTTTCAATTGGGTAAAATGGGATTAATTAATCTTAGTTTTTGATATCTTATTTTTAGTCTTTTCTTCAGAAGTCTTTACTTCTGTGAACTTACTTTTCAACTAATGTTGTTTGACAAAGAACATGAAATGGCGATATTTTGTAAAGTTAATAATTATTAAAAATCACAAAATTTTCGAGATACCTAATTCTGTTTTGCAAGAACATGCAAGAATGAGATATTTGTATAAAAAAAACCTTTCTATTTCTATACTACCATTAAATATTTAGGGACAAATAATGCGTATCATAGGTAGGCAAATGGGCAACTATTATAGTAGGCCTTGTAAAAAAAAAACATTTAGTAACTAGCAAATTATATGTATATTAAAAATATTCCACCATTCCGGTTGTATTTGCATTTTTTGTAAACAATATCAACCGTTAAAGCCGCAACGCTTAGACTCAACCACAAGAACAAAAATCATTGAACTGACCGGACCGTGCGAAATTTATGTTTATTCATACGGCTGCTAATACATTAGGATGCGATAAATTGAGCAAAATATTTGTTTATCCTGTTTTATATGTAGATATCTGACACACACACACACACACACACACACACACACACACACACACACACACACACACACACACACACACACACACACACACACACACACACACACACACACACACACACACACACACACACACACATTCATCATCATCAGCAGCGACCCATCAACGGCTCACTTCTGAGCGCAGGTCTCCTCTCAGAGAAGGGTTATAGTATAGGCCATAATCCACCACGCTGGCCCAATGTGAATTGGCAGACTTCACACACCTTGATGCAGCAGTGGTTAGGACTGTGGTCTCCTATTCGGGGGGTCGCAGGTTCGATCCCGGGTACGCACCTCTGACTTTTCGGAGTCAAGTGCGTTTAAGCAATTAAATATCACTTGCTTCAACGGTGAATGAAAACATCGTTAGGAAACCTGCACACCTGAGAGTTCTTCATAGTTCTTGAAGGTGAACTATGGCCTAAGCCCTTCTCTGAGAGGAGACCTCGCTCAGTAGTGAGCCGTTGATGGGTTGCTAATGATGATGATGATGACGACACACCTTGAAAAACTTTATGGGGAACTCTCAGGCGTGCAGGTTTCTTCACGATGTTTTCGTTCACCGTTGAAGCATGTGATATTTAATTGCATACACGCACATAACATCGATAAGTCAGAGGTGCTTGCGAGGATATGACTAGCTTTAGCCTGCGACTTCGTCCGGAATTGATCCAGGATAAAAGGACGCCTATATCATACCTAAATCTTGCACCGTCGCTCGTACAAGATTTAACACCAGCTATTATTAAGATCGAACAAAAACAAAAATGTTTATTGCATGTAGATTGGAAACCCTTTTTATTTTTAACTTTATTTATTTTTAGGGTTCCGTAGTAAACAAGGAACCCTTATAGTTTCGCCATGTTCGTCCGTCTGGTCGTCCGCGGTTTAGCTCAGAGACTATTGATACTTGAAACTTTGTAATTTGACAAGGGTATAAATATTAATCACGCCAATAAAGTGGTGAAGTAAAATTGTAAAAAATATTTTTTTTAGGGTACCTCCGCTACATGTAAAGTGGGGATGATTTTTTTTCCATAGTGTGGGATGTCGTTGAATAGGTCTTTCAAAAATATTGTGGGTGTGGGAACACAATTTTTCGATTCAGGGATCCGTTTGTGAAATATGATATTGTTAGCGGACTGACGCCATTTTCGAGCATAAACGTGCGCGGACGAATCCGAGCGCGCGCACGAGTAATACCGAGCCGATCTACGAGTCGGGAGGGGCGACGATGTACCGATCGTCGGCCTTATAAGCACAGCGTGCTATTTGTTCGCTCACTTTGATTGGGACGAGCGTACCGTCAACATCTCCTAGGCGTGATGGGATCACGCCTCCCATCATGCCTGAGTCATAATAACTGTCCATTGGTTGATTTGTCCTTTTTGATAGTTACCCTCACGTTCAGATGGTGGTTTGTCTGTCGTGCTGTGGTTGTTAGCTGAGTGGAAAGGGGCCGTTGTGGGGGATGGTGGAGACGGCTTAGGTAGGGTTTCAGTGTTTTAAGAGATGCGTTCTCTTAAAGCCTGATTAGTTCTTTTTTTTATTAAATCCGCTTCTGATAGCCAATATCAGAAGTGGGATTTGAACTTTTCGCTCACATCTCTTTCGGTTTAATTTGTTTATTTTTTGAGTAATAAACCCTCTTCCGATAACTTTTAAATAAATCCTATGGGATTCCTACTTAATGCCCATTAGAGTTCAGGCTATGTCCTGGCAATCATTTTATTTCGATTGGAACGAATTCTTGACTTTTGATTTTATCGTTGCCTGCGACCCAAGGCACTGTACAACCGTAAACAGTGTCGTGTTCAACATCAGAGATCACAAAGCGGAGCACATCGATGTGACAGGCAAGGCGTTATCATTGGTTGCGAGATCATACCGGAACCGCGAGTCACTGCCTGCCACAATTCATGGATGTCTGGTTGCACGTTTCCTGTCGAAGCTTTGTCGAGGCGAGTGGCGTCTGGGGACGCATGCCACATGCTTCGATGGCGAGCATGCAAGGGCGTGTTATCGCGCTGGCATTGGCCTGGGCGAGCGCGTCACGTCCCGACGGCACGGTCTGCGCGGCACCCGTCTGCGCTGGCGAGCGCGTTGGAGCGCGTCGCAGCGCTGGTCACGGCGCGTTTGCGCATCACTTGCCGGTACTACTGGATTGTGCGGTGAGTTCAGTGTATCGTTCCAATGCTTAATGCTGTTTTAAAGGGGTCTCTTTATCATTTTGTTGTCTTGGCCCATACGTGGGGCTTGTATTGTATTTGTGGAGGGGACGCCTGCTAATGCCAGGCTGGTGATCAGTCCTGTGTCGGAACTATTCCACCCAATACGTGGGGCTGAGTTGTTCAAGAATTAAAAGCTGAAAGCTTTTTAACATTCGATTCCGATCTCTAAATTTAAGGTTATTTCAAATTCTTTTTTGGTATTCTGTTTAAAATAACAATGTTAGATTCGATAAAACTTGAACTGACCCGTTGACCCACTGATTAATGCGAAAGTCTGCAGGTACCTTAGTAAACGATGATTTTTATTTACATGTGGGTACTTTGTGCAACTGGATGCCGGCGCGGCGCATCTCCGCGCGTCGCCTGTCTGCGGTGGGTGAACGCACTGCTTCGTGTCGCAGCGCTGGTTGCGGCGCCACTGCGCGTCACCTGTCGACGCACTGACGTGTGCGTCACCTCCTGACGCAGTGCCCGTCGCGGTGATCTGTCGGTGCGCTGACGTGTGCGTCACCTCCTGACGCAGCGCCCGTCGAGGTGATCTGTCGGTGCGCTGACGTGTGCGTCACCTCCTGACACAGCGCCAGTCGCGGCGCCACTGCACGACACCTGTTGTTGCGCTGGCATGACGCGGCGCCTACCACAGTGCCGGTCTGCACTTAGCACATTGACATGTGCACAGATATGTATAGGATTCGGTCTGTAAGACATTTCTATTTTGATGATGAGAGTGGAAAATTAATGTGTGAGCTAGTCTCGCTGATACTGGTTCATGTTTGTTCTTTGGGTCGATAATAATTATGCGACCTTTAAAACAGGTAGTTAAGCAAAACGATATTGCTTTTAGTGATATTATTGCTGATTTCCACACATGTTACTTGCGCACTCTGCACTTATCACAAGTGTAACAAGATGGCCCCCTAGTCTTGTTGTTGATAAGGTCCGATTCGACAGAATCATGAGACCTTGTGTAAATGTGTACTTGCTGTCGCTGGCTAACTGTTAAGAATCCTGTTTTAGTTTTCGTTTTCGATTTTGAGGAAATGTACTGTCCTTATTTGAATTATTGATTAAGGTCAGGTGTGACCGAGCTTTTAGAGTCGGTAAAGCTTACAGTTAAAGAGTAATTAAAAATTACTTTTGATGGTGAAAAATATTTTTGGATTTGAATTGTGTCCAAAGAGTTGCGCTGCAATTTTTTTTAAAGATTTAACTGAAATTTTTAATGTTTCTGTTGAACAGTTGCACGCGTGTCTGCGTGCGGGTGTGAGGCAAGTTGCCTTACTGCATGCGATGCTGCCTGTGGCTGGCGTGGCCAAGCTGCAGCACGCTCCTGAGGCTTGCGACCAGAAGTGGCTGGTCCAGGAGGGCATGTCCTGTGGGTGCGAGTCAGTCGCACTCGACGGGCAAGCTGGCTCTGGCTGGCAAGTGGACGTATCTGAGTACATGGTCCCGTGGTATGCATTGGAGCCGCGCGCACTCGTACCACCTTTTCCTAATCACTTCCGAATCCAAATCCAAGGTCATACGACAGGGTAACCAGCCCCAAAATGGAGACCTTTCCTTGAAGGACTATACAGCAGGGTAACCAGCCCCAAATCGGCAGTCCTTCCGAATCCAAATCCAAGGTCATACGACAGGGTAACCAGCCCCAAAATGGAGACCTTTCCTTGAAGGACTATACAGCAGGGTAACCAGCCCCAAACCGGCAGTCCTTTCCAAATCTAAATCCAAGGTCATACGACAGGGTAACCAGCCCCAAAATGGAGACCTTTCCTTGAAGGACTATACAGCAGGGTAACCAGCCCCAAACCGGCAGTCCTTTCCAAATCTAAATCCAAGGTCATACGACAGGGTAACCAGCCCCAAAATGGAGACCTTTCCTTGAAGGACTATACAGCAGGGTAACCAGCCCCAAACCGGCAGTCCTTTCCGAATCCAAATCCAAGGTCATACGACAGGGTAACCAGCCCCAAAATGGAGACCTTTCCTTGAAGGACTATACAGCAGGGTAACCAGCCCCAAATCGGCAGTCCTTCCGAATCCAAATCCAAGGTCATACGACAGGGTAACCAGCCCCAAAATGGAGACCTTCCTTCAAGGACTATACAGCAGGGTAACCAGCCCCAAACCGGCAGTCCTTTCCAAATCCTAATCCAAGATTATTGACTGATGGTAACAATGATTATAAGCCTGGTTTTATGTCAATCTTGTTAAACGTTGCTTATAGCCCTGATTGTTGCCATTCTATTTAATAGGTTTAGAATTACCGTTAGATAAGGTTTATATCAGATTAGGTTATTTAGATCAGTGTAGGTTCGATTAGCTTAGAGTAGGTAACGTTAGGTTCTGTTAGGCAAGGGGATGGTAATCGACAGCGTTGTATGTAATGAATAGATTGAGATGAAAGGACGTGGTTTGTGTATGTGCCCACTTTTCAAGAAAGGGGTACCTTGTATATGCCCGCTTTTTAAGAAAGGGGTATCCTGTATGTGCTCGCTTTTGGAGAAAGGGAGTACCTCATTTATGTGCTTACCTTTGAAGGAAGAGGTACTGTGACCCGCTTCTGGAGAAGGAAGTATCCTGAATGTGCTCGCTTTTGAAAAAAAAGGAGTACCTTGTATGTGCTTGCCTTTGAAGGAAGAGGTACTCTGTGTTTACCTGCTTCTGAAGAAGGAAGTACCCTGTATGTACCCGCTTCTGAAAAAAGGGGTACCTTATTTTATGTGCTTGCTTTTGAAGGAAGAGGTGTTCTGTATCGACCTGCTTCTGGAGAAAGAAGTACCCTGTATGTGCCTGCTTTCGGAGAGAGAGACACCTTGGGTGTGCTGCTTTCCTGAAAGGGGTGCCTTGAAGTCTTTCCGCTTATCTTGAACTCTGTGGTAATCGTGTATTTCTTTCAGAAGCCGCTGCCAGTGACGACGAGTACTTGAATTGCGATTCAGAATCAACCGTCTCCAACTAATGCACCAGTCAGGTCGTTGCCTAGACTGATTTCTGGATCTTCAGACGATGACGGGTCAGGTGTCGGTGTCAGGAGAGGCCGTGTTAGCGGACTGACGCCATTTTCGAGCATAAACGTGCGCGGACGAATCCGAGCGCACGCACGAGTAACACCGAGCCGATCTACGAGTCGGGAGGGGCGACGATGTACCGATCGTCGGCCTTATAAGCACAGCGTGCTATTTGTTCGCTCACTTTGATTGGGACGAGCGTACCGTCAACATCTCCTAGGCGTGATGGGATCACGCCTCCCATCATGCCTGAGTCATAATAACTGTCCATTGGTTGATTTGTCCTTTTTGATAGTTACCCTCACGTTCAGATGGTGGTTTGTCTGTCGTGCTGTGGTTGTTAGCTGAGTGGAAAGGGGCCGTTGTAGGGGATGGTGGAGACGGCTTAGGTAGGGTTTCAGCGTTTTAAGAGATGCGTTCTCTTAAAGCCTGATTAGTTCTTTTTTTTATTAAATCCGCTTCTGATAGCCAATAATATATTAAAGTGCTAAATTTTATTAGAGTCAAGTGTCGTCGTCGTCGTCCCCCTCTGCCAGCTAAATGGTTGTTTATAGGATACATGAAAAGATTCACAGCAGTAGTAGGTACTTATATATAATGAATTTTATAGGAAAACTATCACGGCTAAGTAGGGTTCATAAGTTAAAGAGTTATATCTGTTTCTTCTAGGGTAGGTATTACACGTAGTGTAAGTTGCAAATGTAGTATATTATAGTATTTAAACCATGAAACTCAAAATATATTCAATATTCATAAATAAAATAAAAGCACTAATATATTTTGTGACTTGCAACTACGGAACCCTACACTGCTCGTGACCCAACACACACTTGGCCGGTTTTTATTGTACCTACATTTTAAGTTTTCTTTTTGTAACCTGTGTTTTTCATTTGTGTTTTGTGGTGCAATAAAGTATACACATACATACATACATACATTGTGTGGAATTTCAAGTATCTACTGATTACGGTTCATGACATACAGACGAGCAGGCTTAATAATAATAATATAATAATCATAGACTTAATATATTTACTACCGTAGAAGACATACAAAGGAGTGATGAGCGAAAAAATCTCTTACGGCAATGCCTAAAGATAGAAAAGGAAAGCGAATCTGATATCGCTATGACCAGATTTCAAAAGACAATTCGTCACAATTCGTCACTTTGGTCACGCCAAAATAAGAAGAATTATAATATAAGTATAGAAGTTTGCACTTATTGATAAATCGAAATCGGTAGAAAACATAATATTAAGTCTATGATAATAATAGGGTCCCATTGGCACCCTTTGGGTACAAAACCTTGAAAAAATGAAGTAGCGCCTTCTGCACTCTGCCCTTGATGCTTGATCCTAAAGTCAAGCGAAAGTTTCCTGAGACATTTGTCGAAGTCAATCGAAGCTTCACGCTATAAGACCATTGACCGAAGTACAACCGGATTAACCGTTGGATGAATATTCACTATGGCAGCAATCTTGTGGGGAAGGCCTTAATATTTTATTACTCGACTACGACCAAGAATAGAATAGAATAGAATAGAAATGTTTTTATTCAAATAAACTTTTTTACAAGTGCTTTTGAATCGTCGATGAATCTACCACTGGTTCGGAATGCCCTTCCTGCCGAGAAGAACCAGCAAGAAACTCGGCAGTTGCTCTTTTCAAAACAAGTTTACAGTTCAATAGATGCTTGTGGTAAATGAGAACTCTTCCACTAAGGTTGGATTATACTTTTATAATGGAATCTTGATCTATTGAATACATGGCTTAAATAGTAATGCTTAAGGCAAAACATATACTTAGACTAACACCACACGCCCCAACAAAATGAAAAAAAAAAGATTATTTTCTTCTTCCAGTGGTTCAATTCAATTAAATATCTTTATTTTTCGGTTTAGGCTTGTGTAAGCTCTTACGATTAATGTCATTTACAATATTAATAATAATACAATATTATACAATTTAAATTAATCGATATTACATTACATTAATTTAACAAAAAATGTCATATTTAGTATTTTACTATCTCACTGTATCTACTGTAGTGGTTTGACCTGAGCGTTTATAGATCAGTCAGTCATTCAATGTGTGTTACGAAACACCATTGTCTGACTGCGCTTCCCATTTACGTCACGACTATGACCATGATCTTTTGTAATTATACACGCACACAAAAGCAGTAATAGCCTAGTGGTTACGACTGTGGTCTCCTATTCGGGGGGTCGCAGGTTCGATCCCGGGTACGCACCTCTGACTTTTCGAAGTTAAGTGCGTTTAAGAAATTAAATATCACATGCTTTAACGTTGAAGGAAAACATCGTGAGGAAACCTGAGAGTTCTCCATATGTTCTCGAAGGTGTGTGAAGTCCGCCAATTCTCATTGGGCCAGCGTGGTGGACTATGGCCTATAACACTTCGAGAGGAGACTTCGCTCAGTAGTGAGCCGATGATGGGTTGTAATGATGATGATGATGACTACCAGAGACCACCTTCAGCTCATTATTCAAGGAAAAATAGCTGGTCGGAGAAGAACATTTTGGCTTAAAAACCTTCGCAAATGGTAAGGGAAAAGTAAGAGTTGTTCTGTGCAGCAGCGTTCAAGGTGCTAATATGAGCCAACCTCCAATAGGAGAACTACAAGAAGAAGAAGACTACCACAGAGCTGCCATATTAGAGCATAGAGCAGAAAGCTTCCCGTATACCTTCAGTGTACGCAAAAGCTTTATTTTTCTCGCAGGATGAGAATCCTAATGGACATAAAAAACAGCGGACAGACAGACACGCCTAGCGGTTTAAACCAGTATCCAAAAAGCTGTTAGACACTAAGCTAGAATCAGAAGATCGGTTGAACAGTGACAGAATAGAATAGAATTTTATTTTCAAATCATGCTAATACTATAAATGCGAAAGTGTGTTCTGTTGGTTTGTTGGTTTGTCATTCAATCACGCTGCAAAAAAGCTACGGATCGACGTGATTTTTGCATGGGTATAGTTGAGGACCTGGAGAGTGACATAGGCTACTTTTTATCCCGGAAAATCAAAGAGTTCCCGAGGGACTTTAAAAACTAAATTCAAAGTCGCGGGCATCAGCTAGTAACTTTGACAAATGATTACGGTAGTAAATATCATTCGTCTATGGCTAGTAATTTAATATAAAAATTTATTTTAAAAAACCGACTTCAAACACCCGCGCCACTACAAAGTATATAATTTATTTTTGATTTTTTTAAAACCTCTCGACCAATTTCAATAAAACTTAAATCGGACTACCTGGAAAGTATACCCTTTCAAACAAAAAAAAGAATTTTCCAAATCGGTTCAGGGGTCTTCGACTAATCGGGGCACATACATAAAAAAGAATCCGACGAATTAAGAACCTCCTCCTTTTTTGAAGTCGGCTAAAAAATAAAGAACTCGGCGGTTGATCGTTTAAAATATTATAATTACAGACTAAAGGTTAGGTCCCTGAGACCTAGAGGTGAAAAAGAGAAAGGAACACAAACTGCGGATTAATTCATTTGCCATATCGTTCTACGCACCGGCAGAAATGCCATTCCAGCTTACGTTTTCTCTAGCTGCCAGCCCCTCTAGCCAAGTTACAATTCGTTGTGTCTATTCTCTTTCTACGATCGTTGTCACTTGAAGTATTAGCTAAGGTTAAGACTAGATGGCGCTGCAGCTGAGTGTATTGATAATATTTCGCGGCATTTGGTATTATAAATGTTTTAAATGCTAAAAAAAACTTCAATCTGCAAAAACTTATGGCAGCGAAGCCTGCTTACTCTTAATCCGATTTTAGTGGGGCCATTTTAGTTTAGTTTGGTACCTTAACTAGTTTTGTCGGCGAGAACAAAACATCAATGACATTTATAATTATATTTCTATAATAAGATATGTAAATCGTTACATTACTTATTTATTCATGTAGGCATAATATATATTATGAACTAGTGACCCGCCCCGGCTTCGCACGGGTAGTAGAGAATAATTATATTATTATTATGCCTAGATATTATATTGTTTTAATCTGTCTTAGGGTATCAGAATATCAGCTTGTTACGTCGAATATTGTGGATTTATTTTCGCGCGCATTCGTTCTTATTAATTTAAATTATAGGGTGTGAGGGATTATCATTATGTGCATGAAATTCTTTTGTTAACTAACGTATTTAAGTTGATAAGGATTAATACTGTATCCGTCTAAATAGATTTCCATTTAGCGCATTGTAACTACATGATCATTTTTTTAGAAGCTATGTAAGTATGATTCTATGTATATAGACCTATCCCACCTATACCACCAACATACATTGTTTTGTTATATACTAGTGGTTCGCCCCGAACTGAGACCTCGCGGTATCCCATAATTTCCATAAGGTAGTTTTAACTATGTTATATTGTAATTAAAACGCGCCAAATCTGATGACGTCAATCGTCATCTGCTTTCGTGGATGGGATGCGTATTTACAATATTAAATACAGCGCCATCTATTAACAGTATAGTGAAGTTTTGTTATAAACATTGATGCCCATTAAAACTTAAATAATTTCGTTTCTTTATAATATTTATCTAATTTTAGTATTTGTTGTTCAAGTACAGGATACAAGTGAAGTAAGAAAATAAGTAGACCTTGAAAATATATAGCCAATTTTCTCAGAGAGCGTCTTCAAGCGAGCGTATTAAATCGCCACTTTGAAAGCCCCCCATTTCGTCAATTTTAGGAAAAAAAAAATTTGTGTGTGTCAGCACGACGCGCAACTGGAGTTTACTTCATACTCAACGTTGAAATTTCTACCCTAACGTTGAGTAAATAATGTTGGTCTTCGCTTGAGTTGTCGAATGCCCGCGCTACGCCTTTCACAACGATGCAAATCTCCACCCCTAACGTTGAGTAAACAAGGTTGGCTTTCGTTCACATGTATATCAGCGCCATCTTTCGGCTTATGTGTAAACTATTTGAATAGCCACGGGTGTTATACACGCTGATATACATGTGAACGAAAACCAACCTTATTTACTCAACGTTAGGGTAGAAATTTGCATCGTTGTGAAAAACGTGACACGGCCATTCGACAACTCAAGCGAAAACCAACCTTATTTACTCAACGTTAGGGTAGAAATTTAAACGTTGTGAAAAACGTAACAAGGTCATTGATAAATGGATTTTAGTGCTCGGATTTTTGTCATACCGGGCTGCTAAAATCGATTCTTAAGGAGTAAACTCCAAAAATAAAAAAAAAACGTTTGTACTCTGTTACAAATTGTCTTTAAAATGATACACAGAAAATCTATGAATAGCAAAAAAAAAATTTTTACTTCGCATTCGCTTCTATGAGAGCCCCCCTGAAATAAAGAGTTTTATAACTTTTTAAGCCATTTTCGGCTGGAGGCCATCGGTTTACATATTATATCTAAATTTGAAGTAATTACGTTCAGTAATTCAAAAGTTATAAGGCTCTGACAGACGGACGGACGGACGGACGGACGGACGAACGGACAAGTGCAAATCGCTCTAGTAAACTCAGAGACCTCGCTTCGCTCGGTCAATTACAAGGAATTGGCAGCGTTTTCGTAGAAAGCTCCCAGGCAGCTTGTTTTTTCCGACATTTTCAACAATTATAGTCATATTTCAACCAATCAAAACCTTAACAAATTATACACTGAAACGTTTCCCATGAATCGCCCTATCTCTATCCTATCTATTGGTAAAAATCTCATGAAAATCCGTTCAGTAGTTTTGAGTTTATCGCGAACAAACAGACAGGCGCGGCGGGGGACTTTGTTTTATAATATGTCTAGTGATATACCTGCATTCATATTATGATAAAATAAATTATTAATTAATTAAGTTTAAATTGTTCTGCTTAAATATATATTAATTAACGGTTTCGTCCGATAAATCTCCTTCAAATTAACGTCAAAAACAAAAAATAATAACATTATTAATCACATTTGATTCTCGTGATAATTATTTTACGGAATACGGATATAATATTAAGGTTAAAAAAATTCTAGTAGGCTTTTATTTCAGTTTTAACCCTGAATTTAACCGTTGTCAAGGTGAAGAAAAAAAATCATAATTACATTTAACATAGACGAATTAATTTACTACGGTTATAAATCGGTACTAACCATAAGGGGTATATTGTGTGGATAAATAATTTTCAATCTTACCTATTCGAAAAACGAATATTGGCTTCAGAGGATAGCGGGAGCAATATTTAATTTTAAGCCCATGGGACTTTTCATTTCTCTCTTCTGATTGGTCCGCGTATGTGCTTAAGTGTGCGATTATTACTAGGTACTGCGTTCGTTGCAGAAACCGCTCATTCCGTTCGAAATTCAAAAATGTTTGACAAGCTGTTGTCTTCGATAATTCTCTTCGTATCCAAAATAAATAATAATGTTTAATTATTTCATAATAATTTATTTATGTCATAATTATTTAAACTTTCAATATACGTATAGGTAATGTCTATAGGTACATATTAGGTTGATACTCCTAGATTTTTCTCATAGGTAATGGTGAAAAATAGTGTATGTCCTTCTGGGCCAAATTGTTTTGCTCTCGGGCGGCGTATATTGAATTCCTTGCTACGCTCAGGATTCTACTTTAAAATCCCTCGCTGCGCTCAGGATTCTACTATAGACCCCTTCACTTCGCTCTGAATTCAAAATAACGCCCTCGGGGAACTAAAAATTTCTTTGGCCCCATATAATTATCACAAATAACTATTAACCCTCAGTTGTAGTGGCGCGGGTGTTTGAAGTCGGTTTTTTAAAAAGAATTTATACTGTATACATACAATCTTATATATATAAAAGAAAGTGGTGTTAGTTACACTATTTATAACTCAAGAACGGATGAACCGATTTGGCTCGAAATTGGTGGAGAGGTAGCTTAGAACCAGGAGACGGACATAGGATACTTTTTATCCCGTTCGACCGCGTTTCCGTCAAGTCAATATAAAACCTGGTATAACAAAAATGCATCTGACATGGAATAAAAAAACGAAAATGACAGTGGAAGAACAAAACGTAAATGACAGCTAAACGTAATTTTGTATTTGGTTAATTATGGTAAAAACAATTATAAAAATTATAGTTTAACGTAATTGATAATATCATCAATAATATGTTTTCTCTTTGAATTATCATTAACAATGCCGCGAGCAAGACGATCAAATGTTTCCTGCTACAAAGCTACGGATTGACGTGATTTATTGGATAGGTATAGTTGAGAACCTGGAGAGTGACAAAGATTTCCCGCGGGATGTTATGAACTTAAATCCACGCGGACGAAGTCGCGGGCATCAGCTAGTAATTTTATAAAATACAAACCTCCTGACAAAACTCCTTCCACAAAAACCTTGGTTACCGAGAAGCATAATCTAAAAATGCTATAGAATGAAACAAGACTACCTATAGTTACTAGCAGTAAATATTTATCATGTGAGACTATTTACCAGTTTTATATAGGGAACCTGTTTTTAGTTTATGGGCATCTCTGCAAATGAGCTGGTTTTAATTTGTTTTTTCTTAAAAATTATTGGTGAATTTTCCTTAATAAGTTAGAGTACCTGGATGACCGAGCATTGCTCGGTTTTTTTGGTAAATCGTGTTTTTTGGAAATTACAATAATCACAAAAGAAGGAACTTGGTTCCTACAACACCAATTCAGAAAAGACATTTTGTCGCTTGACATGACAAGCGAGCGCGAAATTTTTTCGATTGCGCTGTGCCTCTAGGTAGTTCATGCTTGACAACTGCAATAGCAATTTAAAACCGATATTTTCGTGAACAAAGCGAGCGCTAAAATCTTTCGATTGCACTACTCCTTGTGAAAGTGAAATTAGCTGAATAAATTGATACACACAATATCAATTCACAATCCATAGTTTAAAGTCCCCACCAATTAGGTTAGCCGTACCCAGCAGCACCAAGATTTAAGGGTTGGTACCAGCAATCCATATTTGGCTCCTTCATAAGCAACATAAAACCGACGCTGTTGCGAGCGAAGCGAGCGTGAAATTTTTTGCGAGCGTGAAGGACTGCAGTACATAACTGTGTCCTTCATACTTGGTTCTTACAACACCAATCAAGAAAACACACATTCTCGCGAGCGAAGCGAGCGCGAAAATTTTCGATTGCCCTACGCTTCTTTGTAATTCATACTTGGCACCTACAGTAGCAATTGAAAACGTATATCGAGCGAAGCGAGTGCGCATTCTTTACGATTGCACTACGCCTCTATGTAGACCATACTTGGCACCTACAACAGCAATGCAACACTGAGATTTTTGCGAGCAAAGCGAGCGCGTTTTTTATGACTGCACTTCATAACTATGTACTTTATACCTGCTTCTTACAATACCTGGTCTGGATCGGTTCAGGCGTCTTCGAGTAATCGGTGAACATACATAAAAAAATAAAAAAAAAGATTCCTCCTTTTTCGAAGTCGGCTAAGAAGAAAAAAGGGGAAAAAAATAATCATCTGGACTCGAACCGGAGTCTTCTGGTATCGGGACCGCCCGATTTCCCACCTGAGCTATTATAACCTTGTAGATGGTGGCGAAATTTACCTTCGTATTTTAATGCAGTTTTTTATTGCCTGAAAACACGGATAAAACGACTTTTTCTAAAAATGAAACCTAGCTAGATCGATCCGCTGTCCGTCTGTCCGACCGTCTGTCAGCGGGCTGTATCTCGTAAATCGTAATAGATAGACAGTTGAAATTTTCAGATATTGTATATTTCTATTGCCGGTATAACAACAAATAATAAAAATAAAATAAAATTAAAAAATAAAGGGAGCTCCCATAAAATTTTATTTTTTAACCCTATAGCATGTGGGATGTCATTGTCTAGAACTCAGGTGGAAAACAAGGGTCTGCCTGCGAAATTCAAATTTAATTTGGTTTTTTGCAATTTGTAAACTAATACGACAAAGTAGGCTTATGGCCTTCTAATTGCGCCAGTGTAATTATCATCTTCACAGGTTTACATAAAAATCTTTACTTGAAAGTGACCAGTTTAAGAAATTAATCAAAATACTGAGTTGGATGTGAGCTACTCACAAATTAGTCGATATTTTGATTAATTTCTTAAACTGGACACTTTCAAGTAAAGATTTTTATATAAACCTGTGAAGATGATACTGCCATTGTCGCAATTAGAAGGCCATAAGTAAGCCTACTTTGTCGTATTAGTTTACAAATTGCGAAAAACCAAATTAAATTTGAATTTCACGGGCAGAACCATGTCTTCCACCTTAAGTGGAGTTCAAATATATTTTTTTAGCTACAAAAATGAAGAAATGTGGGGCCGATAAAGCTGTCGGTTTTAGTCCAATTTTTTTAGGGGGTCTAATATCATATATATAATTATCTCAAAAACTAAACTATTTAGTTAGGAATTTGAAATTTTGGTATATTATGTACTATATAGTTTATTTAAACAACAAATACGGAAAACACCGATTTATAAATACGGTTTGTAAGTTGTGACCAAAACTAACGAGCCTTTTTTCCCCATATGCTAATTTAGTACTTTCTAAGAACTAAGATATTATCTAAATATGAATCTAGTTTTAAAAAATGATTTAGTCATATAATGATGTACGGAACCCTAAAAGAGCGAGGCCCGACTCGCACTTGGCGGTTTTATTTTTTATTTTTATATAATTATGTTCAACGATTACTCGAAGACGATTTGGAAAATTCTTTTTTGTTTCAAAGGGTATACTTCCCAGGTGGTCCCATTAGAATTTTATCGAAATGGGTCGAGCGGTTTTTAAAATGGCAACAATAAATTATAAACATTGTAGTGGCGCGGGCGTTTGAAGTCGGATTTTTAAAATTTTTTTTAATAATTACAACATGGACAAAATTCGATGTAACCTATCTCAACTTGATTTTTTACCACTACTGCGCGTAGGTCCCCCTCAGAGAAGGGTTATAGGCCATAGTCCACCATGTTGGCCCAATACAAATTGGCAGACTTCATACACCTTAGAGAACATTATAAAGAACTCTCAGGTGTACAGGTTTCCTCACGGTGTTTTCCTCGAAGCTTGTGATATTTAATTTGGTAAACGCACTTAACTTAGAAAAACCCGAGGTGTGTGCCGGGGATTGAACCTGCGACCCCCAGAATAAGAGACCGCAGTACTAATCACTAGGCTATCGCTGCTATAGCCCTCTATCGTAAGCTTAAATTACAGTATTACAACAAATCCACTAATTCATAATTTGTCATTAGACTGTAGTCAAAATATTGATATTCATTATTTATAATCGAAAATGTAACATGTAAGAATAACATTTGTAAACAGAAAATAAATCGGTCCAAAAACAAATAAGTTATAGAGCTTTAAAGTTCCCACTACGGCCTTAGTCTGCCTTTCAATACTGAAAAAAAAGGTGAGAGTTGCATTAGACTGATTTAATACTATCTTCAATCAGTTTAAACAACTCTTAGCTAGTTTTAGTTACGAGTAGTGACATCTTGTAGCGACACATTGCAGTTATCGATCATCTTTTCAAATGTCCCACATTACAATGGAGTTCTTTTTGGAACGAGAGACGCCACATTATTTTGTTATTGCCTACACCTCTGACAACTTTTGAATACTAACAATAATAAAAAGCCGGCCAAGTGCGAGTCGGACTCGCGCACCGAGGGTTCCGTACTCCAAAAGTAAAAGTAAAACGATAATATTATATTAATTTGCTTATTTATCGTTAACTTTGTTTGTAGAGGTTTATAGTTAATATAAAAAAAACTATGCTAGTTAGAGCGTTGGTTTTATTTTTCCTGTAAAATATACATAAACCTCTATTGACCATAATTATTTCAGATTTTTCGATTGGTAAACTTCGGAGATAAGGGGGGGGGGGGGGGGGGACGGTATTTTTTTCGACATTTTGGCCGATTACTCAAAAACTATTATATATAGAAATAAATAAAAAACTGTTTTAGAATGCACAAGTAAAGGCCTTTCATATGATACCCCACTCGGTATAATTATCTTACTTTGAAATTTCAAACCCCCGATTTTCCCCCTTTTTTAATCAAACTAAACTAATTTGCGCGTTGCTTTTATTTTTCCTGTAAAATATACATAAACCTTTATTGACCATCATTATTTCAGGTTTTTCGATTGGTAAACTTCGGAGATAAGGGGGGGGGGGGGACGGTATTTTTTTCGACATTTTGGCCGATTACTCAAAAACTATTATATATAGAAATAAATAAAAAACTGTTTTAGAATGCACAAGTAAAGGCCTTTCATATGATACCCCAGACGGTATAGTTATTTGACTTTGAAATTTCAAACCCCCAATTTTCCCCCTTTTTTAATAAAACTAAAAATAATTTTCGATTTTTCTTTATTCCAATGATGTTGGGCCACTATTATACACAACTATGCCAAATTTCAAGTCGATAGCTTTTATAGTTACTGAAATAATCGACTGTGACAGACGGACGGACGGACGGAGAAAGTCTCACCATAAGGGTTCCATGTTTACCATTTTGGTACGGAACCCTAAAAATACAAAAAAAAGTGTGTTGTTTGATGCAAGGAACATAAATGTGTAATGCGTATACAATGACAAGTTATTTTGTAATTAAAGAAAATATTAATATTCCTTTGCCTATAATAATCCGCCAAACTGAACAAATCTTTTAATACTTGACGTCAGAGACGAATTATGTATATTTACTACCGCAAGTACGTTTCGATTCGATACCGGAGCATCATCAGGAGATGTCGACTCCACAATGCACAATTGCAATTTTATTGTAGGTACTATGGAATTCCGCAAAGCAACGCCTGTTTCTATCCAATATTTCTTTTGTAATTAATCATTACTATAGTAAACTATGAAGCAATGATAGCCTAGTGGCTAGGACTGTGGTCTCCTATTCGGGGGGTCGCAGGTTCGATCCCGGGCACGCACCTCTGACTTTGCGGATCACTTGCTTCAACGGTGAAGGAAAACATCGTGAGGAAACCTGCACACCTGAGAGTTCTTCATAATGTTCTCGAAGATGTGTGAAGTCCGCCAATTCGCATTGGGCCAGCGTGGTGAACTATGGCCTTTAACCCTTCTCTGAAAAGAGACCTGCGCTCAGTAGTGAGCTGTTGATGATAGTTAACTAAAAAGAGATACAATTCGCAAGTGTGTTCAACTTTACACTTCGACAAGTGCTTGCGTAGGACAGGTTACACTCGAATTCTTTTGAGTGAACAGTCCATTAACATAACGATTAAAAAAAATCACATTAAAATACGGTTTGCAACCTACATGTCCCTCAAATAGCGAAAATGGTAATGATGACGTTATAAGTAAGCCTATTTATTTCATGACAGATTTTGAGCTTGATTTACAGGTTTTGCACTTGACTTCATGGTCCAGGAACCGGATTTATTTTATTTTAAGAAAAATTTGTTGTGGCAAGTTGACAACGCCATCGTGGCAAAAAAGTCTGTAACACTTATTCTTTGTAAGTATGTTTATTAAATAAGTGTCACAGACTTTTTTGCCACGACGGTAATTTTCACACCAAATTTTTCTTAAAAAAATCTACTTACTTACAATTCATTTCCGTGTAAATGATAAAATATTGTTTCAATAATAATATAAAAGATACCGTTGCCAGGATAAATCCTATCACACCGAGCTTATGTTGTACTAGCTGATGCCCGCGACTTTGTCCGCGTGGATTTAGTTTTTAAAGTCCCTCGGGAACTCCTTGATTTTCCGGGATAAAAAGTAGCCTAGATGTTGACCCGAGTAATAAACTACCACGGTATAAAATTTTGTAGAAATCTGTACGGTAGTTTTTACGTGAAAGAAGGACAAACAAACAGACAAACAGACAAAAAAAAATTTAGCTTCTGTTTTGATATCTGTATCTTGAACACAATTAGAAGCAAAAACCCTTTTGAATCTATTTCATGTACAGAATTGGTTTCGTTTCTGTTTTATTATATGTATATAGATACTACTACACACTATCAATTTTTCATATACCTACAAGATTTCAAAATACGATGTCAGTGCAATTTTAGCGTCACCAGCTCCCTGCCTATCAAAAAGAGACTTAAAGAAAACAGTCGTTTGGAATAACAGTTAACACACAGGCACACACAATGCACAGGCGATCTTATCGCTAAGAGAGCATTTAACAAACCAGAAAAATTAAGTGCACTCGGGGACTGCCGCGGTAAAGCTATTGCATAGCATTTTTTATCAACTTATGAAATTATAATATAAATTATGCAATATTTTTTTTGCATAATAAAAATTATGCAAAAAAATAATTAATAAACAAACAAACAAGAAAAGCGCACTGTCACTACTTCCCGAGTGAGATTCGAACCTGCGACATCATACACCATACGGTAAAGAAAGCGGCCGCTCGCCCTCTGCGCCAAACAGAGCTACTTGTAAACCTCTAAAATGTTGAACGCTTACTGAACGCCGTTGTTAGGTTTATTTTCGTTACGGAATTTCTTGTTTCGGTCGCCGCGCTCAAATTGTTTGTCCTAGTTCAAAGCCCGCGATAAATGCTAAGCTATTAATTATTATAATAGAGAAATTTACATAAACAAGGCTGCTGATATGAAATCTGTCTTCAAGCGGCAGAACATGGCTGTCCGTGGCATATATGGGTACCTAAGTAATATACATATTATCACTGAGAAATACATTTAAGGAAGTCGTAACTATGCCAGCTGTAACCAATGTTTGAAAATTTAATCCAGCTGCATCAAATATGACATTTAAGAAAAGAGTGACTCATAATACCAGAAACAATAAATAACTTGACGCCCACTTCTAGAATAATTTGTTGATAATAATTTATATTAGTAAACTATTAGAAGATATTATTATTTTTGAAAAATCTCTCAAGAAGTTCAAATTGTTCAACCGCCGAAAAAACAGCGCGGGATCGTACTGTATGGCGATCTTTTCTAGAGACCAACCTACCTACCTACACCAAGCCTTTAGCATCTTTTGACTAAGATGAGGAGATAAATAACTAAAGTACTAGGAAGGCATGATTATTAAGGAGTATTCCTTGCTCGTGCCAGTAAACTCTCTAGCACCAGGACTCCAGTGTTTCTTATTACTGTTTCGTCATTAGGTTTGCCTGGAAGAGATCGCTTCTTAGCGATAAGGCCGCCTATTGTACAGCTTCTATCCTTATATTATGTATGTTTTATGTTCTTTTGTTTTGTATTGATTGGTGTACAATAAAGTGTATTTTCATTTCATTTCAGGGCAACTGGGTACTACGCAAAAGACCAGATCACCGATTTATCCGCATGGCCGCGAAAATACATTGCCTTGGAGGTTATGTTTTATGTATACCTACCGAGTGGCCATACTACGAAACTACGTAATAATCTTGATAACATTGTCATTCATCATAATTTATTAAGCATTCGGAAACTGTGGAGGTTTTTTTTATGAATAAATCCAGGCCATTATTATGCTTATTAGTAATGATTAATAATAATCTTAATCTTATTCTGATAGTGTTTGCTTTTGGGATTTGCTTCACACACGACGTTTTTTAACAATTGTGAGAAAAGAAGCAAGTAAACTGTAGTTAAGTGTAGTATACTTATTCTAAGAAAAACCGCTTACAACAAACCTTTATTACAAGGATAGATTTAAGTTTAAAAACTGTAACCCAACTACGGTTTGATGTAATATACGCCATAATATTGTTTTTGTTCTTATAAAATGTAACCTATATGTAACATACGCCATAATATTGATTTTGTTCTTATAAAATGTAACCTATATGTAACATACGCCATAATATTGATTTTGTTCTTATAAAATGTAACCTATATGTAACATACGCCATAATATTGATTTTGTTCTTATAAAATGTAACCTATATGTAACATACGCCATAATATTGATTTTGTTCTTATAAAATGTAACCTATATGTAACATACGCCATAATATTGATTTTGTTCTTATAAAATGTAACCTATATGTAACATACGCCATAATATTGATTTTGTTCTTATAAAATGTAACCTATATGTAACATACGCCATAATATTAATTTTGTTCTTATAAAATGTAACCTATATGTAACATACGCCATAATAATTATTGATTTTGTTCGTATAAAATGTAACCTATATGTAACATACGCCATAATATTAATTTTGTTCTTATTAAATGTAACCTATATGTAACATACGCCATAATATTGATTTTGTTCTTATAAAATGTAACCTATATGTAACATACGCCATAATATTGATTTTGTTCTTATAAAATGTAACCTATATGTAACATACGCCATAATAATTATTGATTTTGTTCGTATAAAATGTAACCTATATGTAACATACGCCATAATATTAATTTTGTTCTTATAAAATGTAACCTATATGTAACATACGCCATAATATTGATTTTGTTCTTATAAAATGTAACCTATATGTAACATACGCCATAATATTGATTTTGTTCTTATAAAATGTAACCTATATGTAACATACGCCATAATATTAATTTTGTTCTTATAAAATGTAACCTATATGTAACATACGCCATAATATTAATTTTGTTCGTATAAAATGTAGCCTTTAAGTAACATACGCCATAATATTGTTTTTGTTCTTATAAAATGTAACCTATATGTAACATACGCCATAATATTAATTTTGTTCTTATAAAATGTAACCTATATGTAACATACGCCATAATATTAATTTTGTTCGTATAAAATGTAGCCTTTAAGTAACATACGCCATAATATTGTTTTTGTTCTTATAAAATGTAACCTATATGTAACATACGCCATAATATATTTTGTTCTTATAAAATGTAACCTATATGTAACATACGCCATAATATTAATTTTGTTCTTATAAAATGTAACCTATATGTAACATACGCCATAATATTGTTTTTGTTCTTATAAAATGTAACCTATATGTAACATACGCCATAATATTAATTTTGTTCTTATAAAATGTAACCTATATGTAACATACGCCATAATATTGATTTTGTTCTTATAAAATGTAACCTATATGTAACATACGCCATAATATTGTTTTTGTTCTTATAAAATGTAACCTATATGTAACATACGCCATAATATTGATTTTGTTCTTATAAAATGTAGCCTATATGTAACATACGCCATAATATTGATTTTGTTCTTATAAAATGTAACCTATATGTAACATACGCCATAATATTGATTTTGTTCTTATAAAATGTAACCTATATGTAACATACGCCATAATATTGATTTTGTTCTTATAAAATGTAACCTATATGTAACATACGCCATAATATTGTTTTTGTTCTTATAAAATGTAACCTATATGTAACATACGCCATAATATTGATTTTGTTCTTATAAAATGTAGCCTATATGTAACATACGCCATAATATTGATTTTGTTCTTATAAAATGTAACCTATATGTAACATACGCCATAATATTGATTTTGTTCTTATAAAATGTAACCTATATGTAACATACGCCATAATAATTATTGATTTTGTTCGTATAAAATGTAACCTATATGTAACATACGCCATAATATTGATTTTGTTCTTATAAAATGTAACCTATATGTAACATACGCCATAATATTGATTTTGTTCTTATAAAATGTAACCTATATGTAACATACGCCATAATAATTATTGATTTTGTTCGTATAAAATGTAATCTATATGTAACATACGCCATAATATTGATTTTGTTCTTATAAAATGTAACCTATATGTAACATACGCCATAATATTGATTTTGTTCCTATAAAATGTAACCTATATGTAACATACGCCATAATATTGATTTTGTTCTTATAAAATGTAACCTATATGTAACATACGCCATAATATTGATTTTGTTCCTATAAAATGTAACCTATATGTAACATACGCCATAATATTGATTTTGTTCGTATAAAATGTAACCTATATGTAACATACGCCATAATATTGATTTTGTTCTTATAAAATGTAACCTATATGTAACATACGCCATAATATTGATTTTGTTCGTATAAAATGTAACCTATATGTAACATACGCCATAATATTGATTTTGTTCTTATAAAATGTAACCTATATGTAACATACGCCATAATAATTATTGATTTTGTTCGTATAAAATGTAACCTATATGTAACATACGCCATAATAATTATTGATTTTGTTCGTATAAAATGTAACCTATATGTAACATACGCCATAATATTGATTTTGTTCTTATAAAATGTAACCTATATGTAACATACGCCATAATATTGATTTTGTTCTTATAAAATGTAACCTATATGTAACATACGCCATAATAATTATTGATTTTGTTCGTATAAAATGTAACCTATATGTAACATACGCCATAATATTGATTTTGTTCTTATAAAATGTAACCTATATGTAACATACGCCATAATATTGATTTTGTTCCTATAAAATGTAACCTATATGTAACATACGCCATAATATTGATTTTGTTCTTATAAAATGTAACCTATATGTAACATACGCCATAATATTGATTTTGTTCCTATAAAATGTAACCTATATGTAACATACGCCATAATATTGATTTTGTTCGTATAAAATGTAACCTATATGTAACATACGCCATAATATTGATTTTGTTCTTATAAAATGTAACCTATATGTAACATACGCCATAATATTGATTTTGTTCGTATAAAATGTAACCTATATGTAACATACGCCATAATATTGATTTTGTTCTTATAAAATGTAACCTATATGTAACATACGCCATAATATTGATTTTGTTCGTATAAAATGTAACCTATATGTAACATACGCCATAATATTGATTTTGTTCTTATAAAATGTAACCTATATGTAACATACGCCATAATATTGATTTTGTTCTTATAAAATGTAACCTATATGTAACATACGCCATAATATTGATTTTGTTCCTATAAAATGTAACCTATATGTAACATACGCCATAATATTGATTTTGTTCTTATAAAATGTAACCTATATGTAACATACGCCATAATATTGATTTTGTTCCTATAAAATGTAACCTATATGTAACATACGCCATAATATTATTGATTTTTAATCCCCGACGCAAAAAGAAGGGTGTTACAAGTTTGACGTCGATGTCTGTCTGTCTGTCTGTGTGTGTATGTGTCTGTCTGTGGCATCGTAGCTCTCAAACGGATGGATCGATTTCGATGCGGTTTTTTCATTTTGAAGCCAGTTTCCTTGCGGTGGTTCTTAGCTATGTTTGGTTAATATCGGTCCAGCAGTGTAAGAGTATCAGCTCTGATGATTATCAGCTATGATTACTCGATTAAGTGCTTCACGTGTGCCAGTATAATCGTTAAATGACAATTATCAGTTAAATTAATATTGACATTTTGTTTATACTTAAGTTGACATTATAAATATTCACACACCAGTACTGGTTAAATGTATTAGGCTCGATTTCCTGTTTACAATCATGTTGTACCTGCATTTTTGTGAATAAAAATTCATTCATTCATTCATTCATTCATTCATTCATTCATTCATTCATTCATTCATTGATAACTTCGACCTGATGCTGCAACCAGAACCATACATAGTCCGGCCATAGATTCACATGTCAGGTGTGTTTTAAATTTTAAATTTACGCTTGTGGTCGTATAAAATTTAGCCTTTAAGTCACTCGGACCATCAAAACGAATCGTTTGTTACCTCGTTCATTAAAATCGGCTGAGTTGTTTATTCGTTCGCTTTGTAAATAAATAAATAAACATTTATTCAGCTTTTAACAAGAAGGTCTTTCAGAATAAGCAAAATATACAGACAAAAACTTAATCACTAAATAATTTAATAATAAATTGTTAAAGCTGAGAAGGCTACTGCCTCAGCATAATGCTGCAACATTAAAATGCTGAGCGTTGCTTTTCAGGCGAAGCCTTATATGTAATCGCGAGCCAACCACGAGACAGTTATACAAGATAAATAATAGGAAAAAGAAATAAACGAATAAATACAGATATTATAACCTTTGTCTGGTTTGAGGTTTGACTTGACTTTTCTTTTAAGCAACCCATCAACGGCTGAGCACAGGTTGAGAAGGGTTATATGGTATAGTCCACCACGCTAGCCCAATGTGAACTGGCAGATTTTATACACCTTTGAGAACATTATGGAGAACTCTCAGGTGTGCGGGTTTCCTCACGATGTTGACCCTTTCCTTTCTTCCTTTCCTTCACCTTTGAAGCATGTGATATATATCTGCTTAATCGCACATAACTCCGAAAAGTCAGAGGTGCGTGCCCGGGATCGAACCTGCGACCCCTCCGAATAGACCATCAGTCCTAATTGCTAGGCTATCATGCTTGCTTTTTTTTAATGCTACTGTAAAATTATAGCTCAACTAATCTAATTAGGTACATCAGGACATGAAAAAACTGACAACATAAAAGCACCAAAACTATTCTTCGGGTGCCTAACGAGTGCGGTAAAAGTTCGAGACGTAATGATGAAAGCTCATAGAGATATTTCTTTAATTGAGACTAATTGTTAATAAATAAATATAAAAAAAATATTTTTAAAAAACCTACTTCAAACGCCCGTGCCACTACAAATTATATAATTTATTGTTGATTTTTTTTAAAACCGCTGGACTAATTTCGATAAAATTTAAATGGAACCACCTGGGAAATATACCCCTTCAAACAAAAAAATAATTTTCCAAATCGGTTCAGGCGTCTTCGAGTAATCGGTGAACATACTTAAAAAAAGATTCCGACGAATTGAGAACCTCCTCTTTTTTGAAATTGTTTAAAAATGTTTTTTTTCGTTTAAGAACAATGAAAACGTTTTTTTTGGAACCTCATCTCTTCATGGAAATATTATATTCTATTCTATTCTAACAAAGTTGCATGGGTTAAATCGGCATGGCATCCGGCTGCCCACAAGTTAGTATAAAAAAACTTATTACAATGTAATAGCTTCATATATTGTAAAATGTAATTGCCGGCTCTTCTCTGCAGAATCCGCTTTCCGAACCGGGTGGTAGAATCATGACGTGTCATAAGAGCCACAGGTTGGCCTACATGAAATAAATAATTTTGAATTTTGAATAAAAAATATAAGTACCTATTTACTCCCAAAGAACTACATTTTCGAGAAATTGTATTGAAAAATAAGGTTAGCTAGCATGCAAACCAAATTAACCTTACTAGGGGTAGATAGATGGGGTTGGTTGGGCACATTTTCAAATTACTGTAACATCACACACGAAAGTACTAGGGTAGCATAAATAGTAAAGAGCATTCCTCGGACCTACCAGTAAACTCTCTAGCAGCCGCAGCTGCAACTAGTGCGCACAAAAACACTCGCCACATCGCGTCAACCCTCGTGGGTCGTCGATATCATTATACTACGCGCGGCCGCGAAAATCGCAAGCCTTAAATAAACTCCTGAAACGGTCAATCGATGACGTAGACTACTACGAGACAGCCGAGAAATCCGCACGAAAATGTAAGCAGAGCGTAGCAGCCAAGTCAAGGCAAAATAATCAGTTGTGCGATTCTCTATTGCTAGAGTATGACGATTCCGATCGCCTCTCATTCGCCATCCGCGATTGTCCGATACTCACTCGCTTATCATCATCTCAGCCTGCGGACGTCCACTGCTGAACGTAGGCCTTTTCCAGAGAACGCCACCACACCCGGTGTTCAGCCTTCCTCATCCAGCCACTTCCCGCCACCCGCTTTATATCGTCAGTCCAACGTGCTGGAGGGCGCAACACACTACGCTTACTTGTTCGCGGTCTCCACTCTGGAACTTTTCGGCTCCAATGGCCATCGCTCCTGCGACAAGCATGGCCTGCCCACTGCCATTTCAGCTTGCTAAAGGTTTGGGCTATGTCGGCGACCTTCGTTCTCTTACGCTACTCACTCGCTATTGGCTTAACAATTCTTTTTAAACAACCGACTTCAAACTTTACTACATTATACACACACTATACAAAATATATAATTTATTGTTGATATTTTAAAAACCGCTCGACCGATTTCGATGAAATTTATATGGGACCACCTGGGAAGTATACCCTTTGAAACAAAAAAAGAATTTCCCTAATGGGTTCAGGCGTCTTCGACTAATCGGTGGACATACAAAAAAAAAAGATTCCGACGAATTGAATGTTGATAACCTCCTCCTTTTTTTGAAGTAGATTAAAAATGCATTGTCAATCAATCAATCAATCAATCATTTTACTGTCGCAGAAAGAGCGCGATAAATTCCGCCAATCACACAATTGAGACTGTTGCAATGTAACTTTTACAGAATCAGCCTGCAGTACTATTTATATAGAGGTAGGTACCAACTCGTATCGTTACCTATTATATACACCTCAATAGTCTAACGGTTAAGGGTGCGGACTGAGTCTGAAACTGAAAGGTTGAACTATTGTCGTACCCACTCCTAACACAATGTTTCCGCTTGTTTAGAGGGAAGAGAAGAATCTTTGAATATTACATAATAATATGATCGAAGAGGAAATATTAGTCAAGTTCAGTTTGGCTAAAATTCTTTAAAAAAAATTATCGACTTCATGCATTAGAAAAGCTGAAACCCTTAAATCATACTTATATTGTAAACTCGAAAGTGTGTTTGTTGGTTTGTCCTTCAATCACGACGCAACAGAGCCACGAATCGACGTGATTTTTTGCATGGGTATAATTGAGGACCTGGAGAGTGACATAGGGTACTTTTTATCCGATTATATATTATTTAAGAGTTCCCGCACGATTTGAAAAAAATTAATCCACCCGACGAAGTCGCGGGCATCAACTAGTTATCAATAATTATTATCACATCACACTTCACATCACATCACACTATCACACTTCACATCATACTAATAGTATAAAGAAGTTCGTATGTGTGTGTATGTTTGTTACACTTTCACGCAAAAACTACTGGAAGCATTTTGGCTGTTTAGAATGGAGATTGATTATACCCTGGCTACATTTTAAACCCTACAAAATTAAAGAATTCTCGCGGGAATCAATAAACCTCAATCCACGCGGACAAAGTCGCGAGCTACATCTACTTAGTAAAATATTATAAATGTGAAAGTGTGTACTTTGTTCGTTGGTTCTTCCTTCCTAATCACGCAAACATGCGTGATTAGTTGAGGACCTTAAAAGTGGCATAGGCTACTTTTAGCCGAGAAAAACAAAGGGGAATTCCCGTTAAAAACCTTTCTCTACTTATATTTATATAACCTGGAGTCAGTAATAACACTACTAATTCCCATAAAGAGTTTTCGATTCCGTGTGACGGGAATTTTAGTTTTATCTCAGCCCATTACAGTAGCGCTTTGGTCTTTAACTTTATAAGGTACCTGACGTATTCCCCAGGAACTGAAGCGAACTTTAAATTTAAAAAAAAACCGTAACTAGAGTAAAGTAAATGATAAAACGCCTGCCCTTTGTTGCCACAATTTTACCGCATCGTAAGTACCTATCAGAAAACCGGAAGTAAAATAAAACAAGGAAATATCGCGCGAATTTGCGCAAATTGCGACCGCTTATAAATTAGTACGAACTCTATCAATGTAATTTAAATACATGCTGAGCGTATTTTAAGGTCGTATAATTTGTTGAGACGAAGTGCTTAAATGGAAGATTTTTGTTTTTAAATTAGCTGATGCGCATGACTTCGTTCGCGTGCATTTGGGAAATACAATCCCTTACCCAGTGTAATTACTACCTTTATTAGGTGTTGGTGGCCTAATGGTGGCCCGTAAAAGTTAGGGAACGTCTGTGAAAACAGATTCATAGACCCATAGATTACCCACTGTAGTTATGGGGGATAAATAAATTTTTGATTTTAGTAAATTAATTAATTTACATTAATTAACCCCTCCTCTTCCCGCGGGTGTCGTACGAGGCGACTAAGGGAATATAACGGAGAACGGACAGCAGCGTCCTCTGTGCTACTACTGCCATCTACTGCGATCACCAACCCGTCTGCCCCGCGTGGTGATTATGGGCAAACCCTCCCCTTGGGAGAGGCCTTTAGTATAGCAGTGGACTGTTATAGGCTATTGATGAATTAATTAGTACCCCGTATTAAATATTTAGATTCTATAATATCACATACCAGTTGGGCAGTTGCCACTTGCCATACGTAAAAAATTGAATTATTCATTAAAAATTTATAATTAAGTAGTTTACTGGGAAAAATACTATACCAGACTCGTATTATATATTATATTTATGTAGGTATGTTATGGTATTCGACGTCGTCTATAATATTTGCGAGAATAACGACCTCCCTCGCTCAGCGGTGAGCGCTGTTGTCTTATAACTGGGAGGTCTCGGGTTCGAATCCCGGCGGGGTCAATTTGGGAATTTGTAATTTCTGAATTGTCTCTGGTCTGGTCTGGTGGGAGGCTTTGGCCGTGGCTAGTTACCACCCTACCGTCAAAGACGTGCCGCCAAGCGATATAGCGTTCCGGCACGATTGCGTGTAGAAACCAATTAGGGGTATGGGTTGAATGTTCACTGCCATACCGCTACCATCATAAACTGCATCTTAGACTAAAAAAAATTATTTGTTTACTAATTGATGCCTGCGACTCCATGTGGATTTTTAGCGGAGGATCATCTTGATAGGTACTTAGATAAATTTATTCTAAATCTTGATGTCGTGGGATTAAAGTCCTTACGAAATCACGGGGTGAAGCTAGTTTTCCAATAAAACATATCTATATATATAAAAGAAAGTGGTGTTAGTTACACTATTTATAACTCGAGAACGGATGAACCGATTTGGCTGAAAATTGGTGGAGAGGTAGCTTAGAACCAGGAGACGGACATATAGGATACTTTTTATCCCGTTCGACCGCGTTTCCGTCAAGTCACTATAAAACGTGGTATAACAAAAACGCATCTGACATGGAATAACAAAACGCAAATGACAGTGGAATAACAAAATCAGCCAAGTGCGAGTCGGGCCTCGCTCTTTTAGGGTTCCGTTAAAAAAAATTAAATTAAAATATTTTCATGTACCCATGGAAATATTTTAATTTAATTTTTTAATTTAATTTAATTTTTAGATATTATTAGTTGTTATAGCGGCAATAGAAATACATAATATGTGAACATTTCATCTGTCTATCTATTACGGTTTACGAGATACAGCCCGCTGACAGACGGACGGACGGACGGACGGACGGACGGACAGCGTAGGCTTAGTAATAGGGTCCCGTTGGTACCCTTTGGGTACGGAACCCTAAAAACGTAAATGACAGCTAAATGTAATTTTGTCTTTGGTTAAGTATGGTAAAAAATTTGTCAATTATAAAAAGTGTTATAATAAAGCATTACTGATATTATAAATGCGAATGTGTGTTTGTTTGTTGGTTAGTCCTTCAATCACGTCGCAACAGAACAGCGGATTGATGCGATTTTTTTGATGGATATAGTAATGGATGTAGTAGTGGTTCCTCAGACCGGGAGAGCTACTTTTTATCTCGGATAATGAAAGAGTTCCCGCGGGATTTTTAAAAACTAAATCCATGCGGACGAAGTCGCGGGCATCAGCTAGTTATTATTATCTGTGATTTATCTTTTGAATTTGTTTGTTTGCATTTTAAGTTCCTTGGCTCTTTGTTAATCTGAGATGAATTAATTTATTTGGTTAGCCTTTCACCCCTTAATTGCCAGTTAGTACTCAAGGGATGATTACGGTAAGGTTGGTGAAAACGGGCAGCATGATAATTTTCCGGGATAAAAGAGCCCTATGTCCGTGTGCCGGATGAAAGCTATCTCTGTGCCAAATTTCATCAGGATTGTAGGGTTTTACTCCTGGTGACTGATAGTGATTGATATACTGATAAAGTGGACTGTATATTTTGACTAGCTGATGCCCGCGACTTCGTTCGCGTGGGCAGAACCCCTGCAACATCAGGATTGAGGAGTTGGCTCTTGGAATAATAACTATGTAGTCTTTGCTTGACACCTACAACAACTATATTCATAATCGACAGTCAATAAATCACCACAATTTAGGTGGACAGTAACCCTACATCATCAGGATTGAGGATTTAGAACCCAGTCTTTATGGGACCACCTGGCAACAAAAATCGCAAATCGGTTTAAAAATCACAGAGATACTGATATAAATAGGTAGGGAAACACAACTCTTTTTTGAAAGTCGGTTAAAAAAGTAGCCCATGTCACTCCTTATAACATCAGCTATCTGTCAGTGAAAGCCCCGTCAAAATCGGTCCAGCCGTTCAAGCGTGATGTCGTGACCAAGGGAAATAGGGATTCATTTTTATATACTAGTTTAAATATATATAGATTATGTTGCAATGATGATAATTATGATGAAGATATTACTGTTTTGATGATTTATTATTGATATTAATTATGTACGCAGCGTAGGGCAGTCCGAAGTGCAATCGGTTATTTATACGAGCACGAGGCCAGACTAAGTGACGACGTAAGCTGCTGACGGTGCAGTATTCGGCAGCCTTTCGGTAGCATGCAGTGTCCCGAATAGGCTTGTTTCTGCTCGGTACTAAAAGCGCTCCGTACTTGTACTGGTACTAGTTCGGATTTCTAATACTTTTTAACCGACTTCAAAAAAGGAGGAGGTTATCAATTCGTCGGATTCTTTTTATATGTATGTTCACCGATTACCCGAACAGGCCTGAACCGATTTGGAAAATTCTGTTTTGTTTCCCAGGTGATCCCATTGAAATTTTATCGAAATCGGTCGAGAGGTTTTTAAATATCAACAATAAATTATATCGATGTACTTTGTAGTGGCACGGGCGTTTGAATTCGGTTTTTTAAAAAGAATTTTTTATATTAAATTATAGTAGTAGTATTGGTACAGTATAGTTCCGAGCTAAGCAACAGAACCACAGACTAAATAGATCGACAAGGAACGATGTACTATAATTTGTCTGATTCCTTGTTTTCTACTCGTTCAGAACAGAGCGAAAGAAATATTACCTAAATGAACGATGTACTTAAAGTCTGATTCCTTGTTTCCCGCTCGTGCAGAGCTGAGCGAACGGAGTACTAAAGTTCGTTCTCGTTCAGTGTCGAGAATTCATTCTTAATAGTACTTAGTACATGTACTTCACTAGTCCCGAACAAGGATCGATTGAGCGCTCGGGTCGTAAGGTTACGGACAGACAAACAGACAGACATACCTACACTTTTGTGTTTAAAATAATACTAGGTACGGATAATTATATTATGGCATGGTTTTATAAATGGTCAAATAGTAGTTTTATTAATTCTACTACGAGTGACTAATCACTACGACATGTTAATTATATCAAAACAAAATGACCACAAAACCACTTTAAAGGAGACCAGTGTGGTTAGTCCGAGTTTTGATTCGTTTGATCGTATAAGGTAACTATGACATTAGCATCAAAGTAAAATGAACCATAATAGTATCGATTTAAAGTCACAAATTCAATACAGACGATTTTAATTTGTAACGTTTTCGTTACGTAAACGTATACTGAGTTATGGTTTATTTTACTTTGATGGTAATGTCGTAGTTTACTATTCATAGTTAACTATCCAATCTTGTACTAAACCTACAGGGCCCATTAAGTGACTACGCCCAGCGCGGGCGCGATCGTCTAAAACTTTAAAAGTGATAAGGTTCTCCCGATCGATCCCAACCTCAGTAATAAAATAAGCCATTATTATAGTGCACAATACATTATAGTGCACAAGTATGTATACGTAAACACCGTTTAATTTAAATTAATTAATAGTTAAGAGTAAGTATAAGTAGGCTCAGGACCGCTCAGCGTGCGATGGAAAGAGCTATGCTCGGAGTATCCCTGCGGGATCGACTCAGAAATGAGGAGATCCGTAGGAGAACCAGAGTCACCGACATAGCTCAGCGAGTCGCGATACTGAAGTGGAAATGGGCGGGGCACATAATTCGAAGAGCTGATGGTCGTTGGGGTCCCAACAAGGTGCTGGAGTGGCGACCCCGCACCGGGAAGCGCAGTGTTGGCAGACCCCCCACCAGGTGGACCGACGACATCAAGCGAGTCGCAGGGAGCCGCTGGATTCAGGCGGCGCAAGACCGAGGCCTGTGGAAGTCCATGCAAGAGACCTTTGTCCAGCAGTGGACGTCTATCGGTTGATAAAGAAGAAGAAGAAGAAGAAGAATAGTTAAGAGTATTGTTTTGTTTTCCGTGTCCTTTTAATTATAGAAATTGGTTTAATCAAATTGACATTTGACGTTGACAGCGCGGGAACGCCATCTTGCGCGCCATCTTAAAATATTATATAGTATATACAACGGCTATTTTGACGATACGAATTCAGTCTCTGCCACAGAACATAATACCATAATACTATCTAACGAGAGGAGGAGGAGACCTCTCGTTAGAGAGTATTATATAATGTTCTCTGTAACTCATAGTGAGAGTATTATGTTCTCTGTAACTCTAGAGAGTATTATGTTCTCTGTAACTCATTCGACTAGTAGATGCTTTCGTGTCTAGGTCGATCTATTTGATTGAGGGATTGCGATAGCAATCGCTCCCTAATCGAATAAATATTGTCTGTACGCTTAGATTAGTGTAAATGATTAATTAATACTTTGATGTTTTTGATAACTACCCTCAAGTTTAGATGGTGGTTTGTCTGTCGTGTTGTAGTTAAATTGATTAGATGTGAGGTTCAGGGGCCGTTTCAGCGTTTTAAGAGATGCGATCGCTTAAAGCCTGATTACGATTAGTTTTTGAGTAATAATTCCCGCTTCTGGTCCACGGCTAATAAATGTAAAAGAGGGGCTTTTGAGGGTACTTTGCTCGAAGAATAAACATCCTACTTGTAATAAAGTGATTTTCCACGCTACCTTTCCTCGTTGCGCAACAAATATGTCTGACTTTGTTGCCGACGAGGATACCTGCTCCGACATGCACTCTCTATTCCCTCACTCTCATGGTCCGATGGGACGGAAATGCGACACGACCGGAGAGAGATCAGGCGCAGAACCGACGGCTTTTCGTGCTCTCCGAGACACGGGGGTGACACACCGCCAACTTCCTAACTTCAGGCTACTATTGAGAATTTTTTGACAGAAAAACCCAATCTATCTATCTATCTATATAAATAAAAATGAATGTTGGTAAGCGCATAACTCAAGAATGGATGGACCAATTCGGTTAATTTATTTTTTTGTATGTTCCTTAAGGGGACGCAAGCCAGTACCTTCTTCATACAAACGTAGATGAGTGATTACTACATTATTTGATATTGTACGCTCAAAACTAAGTATTATGTCGATTTGCCTCATCATTATCTAGGTTTATTGATATATAAAATAGTGAAAAAAATATTCGTTATAAAGTTACGAGCCTCGAAAGATCGTCATTTTCACACTAAATTTATGACAACTTTGGGCGCAAATAAATAACATTAGGAGTATGAAAATTCCAAAAAAAATTATCATTAGACATAGTTTATTTATTCATCAGTTCAAATAACTTTACTTTGTAAACATACATTTAGTAGTTTTTTCTCAAAAACACTTTTCCCAAACGACTGTTCAACCCTTTTCGCGCGCTCGATTTCGGTGTAAATTATCGCGCCTCTCACCCGACACGGAGCGGGAGCGGGACGGTAGCACGGAAGTATGCGCGCATGCACTCGCTGGTCGCTACACTGAGTCTATCTCTTTCTCACACAATGTTAGGTGAAATAGCAAGCAGGTTACCCACGTGCGCCGGCAACTTCAGTCGCGCGTACTGAGCCCCCTTAAGTTCCACGGAAGGTTTTAATACAAAAAAAAACAACAAACTAAATTCACGCGGACGAAGTCGCGGGCATCAGCTAGTACCCAATAAATTCAAATTCAAAAAATCATTTTACAATATTATTATGAAGCTATTACATTGTAATATAAGTTTTTTATACTATCTTGTGGGCAGCTGGATGCCAAGCCGATTTAACCCATGCAATTCTGTTAGAATAAAATATAAAATTTTCCATAAAAGTTCCATGAAGTTCCATAAAAAAAACGTACTACAATTCAATTCATGTTAAGACGGGAAATAGTGTAATAGACGGGTAATAGACTTATATTGGCCCGACCCCTGAACCGAACCCGGGGCCTCGTCACCTACAGTTGAACGTGCTAACCACTAGACCAACGAGGCAGTTAACTAAAAATGTCAACTATATTGTGGCGATCGCAATCACCTCTGATTGGCCGATCCTCTCTCGTTATTGGCTGATAATTTAATATAAAAAAAATTAAGTGGCACTCGGGGACTGCCGCGGTAAAGCTATTGCATAGCATTTTTTATCAACTTATGCAATTATAATATTTATGCAATATTTTTTTAGCATAATAAAAATTATGCAAAAAAATAATTAAATAACAAACAAACAAGAAAAGCGAACTGTCACTACTTCGCGAGTGAGACTCGAACCTGCGACATCATACGAAGAAAGCGGTCGCTGCGCCAAATAGAGCTACTTGAGAACCTCTAAAATGTTGAACGCTTACTGAACGACGGTGTTAGGTTTTTTTTCGTTACGGAATTTCTTGATTCGGTCGCCGAGCTCAAACTGTTTGTCCTAGTTCAAAGCCCGCGATAAAAGCTATGCAATAGCTTAAAAAAATCTTTTAAAAAAACCGACTTTTTAAAAAAACGCCCACGTCTCTACAAAGTATATTATAATTTATAATTTACTGAGGATTGTTTAAAAACCGCTCGACCGATTTCGTAAAAATTTAAATGGGACCACCTGAGAAGTATTACCCTTTCGAACAAAAAAAGAATTTTCCAAATCGGTTCAGGCGTCTTCGAGTAATCGGTGAACATACATAAAAAAAAGATTCCGACGAATTGATGACCTCCGCCTTTTTATGAAGTCGGTTAAAAATTCAATTGCAGCAGGAACGCCATAAATTGAGGCAATCACTAAAATTGAGACTGTCGCTATGACTGGTGTAGCTTTTCGCAATCGACCAGCTGGACTTTGCTCCTAGCAAATTATTTATTATTGAAAAATATTAATAAAAGATAGGTAAGTAGGTATACTTGATCAGCAACCCATCGATGGAGGTTGGTTGGTTGGAGGATTTCGACGACCCCTGGCGCAGTGGTGTGCGATGTGGTCTTATAACTGGGAGGTCTCGGGTTCGATTCCCGGCGGGGGCTATTTGGGAATTTATAATTTCTCAATTGTCTCTGGTCTGGTCTGGTGGGAGGCTTTCGTTGGCCGTTTCTAGTTACCACCCTACCGTCAAAGACGTGCCGCCAAGCGATTTAGCGTTCCGGTACGATGGCGTGTAGAAACCGAATAGGGGTATGGGTTGAATGTTCACTGCCGCACCCCTTCCAAGTTAGTCCGCTACCATCTTAGACTGCATCGTCACTTACCATCAGGTGAGATCGCAGTCAAGGATTATCTTGTCATCGAATAAAAAAATAGATGGTTCTCCTCTCAGAGAAATGGTTATAGCCTACCACGCTGGCCCAATGCAAATCGGCAGAATGCACACACCTTTGAGAACATTATTGAGAACTCTCAGGGGTACAGGTTTCCTCACGATGTTTTCCTTCACCTTTGTAGCATGTGATTAACTCCGAAAAGTCAGAGGTGCGTGCCCGGGATTGAACCTGTAACACTCCGAATAGCAGACCGCAGTCCTGGACCACTAGGCTATCCTTACTAATATCATGAATGCGAAAGACGTGGCTCTTTGTTGGTTTGACCCACAGATAACGGAAATCCTTTATCTGTGGTTTGACCTTTACGAACTAACAGAGCGATGGATCGACGTGATTTTTTGCATGGGCAATGAACATGATTGAAGACCGGTGGGGCTAGCATGCATGCTACGAGAAGTCTACCCATTTACATGTGATAAAGAAATGTGAAGAAAAAGTGACCAAGAAGAAGCAAGTATCATACCGAGTGACCAAGAAGAAACAAGACGCAGTGTTAGCCTAGTGGTTACGACTGTCGTCTCCTATTCGGGGGGGTCGCAGGGTCGACCTCTGACTTTTCAAAGTTAAGTGCGTTTAAGAAATTAAGTATAACATGCTTTAACGGTGACGGAAAATATCGTGAGGAAACCTGCACACCTGAGAGCTCTCCATAATGTTCTCAAAGGTATGTGAAATCCGTCAATTCGCATTGGGCCAGCGTGGTGGACTATGGCCTATAACCCTTCTCTGAGAGGAGACCTGCGCTCAGTAGTGAGCCGTTGATGGGTTGCTGATGATGATGATTAAAGCATTGCTTAAAACTGATACGAGATTTTGTCAAAATGTTAATGTAATGTAATGAAATGTATATGATGAAATGAAATGAACGGGTGCCACCGGCGGGCATGGGGCTACTTTATGTCTGCCCATATTAAGATAGAAGTTAGTCGGTATGCATTTTTGGAACTTCCCTCATTGTGGAAACACTGCATATTTTGTTATACAACATTACTGTATTGTAAATTTGTTTTGAAAAAGCAACCGCCGAGTTTCTTGCTGGTTCTTCTCGGCAGGAAGGGCATTCCGAACCAGTGGTAGAGCCAGACGATTCAAAAGCACTTGTAAAAAGTTTATTTGAATAAAAAATATTTCTATTCTATTCTATTCTATAATCGCGGGATGAAAAGTCATATAGGATAATCGCAATTGATTCTTGGCATTAGCATTCGAGAATCTCCCCTTGTGTAACTCTGACACCTTAGTCGCCTCTTACGACACCCACGGGAAGATATGGGTTGGTCCTATTACCTATTATACTCTGCCGGAACCACGCGGCATAGCCCACGGCCCTGTAGTATTATTCATTATTTGCATAAACAAATTTACAATTAAAGGTCTTAAAATATAGTTGGCTCAAACAGTTTGCCAATGTCTGGCGCGCAACATACTTTAACTATTCATTATTTTATAATGTCAATTAACCACATTTAATAAATATTAAATAAAATAAAATATGTCAATGAGAAATTAGTATCTAAAAAGTAAACATTTTAATTTAATTGGTAGGTATTTAACACAACAACAACGTTAATGTTTTACATCGAAATATTTAATTAAGGTATTCGTTAATTCCGTAGTAACATTTTTGTATAATAAGATACTCTTACTTGCTTTTAAACTTGAAAAAATCGTCTATTTTATGAAACTAGGTAGGTAACCGGTTATAAAGTTTCGGCAACATAATGTAAAGTAATGTAATGTAATTATAGACATATAGAGTGACATATAGTACGTGGTTTCATCCCGGAATAGCATAAGATTCCCACGACATTAGTGCCATTCTTATCTCGGTACGCGTCCGTTGTTTTCATTAAGTAATTTAAAATTACATATTAAACTTCACGATTCGCCCTTCGAGATTACACTTTTTTACTAGTAGTAGCACGATCAGTGGTGCTGCCATCTACACAATTTTAGAGCAAAAATTTAAAAAATTAATATTTGCTCTAAGGTGGGTATTTCATAAATTCATACACGTTTTGTGTGGCTGCCATCGCGCACGTATTTTCTAATCTTAATTAGTCTATAGAGTTTTTAGGTGGTTTTAGTGTGTTTTTTCCTAGTGTTTATCATGGGAAAAAGAAAACAACATAATGAAGAGGAGTATTTAGCTCGAAAAATAAGAAAGTTGGAGAAAAAGATGTCTCGAGTTCGCCGTAAACGACGATACCGTAGTACCAGATCAAGTTTGGAACGTGATCATTGTTCTGTTAGTGATAATGCGTCCTTGCAAGAGGCATCACAACATGAAGGTTAGTAACATTTTTAAATTTCGAATACCATTCGTTTTTCGAATAGTTACAGGCAAGGTGCGACAAAGCGCTGGCGCCGCCGCTGTCGCCCGGCTTGGCCGGCGTGGCCTTGACCTACTTAGATCATTTTAATTATTTTTATATTTTGTGACGCCTGGTGCATATGAGTTGTCTGTAAGGCTAATACAACCATTATTATACTTCAGTTTAAACTGTAAGGTTAATCGCTGTTTTTTGGATGGCACCATATATTCTAGCGCATAGTCCGGGAGGCTATGTCATGAATTTCTATGTTTTTTATTACATTGTTGTATTGTCGCTGTTCCTTGATTCTAGAGTGCAAACCGTGAGTTTGTATCATGAATTTATGACAGTGTTTGTACAAGTTCTAGAACATAGTCCGGGAGGCTATGTCATGAATTTATATAGTTTTATTACATTATTTTTTCTGAGTCGCTGTTATTCAATTCTAGAGTACAAACCGTGATTTTGTATCATGAATTTATGACAGTGTTTGTACAAGTTCTAGAACATAGTCCGGGAGGCTATGTCATGAATTTATAGATATAGTTTTATTACATTATTTTTTGGTGAGTCACTGTTATTCAATTCTAGAGTACAAACCGTGAGTTTGTATCATGAATTTATGACAGTGTTTGTAAAGTTCTAGAACATAGCCCGGGAGGCTATGTCATGAATTTATATAGTTTTATTACATTATTTTTTGTGAGTCACTGTTATTCAATTCTAGAGTACAAACCGTGAGTTTGTATCATGAATTTATGACAGTGTTTGTACAAGTTCTAGAACATAGTCCGGGAGGCTATGTCATGAATTTATATAGTTTTATAACATTATTTTTTTTTTGTGAGTCGCTGTTATTCAATTATAGAGTACAAACCGTGAGTTTGTATCATGAATTTATGTCAGTGTTTGTACAGGTTCTAGAACATAGTCCGAGAGGCTATGTCATGAATTTATATAGTTTTATTACTTTATTTTTGTGGGTCGCTGTTATTCAATTCTAGAGTACAAACCGTGAGTTTGTATCATGAATTTATGACAGTGTTTGTACAGGTTCTAGAACATAGTCCAAGAGGCTATGTCATGAATTTATATTGTCTTATCACTTTATTTTTGTGGGTCGCTGTTATTTAATTCTAGAGTACAAACCGTGAGTTTGTATCGCGAATTTGTTAAAAATAGGTCAAATACCTATTTTTACAGGGTCCACATATGAAGTTATCACCGACTCAATTTCAATGACAACTGCTATACCTATGACCGCTCCAACAGCTTCCTTAGGCTGCGCTCCCATGTTATACCTGCAGCTACTCCTGCGGTTAAATCGCCTGTAGAACATGCGCCTGCAGAAAGTATTCAAGAGCTAGAGCCTGATATCTTGTCCTTACTAGGTGAGGAGCCTGTGCGGGAAGAGAAGTTTGGTAAAAATGTTCATGAGGACATTGCTAGCAGATGGTCTAATATTTTGATAAACAGATGGTGTTGTCTACTGTCATATCCTGTGTAGCCAACACGGTCACGTCTGTTTTGAATACTGGGTTTGACGATGACAGTTTTTAAAGGTAATACGTTAAAATCTCTTAGCCATGCAGGCAGGCTCTTATGCCACATGCATTTGCATGCCAATTTTTTTGCTTACCTGCCTTAATAAAAAAATTAAAGATAACGTAAAGGACCTAAAAAGTGATAACTTACTTTTTTGGTAGTGTTCTACAAGATAGTTTAAAATCGATGAAGGCTATTATAAAGACACCCACTGAATTAAAGCCTACCCCTGCCAAGTCAAAAGTACCACTAAAAAATGTAGAACTGAAAGAAGCAACATCGAGGGCTTTAAACTGGAGGGGCCCGCCACCGCCTCAGAAGCAGCCTCGCCGGGCACCAGCGAGACAGACCCAGACGGCTGGTGGGCGCAAGCTGCAACCGACGCGACGCGCGGCAAATATCACCAATCGTTTCGTTAATCGAAGCGGTCGAATCTTACACGCAAGCTGGATAAACTTTTGGTGGACTAAATTTTTTTTGTTATCATATTTGGTCGCAAATCTGAAATCACAAATGATTCCGTAGTGTTATCTTGCGTTAACGGTTTGCAACTCCCTATTTTAAAGATTGTCAGCATCAGTTTTGTTCGCCGAATAGCCGTAAGTCTGATACAGAAAAACTGCGCATGACTAGAGAGATAAATTATTTTATATGTATTGGCGCTGTAAGTGAGTGTGAACCATGTGGGGGTCAATTCCTATCAAATATTTTCTTTGTTTAAAAAAAAAAAAAAAGAAAAAGTAACGGAAAAAACTTGAATTTCAAGTTTTACCATTTGGTCTCAATATAGCCCATATGTGTTTACGAAAATTATGCGTCCAGTAATGCAATTTTGCGTAAACAAGGCTTATTGTCCGTTAACTATTGGATGATCTTTTATTATTTGGTAATAATTACATAGATTGTGAACGAAATTATAAAATTACTTCAAATTTACTTCAGTCGTTAGGTTTTACAATAAACCTACAAAAAAGCATAAGCATACCAAGCTGAACTGCAACCTTTTTTGGGATTCTTTTTTAATTCTGATAATCTTACTATTAGCATTCCGATAGAAAAGAAACTTAAGATCAAGTTAGAACTTTTACACTTTTCAAAATTAAAAAGATGTAAGTTACGTAATTCTGCTCATTTAATAGGATTGTTGATATCTATTTGCCCAGCAACGCAGTACAACCGTACTGCGTAACCGTAACCGTAGGCTATACATAAAAAATTTCGAGAGAACTAAATACCTTAGTTTAAAAGAAAATGATTATTACGATCAATATATTAGTCAACCGGAGTTTTTACGCGAAGATTTCGTCTGGTGGCTTGATAATATTGACAATTGCGCCAGTCCTATTTAATCCGGCGATTACAAGCTGGAGATTTATTCTGAGACGTCCCGAACTGATTGAGGTATCAGCTGTTTAGGCCAAAGATCTAGTGGACAATGGTTTAAAAAGGAATTAACTGAACACATTAATTACTTAGAGCTGACTGCGGCATTTTTTGGATTGAAAATGTTTGCCCATAATCATCGTAACTGCGAAATTCTCTTACGAATTGATAATTTTACTGCAGTTTCTTATATATATATATATAGATATATAGGATGGGCGGGATTCGATTTCCCCATCTTAATAAGTATTTGGCAATGGTGTGAAGAGCGACATTTGTTTGTCATTGCGTCTCCCATAAGTTCTAAGGACAACTATGTCGCAGACGCGGAATCCCGCCGCATTCATGCTGATGTTGAGTGGGAGCTAGCTGACAGGGATTTTCAGCTTATATGCAAAAAATTCTCCGATAAGGCCAAATGTTGGTATTGTTGTAATCCCTTTGTGGCCTACACAACCTTGGTATCCACTTTTTAAAAAGTTATTAAAGCCAATTGAATTTGCACTTATTAGCAATTTATTATCTTCTTATAGTGCCAATCACAAACTTCGAGAGAGTCTTACCCTGGTTGCCGGAGTATTATCAAGCAAACCTTCCTGAAACAAGGTTTCCTTTTCGGAGGCTGCAGACGTGATGTTAGCGTCCTTAGCTGGTAGCAATTTAAAACAATATAATATCAGTTTTAAAAGATGGTTTACGTTCTGCCAGGATGAAAAATTAGACTTACTTCAAGCCTCAGTAAATAATGTGCTTGATTTTTTTAGTTCTTTAACCAGGGTCAAAAGTATGGCTCAATTAATTGTACAAAAGCAGCATTATCGTTTCTTTTAGATGCTGCGATTATGAATGATCAAAGGGGTACGAGGTTTATGAAAGGAGTTTAAAAGTTCCGAACCCCACTTCCAAAATATAATTTTACTTGGAACCCGTCAATGGTTCTAGATTATTCAGGTGATTGGTACCCTAATGAAAGTTCTTCTTTTGATAAGTTGTCTCGAAAATTAACATCGCTTTTGGCTCTAGTTACTGCTCATAGAGTACAGACACTGTCGTTGATTAAAGTGTCCATCATTAAAAAATATATTAACGAAAATTTCATTATTAATATCACAGATATAATCAAGAACAGTGCCGTGAACCGTCCGCCACCGATCTTGATTCTTCTTCTTATTTCAATGAAAGACCTTCCATTTGTCCTGCTAGAGCTTTAGGGCAATATTTACTTGTTTCAGCGGATAAAAGATAATCTAATTGTGATTCTTTATTAATCAGTGTTGGAAAGCCTTTAATGCTCTAAGTTCCCAATCATTAAGTCGTTGAATTAAGGATACCCTAACTGAAATCGGCATAAACACATCTTTAGCGCTCATAGCGCAAGACACGCAGCTACGTCGGTGTTAGCATAGATGTCATTAAAAGAACTGCGGGTTGGACTGGCAGATCAAAAACTTTTGCGAAGTTTTATAATAGAGAAGTAGCTGTCGATGCCTCAGACGTTTTTTGCTCGCTCTGTTTTCGGTTAGTCTCGATCAACGACTCATAGAGTTGTGTATATTATTAAATATTGTTTTTCATATTATTTACATATAATTAAATTATTAAGATGATCAAAGCCTAATACCCTAATTATTGTTCTACTAAATCTCTCTTTTTTCCCCAAATAACAGTTTCCTACTACCATTTCGTGCGACTCTAAACATCTACTAGTAAAAAAGTGTAATCTCGAAGGGCGAATCGTGAAGTTTAATAGAAAATCAAACGAACTTACCTGTAAGTGACGTTCGATGACTATTAAACGAAGCGATTCGCCCGAGAGATTACACTCCCACCCTAACCCAGGATCTTCCCCAGATTTGCACGAAATAGTGACTCACGATGGCCATAGGGGGCAAACGTGTATGAATTTATGAAATACCCACCTTAGAGCAAATATTAATTTTTTAAATTTTTGCTCTAAAATTGTGTAGATGGCAGCACCACTGATCGTGCTACTACTAGTAAAAAAGTGTAATCTCTCGGGCGAATCGCTTCGTTTAATAGTCATCGAACGTCACTTACAGGTAAGTTCGTTTGATTTTCTATTATTGTTTCATCGCAGCCCAGGGACCAAAATGGGAAAAATATTCTTTTTGAGGCGGTTGAAAATTTTAGTTAGTTTCCTTCAATACGAAATCCTCGGAAAAGGACTGATTCAACTTGGTTGGTTTTATTCATCTTGCTGCTAATCTCGTAAAGTTTTAAACTAGAAACTTGATTTTATATTTTTTTTACCACACTCGTTTTATTATTCGAGTTTCGAGTCCAAGTGAGGAGAAATACCTAAGTAAGTAGGTACTTACATTATTTTATGTTCAAAAAGTAACTTTGTGATAAGGTATAAATACTACCTATAATTGAAATGAAATTATTTGATTTCAGAATTTTCATCTTTCATTTTCTTCAATTCTAAAGTTTATATAAAAGAAAAATGTGAATGACTGACTGACTGATCTATCAACGCATAGCTCAAACCACTGGACGGATCGCGTTCTTTGGCATACAGATATATAAATATTATGACGTAGGCATCATCTGAGAAAAGATTTTTGAACGTTCAACCCCTAAGGGGTAAAAATAGGGGTTTGATAAATTATCACCAAAATAATAATAAATAGTTCATCATCAGCAACCCATCAACGGCTCACTACTGAGCGTAGGTCTCCTCTCAGAGAAGAGTTATATTTATAATCATCTAATCTAATTTAGCCTGTATACTGTCCCACGGCTGGAAAAAACCCTCCCTCCGTTTTCTCCACCTCTCCCTATTCTGTGCCTCCCCCTCTCCTTTCTGTGGGCAACTCGACTGTTAATTTATACTAAACGTCTTAGGTATAAATGAATCCCTCCTAATCTTAGACTTAAATCAGGTAAAGAGTTTCAAACACACCTTAGTCCTCGATACTCGGATGGAGGGTTCAAATTCAACTAGTTTAATATCGAAAATAATATTATTCTAGTATATATAAATTCTCTTGTCACAATGTTAGTTACCTTACTCCTCCGAAACGGGTGGACCGATTTTTATGAAATTTTGTGTGCATATCGGGTAGGTCTGAGAATCGGCCAACATCTATTTTTGATACCCTTAAATGATAAGGGTGACCAACCACTAAATATTTTTGTTGGCGGTACGTAGTTCGCTGGGTCAGTTAGTTTAAGATAAGAACATAATAAAGAAGAAATTTCCTAAGTGCCTTATAGTAGTATGTGTACAGTTAGATTGTATACGAACATTGCAGTTCATAAGAACTTAGGCGCTAATTTGTTTTGTTTTATGTTAGTGATGATCTAATCTCAAGCAGGCAATATTACCAAACTTTACCACTCCTTATCACCCCTTTTATTATTAATAACGAAAATTTTTTATTAATAACGAAATTTTATTAATAACGAAATCTATATATATATATCTATATATATAAAAGAAAGTGGTGTTAGTTACACTATTTATAACTCAAGAACGGATGAACCGATTTGGCTGAAAATTGGTGGAGAGGTAGCTTAGAACCAGGAGACGGACATAGGATACTTTTTATCCCGTTCGACCGCGTTTCCGTCAAGTCACTATAAAATAATAATAATAATAATAATAATAATAAAACATTTATTCAGCAAGCATACAACACAAATTTAAAAACTTATAGTTAAACAAACAAGAAAGGCCCCTTAAGCTTTCGAAAGAACCGAAAAAGAGAAACCCAATAATCGGCTCTCTGGAAAACTAGGCGCCAAACAATATCCTTATATATTATCCTTATATATTTAAGTACCTATAAAATGTGCTTATTGCTGCTGAACAGGGCGCTGCCTCAGCATGTGCTACAGTCGAGAAAGACCATAGCGCTGGTTTTCAGGCATGACCCTCACAGTGACGTCACGGACTGATCTAACAGTTTCTATGCATTCCAATTATAGATATATATGTATAAATATTATTCCAATTACATATATTAATATATATTATATACAACCTAATAATTAACAGATATATTGAGTACATTGAGTATAACCTTACCTAATATACTTTCGAGCCTGTGCCATATGAAGTCTGAAAAGCTACCTTAATAATATTACTACAAGTTTGATTTCAATATTATTGTTTCCCAAAAAAGTATTTCCTAATCGCATTCTTAAATGAATATAATGACTTTATCAAACGAATCGGAGGAGGCAAATCATTCCATATTTTACAGGCTGCATATTTAAACGTCCCCCTGAAAGCGGCTGATCTATGGCTAGGCATTGAGATCCGGGGAGCTGACTTCGGTCTAAGATTGATATTATCATGAATCCACTTTATTTTAGAGTATAAATAGGCAGGCTTTCCCGTGGAAATAACTCCAAATAATAAAGTAGCTAGATGTACTTTCCGGCGAGATTCCATGTTTAGCATGTTCGCATTATTTATATACGGACTAACGTGTGTGCGAGGAGCAATAGGGAAGCAAAAACGAGCGCAAGCGTTTTGCACCCTTTGAAGAAGTTTCGCTGACCTACCCAACAAACAAGGCCCATACGCGGCATCAGCATAATTTAATTTGGACAATATTAGAGACTCGCATAGGCGAATCCTGATGTCAATGTTCAGGTATGACCTCATTTTGTAAAGAACCTTTAACCGATAAAAACATCCCTTCACTAAACTCTTTACATAAGCTTCAAAACGTAATTTTGCATCAAAAATGACACCCAGATTTCGTGCCTCAAACACCCTTTCAACTACGTCATTCCTGACATGGATGGTTGGCTTACGATTTTCTACTTTACTAACAGTATTTTTGGTTCCTAATATCATCAGCTTAGTTTTTTTGGGATTTAAATTGAGAGAGTTAAGCTCTGACCAAGCTGCTATATTCTCTAGATCATGACAAATTTTTATTTCAGCTTCCGCTGTATCATTTGGGTGGAAAGAGTAATATAGCTGGACGTCATCTGCATAGCAATGGTATTTACAGTGCGCGATGCGGCGGGTCATGTCTGCCGTGTACAGTGCAAACAGTATAGGACTAAGGATTGAACCTTGTGGCACTCCCCTGAGAACTGGTGACATCGCAGAGACCAGCCGACTACCGCTGATTTGATTTACTTCGACGTATTGATTCCTATTACGGAAGTAACTGTTAAACCAATTAACTGTACTATTTGCAAACCCGTAGTAAGATAATTTTGACAAAAGTAGTGACGTATTTATGGAGTCAAATGCCCTGGAAAAATCAAGTAATACCAAAATTGTGGCCATGCCTTGATCTTGAGCAGTAAGAATGTTGTCAATTACATCCATAATAGCTGTGGTAGTACTGTGTTTCTTACGAAACCCAGATTGTAATGAAGGTAGAATGTTATTATCTTCTAAATATTTGGTTAGCTGCCTACAAACCACTTTTTCCAAGACTTTGGACAGGCATGGGAGAATACTTATCGGTCTAAGGTCCTTTAAATTAGTAGGGTTCTCAACTTTTGGCAACGGCTTAACTATGGCTGTTTTCCATGAACTGGGGTAGGTTGATGTCAATATTGATTTATTTATAATATTTGTTATGGTAGTAAGGCTCTGCGGAAGTGACAACTGTATCATGTTTAAAGAAATCTCATCAGTTCCGATTGCGTTAGATTTAAGCTCCCTAATAATTTTTATAACTTCATCTTCAGTAATTGTTTTCAAATTGAAACTGTGAGGCCCGAAACGGTGGAATTCAAAATAAGTAAAAGTTGACATTTTTGCAGTGCTGATATAAGGAATATCTAGAAAGTGCGTATTAATAAGGTCAGGATTACATAGGGGAGTAGGTATCTCTTGATCTTTTTTATTATTAAAAACTAAATGTTTCTTAAGGTTTTTCCACATTAACTTAGGATTTTTAATGTACCTATTTATATAATATTTATAGTAAGCCCGTTTCTCGGCCTCTAATGCTTCACACACCACTTTCTTTAAATCTTTATAATATTTTTTATGTGTATCTTTTTTAGTTGTTTTATATCTTTTATAACTCTCATTCCTCAAGTTCATCATAGCCCTTATTGTATATGTTAACCAAGGGTACATCTTCTCTTTTATAAGGATTTTTTTCGAGGGGGCGTGATAATCAAATATTTTCAAAATATGAGAGTTGAAAGCACTAACCATATTATCTACCTCTCTCATATGGTTTATGTCTGACCAGGGTATGCTATTTAAATCTTGATTAAATTTTTTAATGTTTATATCACTTAGAGGCCTAGATACTAACCAACGGGGAGGGCTTTTTTCTTTTTTTAGATTTAGTGTGACAGCAACAAAAGCATGACTGCCTAGGTCTTGAATATAATTTATTGACGTTTCCCGTAAAACGTGGTATAACAAAAAAGCATCTGACATGGAATAACAAAACGTAAATGACAGCTAACCGTAATTTTGTCTTTGGTTATGTATGGTAAAAAATTTGACAATTATAAAAAGTGTTATAATAAAGCATTACTGATATTAAAATGCGAAAGTGTGTTTGTTTGTTGGTTTGTCCTTCAATCACGTCGCAACAGAACAGCGGATTGATGCGATTTTTTGCATGGGTATAGTAATGGATGTAGTAGTGGTTCCTCAGACCGGGAGAGCTACTTTTTATCTCGGATAATGAAAGAGTTCCCGCGGGATTTTTAAAAACTAAATCCATGCGGACGAAGTCGCGGGCATCAGCTACTTTACTCAATAAATATTTGCTTACAATTTAGATGTCACCCTTTGCCTGGTTTAGGTTTACTGACGTTTTTGATTTGATTTTGATCAATTTTGACTAAATGTGGTCTATTATTATCCTTGACAATAAAATTACGGATATTTTAGATAAACTTTTACTATGCTATACCTACCTAGATTTTGATAGAGAAAAATGCCGAAAACTACTGTTAACTTTTATCGCTCTTATTCTCATTAAAAACTAGGTATACGATAGCAAAAATATGTCCAAAATATCCGTAATTTAATTGTCAAAGATAATAATTAAAAGGTCTACAATTTGTCAAAATAGAAATAAGCTAATTAAATTATAATTATTCTATGTTTTCAAAACAGTAAAAAAAAAATTGTCAAAAGTATCTGGGATTTATACATGGATTTTTGCAATCATTGAAATTAGAATGTGCGAGAGAGAGGGATCCGAAATGTAATAGGGTAGTGGAACCAAAAGATGAACGACCCCCAATAGATGAACGGCCGAGCGAAAATTCAAAAAAAATGAAAAACCCCGCTCTTTATTTATGTGCATTATTTTTTTCCGCACGTGGCAACTTTATTTCTTCCCGATTTCATGACAAAGTCAACAGTCACAGCTCCGGACGCGAGCGTAATTCGATAATTTGTGAGAGTTTCCCGCCAAAAAATTGTTTTATATGGAAACCTTCTCAAGATAAGTGCCTTTCAAACTTAAGGATTTTGGCAATTTAAAGGAATTATATACGATAGATTTGAGTAGTTTTGGCTGGAGTAAATGTTGATACATTTATCTTTGATTATAATGATACGTATAAACATTATTCGCTGTATTTTTTGAAAAAAATACTGTTCAAGTAATGGATTCGGTTTCGTAAGCTTTATCTAATAGATGAACGCCGTTCAACTAATGGAGAAATGGCATATTCTTACACACGTCATAACATTTATATTAATGCTTATAGAGACCGAAACAAAACAACGCTAATTAATTTTAGTTAATTTATGAGTTTAGTTACCAAAAGTTGAACACATTATTTTGTGTTTTAAGGTTTTATTTCAGTATGAAATCTTGCATTGTTCAGTTTAAGAATTCATATCCAAAAGTTGAACTAATGAATATGATCATATTTTATTCGTTCAATTATTGGGTATCGCGTCTTAAACTGAACGCTGAAGTAAATTATATACGTTCATTTGATGGTACTTCAATCGTCAAAATGAACGAATTGAATTAAGTAGTTCAGTTTTTGGGACTTTATTAATCTGATTAAAGCAGTGATAGCCTAGTGGTTAGTAGATCCTGCGGTCTCCTATTCGGGGGGTCGCAGGTTCGATTCCGGGCACGCACCTCTGGCTTTCCTAAGTCAAGTGCCAAAATCACCGACATAGCTCAGGAAGTCGCGAAACTGAAGTGGAAATGGGCGGGGCACATAGTTCAAAGAGCTGATGGTCGTTGGGGTCCCAAGGTGCTAGAGTGGCGACCCCACACCGGGAAGCGCAGACCCCCCACTAGGTGGACCGACGACATCAAAGAAGTCGCAGGTACATGTATTCCTATTAAAATGCTAGTTCAACTATTGGGTTCAAACTGTTCATAATTAGGGCTCAGTGTTCAATTATAGGGGTAAAACCCTTAACTTCATACAAAAAGCAACTTTAAAAAATAAATATTTGATAAAGGAGTTTACTTTTTTAATCAGTCAAATCTTGAGGATATTGTGGAATCACAAAGAAAAACCCAGCAAGCTTCAATATAATGAAATAACTAGTTAGAGCTGTCCAAAGTTGCCAAGATCGCTTAAGCGTTCATTTATTGGTTCCACTACCCTAGTACTCATAACGTGACTAGGACGTAGAATAGAATCATGAATTCATGACACATCTCCTACTTCTCTTGTCTTACAGCTTCTGTCAATTTCTGTCAAAGATGATGTGGTACTTCGTAATATTATTTCCGTAGATATATGTTCTCCGAAATATCAAAGAGGAAGGATAGGTATCTCCATATACTGTGGTAAAGCCGAAATTAGACGGTGCCCCATTCATCGTTCATTTTATGGGAACATTTTTTGCGAATATGCACCCTAAGGCCCTTTGCCCTAAGGGCAATTTTAGACGGTTCATTTTCGACGAAGCCTCGAAAATGTAAGCAAAATCGGTTCATTTTCGCAAAAATTTTGCAACGATGAACGATGAACGAGACACCGTCTAATTTGGGCCTACTATTATGTTCACTAATAATTATTACGTTTATGGTTTGCGGGTAGCACCCACGACCGGTCGTCTCTCGTCAGTATCGACACACGAGTAACCGAACAGAGAGGAAGCTTCCTAACAAGGGCGAAGAAGTATACCTATTCTGCTAGGGTTGTCACCTAATGCATGTCAACAATTTAAGGAAAAAATAAAAATATTTTAAAGTTTGTATAATTATATATAATTTCAGTTAAATGCTGAACTTGAACAACAAATACTTAAATTAACAAAAATATAAAGAAACGATTTTTTTTAATGAACATCAGTATTTTTGCCATAACTTCACGATTAATATTAATAGATGGCATTGGCATCGTCATTTACTATCGACTATTATTATTATTACAAGGTTTTATTTAACTTGCAATGTATGTATCTATGTATACATGGGTATATGTATTAAACGTACATACATACATGTAAACAAACATGTATCAAATCGTACAAGATGAGATAGAACCACTTGTATGACAAGTATTAATAATTATGTTATTCAATTATCAAATATCAATAAAACTATTAATAACTTCACGTCGTTATTTTTGCAAAAGTTTATTCGTTACAATTTATAAATAATTGTGTTTGTGTCGACAGATGACGCTGTGTACAGATAATTAAATTTGAATTGGCGGGCCCTTTGTTAATGTTCCCAAAAATTATAAGTATGGGTCAATTTTGGTCGTCATGTATCGATATAATATGATAAAATATCAATATTAATACAGTAACGCATACTGCACATGTGAGAAAACGGAGTTTGGATTATTATAAAAAAATCTATATTCATTATTAATGACATTGTACTCATTCAATAAAAAACAATTTTAAATTTGCTTTACATAGGTAACAGTTAATAACTAACAATATACTAATCCTGACGATAACATACTTAAAATAATATATAAAATATATCGCAACTACTGTAACAATTTTAATTAAGAAACTGAAACGTGTACATGAAAGGAAATTATTACTAGATTTCTTATCTTGTCTGCAAGAGTTTGGCATTTTTACACTATTACATACATATACACAAATAAATCTAAACTTACAACAAACAAACACTCACTCTTCGTCTATTTATTTCCACTAAACGCACGACCGTCAGCCCTTACGTCCTGACCCTGAGTTACCCTGAGCGGCGCGCCTCGGCGTGTCGGTGAATGTGTCGGTGAGAGCTCACGCACACAGCGTTGCGCTATGCATGGGTGAGCCCGCCGCGAGCCGTTTGTATGTAACTTCCGCTCTGTTACTTTAATATACCTACTCTGTGGTATCGACGCGGGCGAAATATTGCGATACCTTACTGACCTAACAAGCGCGTAACGGGTTTGAGACCACGAGAAACGCGAAACGTACCTACACGCATATTTATTTTTACACGAATGCCCAAAAAATTAGTGTAATGTTTTCAGAGTTCATACGTATGTGAATTTCTTTACAGCACCTTCTGAACGCCTGAACAGATTTGGATGTTGGGGTATCGTTAAAATCCTTACATCATACCGAGTGACCAAGAAGAAGCAAGAAGCAGTAATAGCATAATGGTTACGACTGTGGTCTCCTATTCGGGGGGTCTCAGGGTCGACCTCTGACTTTTCGAAGTTTCGTTTCACTTTCGAAGAAGTGCGTTTAAGAAATTAAATATCACATGCTTTAACGGTGAAGGAAAACATCGTGAGGAAACCTGCACACGTGAGAGTTCTCAATAATATTCTCGAAGGTGTGTGAAATCCGCCAATTCGCATTGGGCCCGCGGCGTGGTGGACTACGGCCTATAACCCTTCTCTGAGAGCAGACCTCGCTCAGTAGTGAGCCGTTGATGGGTTGATGATGATGATGATGATAACCGAGTGACCAGGCTATTTTCCAGTTGATATTCTGTTAATAAAAGCTTTTTTATTACAAACATCTTAATGCCATAGACTGTATGCAATAAGCCAAAGACAAGACTGGCTTTTTCAAAAAAATAAAATGAAAACTTGGATAAAAGTTTAAAAACTGTAATCCGACTACGTTAAAATGGATGTAACATCGGCCATATTGATTTTGTTCGTATAAAATGTAGCCCACGTCACCCGCACTATCATAACAAATCAATTGAAACCTCATTCATCAAAATCAGCTTAGTAGTTTATTCGTTACAATTGAACAGTCACAAACATACATATAGACTGTTAAAATCATAACCCCTTAGATTAATTAATCTAAGCATAACCCTTTCTTCTGGCTTGTCCGTAGTCGGGTAATAAGCTGCATAATTGCTCACCTAGAGGTTAACAATTTTTTGGTCTAAGACAGAGTCTATATTTTGGCACTTTTGTTCCCAGACCTTCGATATCAAGATTACATTAAATCTATATGTATAAAAATGAATCCCTGTTTCCCTTGGTCATGCAATTGAGAATGACTTCACCGACTTCATTCATCTTTTTTAAGTTTTCTAATACTTAGTAGAAGGTTCCTATGAAAGAAGAGTTAAGAAAATTGCACAGAAAATTAGATGATTTCAGACAACTTAACGACTATTTTAACTTCGTGAGTTTGACAGTTTGGGCGTTTGATGAATGTAAATTTAGCAGATAGCTATTTTATTTTTTGTAACAAAATAATTCTATAATATCTAAGGACTTGAAAGTCTGTCGGGTCAGCTAAGTAAGAAATATAAATTGATGAAAAAATATTTACTGTTTTGCAACACATGGAAAAAAAGCTCAGCATCTTCCAACTAGAAATATTTATATTTATCAGCCCGTTCATTTCATGGCCCTACATTGTATAGAGAGGGAAATAAATCGTTCTAAACTTCGGTTGTGCAATGTTTATTATATTGCACACCATGCTTTAGTTGTTTAGTACCTTTCCCTAAATTACTATCAATAGTATGTAATAGTAGTTGAAACTCACACAGAGGGCTAAAATAAAATAAATAAAATAGTAATAGGTACATCATAATATTGTAAAATAATTATTAATTATTATTTTGAAAATAGCAACTGCTGAATTTCTTGCCCGGCTCTTCTCAACAGAATCCGCTTTCCGAACCGGTGGTGCGTCATGACGTGTCATAAGAGCCGCAGGTTGACCTACGTGAAATAAATAATTTAGAATTTTTTTTTTTTAATTTTTAAGCACCGTAACTAAGGAATAATAAAGGCTTTTTATTTTTATTTATTTATTTATTTTTATTTAATTCTCTTTAGGAGCCCGGAGTCGAAATGGTACATGTATGTTATATCATTACCTCGGAGAACAATATGTAAAACCATTGTTCTGATCTATTTCATGAATAGAATAGAATAAAATATAAATGTTTTTTATTCAAATAAACTTTTTTATAAGTGCTTTTGAATCGTCTATGAGTCTACCACTGGTTCGGAATGCCCTTCCTGCCGAAAAGAACCAGCAAGAAACTCGGCGGTTGGTCTTTTCAAAACAAATTTACAATTCATTAGAACAGCTTTATACAGTTTAATTACCACCAACTGTCTCATGAATCGCTGGAACGAATTATTATTCACGCTTTTTTATCATTTATATAGTCTTCAATTGCATAATATGCTTTTTTCATGAGATTAGTTTTAACTGATTTCTTAAACTTGTGTAAAGGCAAGTCTTAGTGGAAGTCTTACTGTGGAATTTTATTATAAAAGGTCATGACTGATAGGACTGTGAGAGTGAGGATATACCTATAGGGTGCACCAGTGTTTGCGTGCATTCTTGTACACCACAATATCTCCTATCTAGTGGCCTAAATTCGATCAGCGGAACAAGGTTCAGGTTAGAAGTCTAGCTCAAGGCTAGGTCAATTTGGAGAGGTAGTTTCAAATATGTGAAAATTTAAAAAATATCCTCAAATATTATTTAAACTATTGCAAATTCAGGTTTTTTATCTTATAAGTTAAATATTACATAAGAATTGCTAAAAGCCAACTAAAATCTAAGAGCATTACGGCGTCATCAGACGACGCATTGCGGTGTCACTGCGTTAGTTTGCGGCGTCGCTGCGGTGTCCTAGATTAGAATATTCAAATGAACTTCTATAGAGTTTTGAATTGGGAAGGCAATCTACCTACACAGAAAACTCGACGGCGGCGTCATTGCGGTGTCCCACACTGAAACCTCCGCGGAACGCAAACGATTGCCCTGCGGCGTCACTGCGGCGTCCTACACTGAAACCTCCGTGGAACGCAGCACTTGTAAAAGTTTTTTTTTTTTAATATATAGACCAGCGCTTGACTGCAATCTCACCTGATGGTAAGTGAAGATGCAGCCTAAGATGGAGCGCGCTTGCCTAGAAGATGCCTATTCACTCTTACAGATTTAAAGGTACCCAAGTTATAGTCAGTTGGCAAAACGGAAGCCGGAAGGGCATTCCAAATTTTAGCGGTGCGTATTAGGAACGAGGAAGCAAAACGCTTAAGTGCGGGATCGTGGAATTTCGACCACGTAGCGGTGCAGATTCGAGCGATGCCTTGCGGTTCGATGGTAGAAGGGTGATGAAGGAACTAGTTCAAATAGTTCTTGAGCACACTCTCCGAAATATATCCTGTTTATTTGAATAAAAAATATTTCTATTCTATTCTATTCTACAGAAAACTCCGGGAATGCTAAACGAAGCCTTGCGGCGTCACTGCTGCGTCCTATACAGAAAACTCCGGGAATGCTTAAAGAAGCCTTGCGGCGTCACTGCGGCGTCCTACACTGAAACCTCCGCGGAACGCAAACGATTGCCCTGCGGTGTCACTGCGGTGTCCTACACTGAAACCTCCGCGGAACGCAAATGATTGCCCTGCGGCGTCACTGTGGCGTCCTACACAGAAAACTCCGGGAATGCTTAACGATGCCTAGCGGCGTCACTGCGGAGTCCTACACAGAAAACTCCAGGGAACGCAAACGATTGCCCTGCGGCGGCGTCGCGCGTTTTATCCGCCGGTTTCACACCGCAACGCGCGGTGTGGCACCACTCTTACACTGTAATAGAGCTAAAACCTAAATTAGAACCTACTTAATACCAAATCAATGTAATGTAATCGCAAAACGGAGTGGTGGGTTATGCAAGTGTTCGGACGCATCGCTGCAGTGAACGCCATGTCGCCGGCGCGCGCGCTCGCTCTCGCGATCCTGGCCGCCTGTGCCAACGCCGACACTCGGGCCACGCCCGAAAACGACCTCAGTGCCGACCGGAAAGACAGTATTTTTTATAAATTAAAAAGTGACGCTGTCGCTGACACCACACCCCAAAGTGACGATGGTTTTGAAAATAGCAGTTTTAAAAGCGGTGTGAACTTAGGTGGTGGTGGTCCGGATTTGGATGGGGATATTATTTACAGATTGAGCGGTATGCAGCTTTTTATTTCTTGGGTATTATATAAATCAGTGCAAGCAGTGATAGCCTATTGGTTAGGACTGTGGTCTCCTATTCGGGGGTCGCAGGTTCGATCCCGGGTACGCTCCTCTGACTTTTCGGAGTTATGTGCGTTTAAGCAATTAAATATCACTTGCTTAAACTGTGAAGGAAAACATCGTGAGGAAACCTGCACACTTGAGAGTTCTTCATAATGTTCTTGAAGGTGTGTGAAGTCCGCCAATTTGCATTGGGTCAGCGTGGTGGACTATGGCCTATAACCCTTCTCTGAGAGGACACCTGCGCTCAGTAGTGAGCCTTTGATGGACTTATAATGAAAAAATGATATAAATAAATGATAAATAAATAAACCTTTATTTCTACTACCACCTTATTTCTACAACTTATTAGAATTTTTGAGTAGTTATGTACTTATCTATTATTTACATGTTAAATGTTAAATTAAATTATTATTTTTATATAATTACTAGCTGATGCCCGCGACTTCGTCCGCGTGGATTCAGTTTTTAAAATCCCGAGGGTACTCTTTGATTTTCCGGGATGCTTTACACTCTACAGGTTCTCAACTATACCTATCCAAAAAAATCACGTAATCCGTAGGTTTTTTGCAGCGTGATTGACGGACAAACCAACAAAGACAAAATTACGTTTAGCTGTCATTTACGTTTTGTTATTCCACTGTCATTCCACTGTCATTTGCGTTTTGTTATTCCGTGTCAGATGCGTTTTTGTTATACCACGTTTTATAGTGACTTGACGGAAACGGGATAAAAAGTATCCTATGTCCGTCTCCTGGTTCTAATCTACCTCTCCACCAATTTTCAGCCAAATCGGTTCAGCCGTTCTTGAGTTATAAATAGTGTAACTAACACCACTTTCTTTTATATATATAGATTTATATTATTGTAGTAGAAGTCGCCTCCTTGGTATAGGCATCCCCCAAATGTCTCCATGCGTCCCTATCTCTGCTTTTGTCATCCAGTTTAGCCCAACAATTTGTTTGAAGATATCTCTCCATCTTTTCCTTCGTCTTCCTTTTTTCCTTTTTCTATTTCTTGGAATCAAATCCATTCTGTAATAAATTGAGCCTGTCTTGTATTGTCCATCCTCCTTATATGCCCTGCCCATTTCCATTTCAATACTCTTATTATTTTTGTTATTTCATAAAATTTTGTCCTTTCCCTTATATCACTCTATCTGACACTATCACGGACTCTATCTTTCTTGGGTAATATAGGAGGGATAACTAACTAACTTCTTACCATGACATCTTACCATGTGGTTAACAGTTAACTTATGAACGACAGTACATTAAGCTCATACCCCTAACCGACTTCTACCATTAGGTATATCAGAACGCTAAATTCCATCAGAGCAGACCAGAAACCATTCAGAAATTAGAAAGTGGAATGAATCAGTAGAATCTGCTTTTTGGACAGGTCGCAGTGATAGAATTAATTGAATTACTAGCTGATGCCCGTAACTTGGCGTGGATTTAGTTTTTAAAATCCCACCGGAACTCTTTGATTTTCCGGGATAGGATCAAAAGTAGCATATTATGTCACTCTTCCTGTCCTCAACCATACCCATGCAAAAATCGTACAAACATACCCATACAAACAAACACACTTTCGCATTTTAGTCAAATATAATAGTTTAGTGAGAAGTGGTGACAGCTTCTGACTTCAGCCTCCTTTTCGGGAGGTCAAAGGTTCGATCTAAGATCACATTTCCGACTTTTAAGAGTTAGGTATGTGCATTTTAAGCAAATAAATATCACTTGCTTTAACTGTGAAGGAAAACATCGTGAGGAAACGTGCAAGCCTGAGAGTTCTCCGTAATGTTCTCAATGACGTGTGAAGTCTGCCAATCCGTACTAGGTCAGCGTTGTGGACTAGGTATGGCCTACGTTACGTTCCCTCAAATATGGTTGAGCGAAGCAACGGCTGGGTCATGCGTCATGCTCGTGAAAGGGTGACGCCGCGGCGGGAATGGGGCTAACTACTACTCCGCTACTTTCCGTCTACCTATCTTAATATGTATTGAATAATTGTAAGTAGTATGCATTTTTGGAACTTCCCCTCATTGTGGATACATAGTATCTATTGTGTTGTAAACTTGTCTTGAAAAGAGAAACCGCCGAGTTTCTTGCTAGTTCTTCTCGGCAGGAAGGGCATTGCGAACCAGTGGTAGACTCATCGACGATTCAAAAGGTTTGTAAAAAAATTATTTGAATAAAAAATATTTCTATTCTATTCTATTCCTAAACCTTTTTCATTCGAGAAGAGATTGTGACCAGCTGTAGTCCAGCGTTAGGGATGAATCATCATCATCAACAACCCATCAACGGCTCATTACTGAGCACATCTCCGAAGACCCCACCCGGCAGACGTTGTACTTCCAGAAAAATCAAAAATATCCTGGGACTCTATTGCAGTACCAACTACCCATCCCGTCCGTCCGTCGTACCCATTCCTAAAACAAGCTTAACGTTTATTTGGAGAGGAGAGGAGAATATAAGTTAGGTTCAGCTTCGCTAAGAAGAAACTAACGAACTGACGAAAGAGAGTGCTAATGAATAGGTAATTGGACTTCACCTAACATAATAAACTCTTGTTAAAGATGAGCAGTACTACGAAATGCCGCGGCTCTTCCACTTGGACGAGTACGTGGGCTGCCTGGCGCTGCAGGGCTCCTACTGCCTCGGCAGCTTCGAGCTCACCCCCAATGGGTACAACCCCCTCTTCAGCACTATGCAGGTAAGATGAGCAGTACTACGAAATGCCGCGGCTCTTCCACTTGGACGAGTACGTGGGCTGCCTGGCGCTGCAGGGCTCCTACTGCCTCGGCAGCTTCGAGCTCACCCCCAATGGGTACAACCCCCTCTTCAGCACTATGCAGGTAAGATGAGCAGTACTACGAAATGCCGCGGCTCTTCCACTTGGACGAGTACGTGGGCTGCCTGGCGCTGCAGGGCTCCTACTGCCTCGGCAGCTTCGAGCTCACCCCCAATGGGTACAACCCCCTCTTCAGCACTATGCAGGTAAGATGAGCAGTACTACGAAATGCCGCGACTCCTCCACTTGGACGAGTACGTGGGCTGGCTGGCGCTGCAGGGCTCCTACTGCCTCGGCAGCTTCGAGCTCACCCACAATGGGTACAACCCCCTCTTCAGCACTATGCAGGTAAGATGAGCAGTACTACGAAATGCCGCGGCTCTTCCACTTGGACGAGTACGTGGGCTGCCTGGCGCTGCAAGGCTCCTACTGCCTCGGCAGCTTCGAGCTCACCCCCAATGGGTACAACCCCCTCTTCAGCACTATGCAGGTAAGATGAGCAGTACTACGAAATGCCGCTGCTCTTCCACTTGGACGAGTACGTGGGCTGCCTGGCGCTGTAGGGCTCCTACTGCCTCGGCAGCTTCGAGCTCACCCCCAATGGGTACAACCCCCTCTTCAGCACTATGCAGGTAAGATGAGCAGTACTACGAAATGCCGCGGCTCTTCCACTTGGACGAGTACGTGGGCTGCCTGGCGCTGCAGGGCTCCTACTGCCTCGGCAGCTTCGAGCTCACCCCCAATGGGTACAACCCCCTCTTCAGCACTATGCAGGTAAGATGAGCAGTACTACGAAATGCCGCGGCTCTTCCACTTGGACGAGTACGTGGGCTGCCTGGCGCTGCAGGGCTCCTACTGCCTCGGCAGCTTCGAGCTCACCCCCAATGGGTACAACCCCCTCTTCAGCACTATGCAGGTAAGATGAGCAGTACTACGAAATGCCGCGGCTCTTCCACTTGGACGAGTACGTGGGCTGCCTGGCGCTGCAGGGCTCCTACTGCCTCGGCAGCTTCGAGCTCACCCCCAATGGGTACAACCCCCTCTTCAGCACTATGCAGGTAAGATGAGCAGTACTACGAAATGCCGCGGCTCTTCCACTTGGACGAGTACGTGGACTGCCTGGCGCTGCAGGGCTCCTACTGCCTCGGCAGCTTCGAGCTCACCCCCAATGGGTACAACCCCCTCTTCAGCACTATGCAGGTAAGATGAGCAGTACTACGAAATGCCGCGGCTCTTCCACTTGGACGAGTACGTGGGCTGCCTGGCGCTGCAGGGCTCCTACTGCCTCGGCAGCTTCGAGCTCACCCCCAATGGGTACAACCCCCTCTTCAGCACTATGCAGGTAAGATGAGCAGTACTACGAAATGCCGCGGCTCTTCCACTTGGACGAGTACGTGGGCTGCCTGGCGCTGCAGGGCTCCTACTGCCTCGGCAGCTTCGAGCTCACCCCCAATGGGTACAACCCCCTCTTCAGCACTATGCAGGTAAGATGAGCAGTACTACGAAATGCCGCGGCTCTTCCACTTGGACGAGTACGTGGGCTGCCTGGCGCTGCAGGGCTCCTACTGCCTCGGCAGCTTCGAGCTCACCCCCAATGGGTACAACCCCCTCTTCAGCACTATGCAGGTAAGATGAGCAGTACTACGAAATGCCGCGGCTCTTCCACTTGGACGAGTACGTGGGCTGCCTGGCGCTGCAGGGCTCCTACTGCCTCGGCAGCTTCGAGCTCACCCCCAATGGGTACAACCCCCTCTTCAGCACTATGCAGGTAAGATGAGCAGTACTACGAAATGCCGCGGCTCTTCCACTTGGACGAGTACGTGGGCTGCCTGGCGCTGCAGGGCTCCTACTGCCTCGGCAGCTTCGAGCTCACCCCCAATGGGTACAACCCCCTCTTCAGCACTATGCAGGTAAGATGAGCAGTACTACGAAATGCCGCGACTCCTCCACTTGGACGAGTACGTGGGCTGGCTGGCGCTGCAGGGCTCCTACTGCCTCGGCAGCTTCGAGCTCACCCCCAATGGGTACAACCCCCTCTTCAGCACTATGCAGGTAAGATGAGCAGTACTACGAAATGCCGCGGCTCTTCCACTTGGACGAGTACGTGGGCTGCCTGGCGCTGCAGGGCTCCTACTGCCTCGGCAGCTTCGAGCTCACCCCCAATGGGTACAACCCCCTCTTCAGCACTATGCAGGTAAGATGAGCAGTACTACGAAATGCCGCGACTCCTCCACTTGGACGAGTACGTGGGCTGGCTGGCGCTGCAGGGCTCCTACTGCCTCGGCAGCTTCGAGCTCACCCCCAATGGGTACAACCCCCTCTTCAGCACTATGCAGGTAAGATGAGCAGTACTACGAAATGCCGCGGCTCTTCCACTTGGACGAGTACGTGGGCTGGCTGGCGCTGCAGGGCTCCTACTGCCTCGGCAGCTTCGAGCTCACCCCCAATGGGTACAACCCCCTCTTCAGCACTATGCAGGTAAGATGAGCAGTACTACGAAATGCCGCGGCTCTTCCACTTGGACGAGTACGTGGGCTGCCTGGCGCTGCAGGGCTCCTACTGCCTCGGCAGCTTCGAGCTCACCCCCAATGGGTACAACACCCTCTATACTTTTTATCCTGGAAAATCAAAGTTCCCGAGGGATTTTAAAACTACATCCACGCGAACAAAGTCGCGGACAACTCTCTTTTTCCTCAGTCTCTTAGTCCTATCGGGACGAAATCAGTCATGGTTGGAGAGAGATTGGGCGTACGACTGACGGCTGTACAGTGTACATGCTCTCCCGGGCACAGGGAGGGGGGGCACACCGTCTATACTTGAGATACCACAAAAATGCTCAGGTTGTGGGATAGTGTTAGGGCTCGCTTCGCTGGCCCTAATGAATTACAAGTGGCTATATGATGCCCGCGACTTCATCCCGATATTCCCGCGGGAACTTATCCGGGATAATAAGTAGCCTATGTGTTAAGCCTGGATATGCTATGCTATCTTCATTCCAAATTTAAGCCATCGCGTGAAAGAGTAACAAACATCCATCGACAAATCCATCCATCCCACAGCCATCCTCACAAACTTTCGCACTAATTACAATATTAGTAGGATAGTAAGTACTCAGTAGGATGAATGAATAAATAAATCTATTTTCATCATACCTATTCGAAAAACAAATATTGGCTTCAGAGGATAGCGGGAGCAAAATTTAATTTTAACCCCATGGGACTTTTCATTTCTCTCTTCTGATTGGTCCGCGTTCGTACTTTAGCATACTAAAGCACTAACGCGGACCAATTAGAAGAGAGAATTCAAAAATGTGTCGAAATTCAAAAATGTTTGAGAAGCTGTTGATCTTTGTCGAATATATATATACGCCCATACTACATACATACATACCAGCATAAATATTAATGTTTAATTATTTCATAAAAAATTATTTGTGTTTTATTTAAACTTTCAATATACGTATTGGTAATGTATACATAGTAAGTAATTGGTAACTCTATACATAGTAGGTTGATACTCCTAGCTTTTTCTCATAGGTAATGATGAAAAATAGTGTGTGTCATTCGGGGCCAACGTTTTTTGTTCTCGGGCGGCGTATATTGAATTCCTCGCTACGCTCAGGATTCTACTTTAGAATCCCTCGCTGCGCTCGGGAGTCTACTATAGAATCCTTCACTTCGCTCTGAATTCAAAATAACGCCCTCGGGGAACAAAAAATTCCTTTGGCCCCATATAACACAAATAACTATTTTCAACCGACGAAAAAAAGACGAAGTTTTCGAGTCTAGTCCAGCGTCAATCAATTCTGTAGGTATTTTTTAAAATGTAGGTATAAACTGTATTCAAGTAGTCCAACCATACTACAATAGTAAATATTGCATGTCTAAATGTCAAATAAAAAACTGGTGTAATATAACACCCATGTGATCTAACTTCTAACCACCTTAAGATATATTTCAATCAACGATTAATTGCAACATTTTGACGCATTGGTGTTTTTGAACACCCTATACGTATTATTTTCAGAATAAAAAAAATTACACAATAGAAAACAGCTGTCAAATTAATGAGGTTATGCTGCAGACTTGACATAGAAATACAGTGGGCTCGTTTTAATTCGCCTACTTCCATAGTACTAGTGGTTCGCCCCGAACTGAGACCTCGCGGTAACGGTTTCCCATAATTGACGATCAAAATTGACATTATTATTATGCCCGTTTTCACCAACCATACCTAAATCATCCCATTTGTAGAAGTCTCTTTACATAGGTAGCCCCTAAATACAATTCTAACATCCCAATGTCATTTTCACCTTTAGTTGTCCCGTAGAGGTTCGTAATAACAAAGTTGACAGAAAGTGTCAACTAACTTAACATAGGTAGCCCGTAAAGGTTAGGGAACTGTTATAGTGAAATCCTCAAGGCCTCAATCAAACTTAGGTATAGTTTTTTGGAACATTCAAATTAAATTACTTGTACACAGCGTCAACTATTGACACGATCAGAAATATGTAAAAACAAACTGCAACGTGAAGTTTTATTGATGTTTGCTAAATGACTAAATAATAATCTTAATTGAATAATAGGTATGTTACATAAAGCTGCATTTGCTATATGAGATGAGAGCGCCATCTATTGACATCATTGTGAAGTTCTGTTGTTGCTGCTCATTAAAAGTTAAATAATTTAGTTTCCTTATTACATTTATCTAATTTTAGTATTTGTTGTTCAAGTACATGATATTACGCTAAAATTGTAAAACTTTCAAGCCCCAGCTTTCAATGGTTATTCCGTTCTGAGGTCAAATATAATCTCCACTTTGAAAGCCCCCCATTTCGTCAATTTTAGGAAAAAAATTTAAAAAAAAATACTTTTGTACTCTGTTCCAAATTATCTTTAAAATGAGGTACTGTAAACCTATGAAACGCAAAATTTTTTTTTTTTCTTCGCATTCGCTTCTATGAGAGCCCCCCTGAAATAAAGATTTTTATAACTTTTTAAGCCATTTTCGGCTGGAGGCCATCGGTTTACATATTATATCTAAAATTGAAGTAATTTCGTTCAGTAATTCAGAAGTTATAAGGCTCTGACAGACGGACGGACGGACGGACGGACGGACGGACAAGTGCAAATTCACTCAAGTAGACTCAAAGACCTTCGCTTCGCTCGGTCGATTATGTCATAAAATTAATATAATATATTATCATATAAAGCGAAAGGCGTTTGATATTGATTTGCAAACACAAATAATAACTTGCGTGGAGTCACATTTTTATCAAAGAAAGCGTTAAGACTTTAGCAGTTAGCAGTCTATTTATCTATGTATGTTGTTTTTTTTGTCTGTTCTTCAATCACGCAGCAACGCAGCAACAGATCGCCGTGCTTTTCTGCATGGGTATAGTTGAGGACTTGGTGAGTGCCATAGACTAACCATTTATTCCGGAAAACAGAGGGTTACCGCGCAATTTTTCAAAAACCTAACTACGCAGAACGCAGACGAAGTCACGGGATAGAGCAGCTAGTATTTAATATCTTCTGAATGGGAATGAAATAGCTGTGACACCCAAACGGACTCGATGAAACTGCATACAAGGCTTCCTTGATTTACTATATTAATATTCTAGAATCAGTGTTCAGAAATTCACTATCAATATTAGAACTAGCTTATGCCCGCGACTTCGTCCGCGTGGATTTAGTTTTTAAAATCCCTCGGGAACTCTTTGATTTTCCGGAATAAAAAGTAGCATTAGATGTCACTCTCCAGGTCCTCAACTATACCCATGCAAAAAATCTCGTCGATCCGTAGCCCTGTTGCGGCGTAATTGAAGGAAAAAAAAATCGGTCAAAGTGCGAGTCGGGCCTCGCTCTTTTAGGGTTCCGTTAAAAAAAATTAAATAAAAATATTTCCATGTACCCATGGAAATATTTTAATTTAATTTTTTTAATTTAATTTAATTTTTATTATTTGTTGTTATAGCGGCAATAGAAATACATAATAATGTGAAAATTTCATCTGTCTATCTATTACGGTTTACGAGATACAGCCCGCTGACAGACGGACGGACGGACGGACGGACGGACGCACGGACAGCGTAGGCTTAGTAATAGGTAGGGTCCCGTTGGTACCCTTTGGGTACGGAACCCTAAAAACCAACAAACCAACAAACAAACACACTTTCGCATTTATAATATTAGTAAGGATTAATAGAATAAAATCCTACTAACATAGTCTTAAGTTAATCTAAATCTCTACTAACAAATAATGTATAATATTATAATGCTATGGATGTTTATCTGAAAATAAAAATAAATAATAATAATAAAATAGGCTTCGGAGTTATTACTCGCATGCAATAATATATACATATACAATACATGGACTGATAATACACAGTAACAATTATAATAATTGCTACCTTTGCATTCATTTGTTCTTTGTAGTAAAGCACTAATACCAGTATGTATAATATGTATGTATGTACTATAGTAAGGTCAAAGATTTCGAAATCCATAAATTATAAATAAATTAATAGCTGTTCGTCTGGCTAGATTGGCTAAAACTCAAAAACGGCTAGACCGATTTGAATTTTTTTATTTTGTTTGCCACAATACAGGGGTGGTTTAAACAACAAAAAAAAATAGAGAAAGCCCAAAAGAACAGCTAAAAACCGAATAAATCAAAATGAGTAATTTTTTACATTGGAATCACCGCTTCGGATTACTATAACATGGCGGGAGCTTTATGATAATTTGGGATAAAGCCCTTTATCCCAAATTAACTCCGAGAAACTAAAGGTGAAAATGAGGAGACGTGCTTGGGATTCGAACCCTCTGAAAAGGATGCAAAAGTCTTAACCACTAGGCTATCAACTACACCCATATAGTCTCATACATTTCATGTGGGGAGTGAATTAGTGAATGAGGCAGTGAGTTCAATTAAAAATGAGGAGATCCGTAAGAGATCTAAAGTCACCGACATAGCTCAGCGAGTCTCGAAACTGAAGTGGAAATGGGCGGTTCACATAGTTCGAAGAACTGATGGTCGTTGGGTCCCAAGGCGCTGGAGTGGCGACCACGCACTAGGTGGATCGACGACATCAAGCGAATCGCAGGGAGCTGCTGGATTCAGGCGGCGCAAGACCGAGACCTGTGGAAATCCATGCAAGAGGCCTTTGTCCAGCAGTGGACGTATGTTGGTTGACAAAGAAGAAGTAGTGAATTACAATTTTATTTTACAACTAGCTTTTTTTTGCCCGCAGCTTCGCTCTCGTTAAGTTCGATTTTTCAAACCCTTATTTTACCCCCTTAGGGGTTGGATTAAAAAAAATTAAGTGGCACTCGGGGACTGCCGCGGTAAAGCTATTGCATAGCATTTTTTATCAACTTATGCAATTATAATATTTATGCAATATTTTTTTGCATAATAAAAATTATGCAAAAAAAAATTAAAAACAAACAAACTAGAAAAGCGCACTGTCACTACTTCGCGAGTGAGATAAGAACCTGCGAAATCATACAAGAAAGCGGCCGCTTGCCCACTGCGCCAAACAGAGCTATTTGTGAACCTCTAAAATGTTGAACGCTTACTGAACCACGGTGTTAGGTTTATTTTCGTTACGGAATTTCTTGATTCGGTCGCCGCGCTCAAACTGTTTGTCCTAGTTCAAAGCCCGCGATAAAAGCTATGCAATAGCTTAAAATCTTTTCTTAGCGGATTCCTACGTCATAATAGGTATCTGTATGCCAAATTTCAGCCCGATCTGTCCAGTGTGGTTTGAGCTGTGCGTTGATATACTTACTTACTGAGCCTTACTTAGATTAAACTCCAAAACTTTAAAATTGGCGCCATTGCCATTAACAATAAACATTGTATTGTACGTGCTATTTAAGCTTGAACTAGATAGTTTGATATAAACAGTTGATTATGCTTTGTAATGAACGCAATAGGGTTCAACAAATTATATATAATCATCTATGTACATAATATATTATATTGTATTGTACGTGCTATTTAAGCTTGAACTAGATAGCTTGATATAAACAGTTGATTATGTTTTATAATGGACGCAATAGCGTTCAACAAATTATAAATAATAATCGATGTACATAATATAATATATTATATTGTATGATCTGAAGGCCGGTGTAGTGCAAAACATAAACAAAATACCACCACGTAAAAGGTTGAAATTTCGGCCTACGTTTGGGGTCTGGGGTCCTGGAGATCTGGACCCCTACATCTCGGAGCTACGTGCTTTTCTTAGCAATTAATTATCACTTTTTTAATTCGATGACAAGGTAGTTCTTGACCTCACCTGGCGGTAATTGGCAATGCAGTCTAAGATGCTAGCGGGCTAACTTGGAAGAGATATGGCATTGAACATTCAGCCCATCCCCTAATCGGTTTATACACGCCATCATGCCGGGACGCTAAATCGCTGGCGGCACGTCTTTGGCGGTAGGGTGGTAACTAGCCACGGCCAAAGCCTCCCGCCAGACCAGACCAGGGACCTCGCTGAGAATCGAAACCAAGGCAGCGCTCACCACTGCGCCAGGGAAGTCGACGTCACTTCCTTTAAGCGGCGATAAAAAACATCGTGAGGAAGCCGCCTGTTGTGAGTTCTCCATGATGTTCTCAACGTGCGTGAAATATGCCAATCGTTCACCGGTTAAGCAAGTAATATTTCATCATAATACGTGAAGCAAAAACTTTGTACCCCTTTTTACGAAAATTGCGCGGACGGAAGAAGAAATTTCCCACACTTATAGTTTATATAAAGAAGGAGTGCAGAATGCTAATATTTTTTTTTAATTATGCATAAAAAATACATTAAATAAATAAAAAAACATTACACACACTACTATGTATTTCTACCGACTATTCAAAAGCACTTGTAAAAGTTTATTTGAATAAAAAATATTTCTATTCTATTCTATTCTTTTCTATTCTATTCTATTTGACACACACACATCAAATTGAGAATAGATTAAAGTCTTACTGAATGTCAAACATAACCACAATGAAAGCTTTTTCTACTTTCATTATGCCTCGACATAGAACATTATCGGGTCGAATTTCGACCAATGGGCGACCACTAGTTACTAAAAGCATGAAACTAGGAATTACGACTACGTTATATATTATGCATTATCAACACGCGGAACTAACGTGCCATTTGATTTCATGAATACTGCCGCAGTTAATATATTTGTGCAAGACCCAATGAAGCACTATATAATTTATAATTACTTTGTTGTTAGGTTTTTCCAAAAAAAAAATCGCGACGTGAGAGTTTCAACATTTTAGTGTGGAGTTCCGCTCCGATTGTAGGAATTGCGTTCAGAAACGGGTATTGTTTATCGATGCGTTCGCGCCGAACTTGATAACTATCCTCTCGAGCGCGCCCCATACAAACGAACTTTGTTACTTATTTGTATATTGACCTATATGAAGCAGTGATAGCCTAGTGGTTAGGACTGTGGTCTCCTATTCGGGGGGTCGCAGGTTCGATCCCGCGTACGTACCTCTGACTTTTTTCGGAGTCAAGTGCAAAACATCGTGAGGAAACCTGCACACCTGAGAGTTCTTCATAGTTCTTGAAGGTGTGTGAAGTCCGCCAATTCGCATTGGGCCAGCGTGGTGGACTATGGCCTATAACCCTTCTCCGAGAGGAGACCTCGCTCAGTAGTGAGCCATTGATGGGTTGCTAATGATGATGATGATGAATGATATTGACCTCTTGGGACCCATCATCGAGCTGCAACTAAACAACAATGAATTGGAAAGGCCTGAGACTGTTTTGGTTGCGTCCGGTCAGGGTTACCAATTACCATTTCATTGCAGTATACTTTCACCACAGTTCAAATCGATTAGATGAGCAATAGGCGCGGAGCCGGTGACTTATA